>OZ012679.1:42038981-42476481 GCA_963942445.1 Argyra leucocephala
TTTTGCTTCCGGCGATAAAATCTATATTGCTGGAGAAAGCTTCACCTAAAGTTCGGCCTCTGACCCTAGCTAATGCTGGGCAGCTGCAAAGGAAGTGTTGAAGAGTTTCTGCTTCATTCTCATCCTTACAACTGCGACAGTGGGGATTGAACGGAATACCTAGCTTGGCTGCGTGGTTTTCTATAGGCCAATGTCTCGTACTGATGGCTACTACTCTTACTTTATCAGTACGGGACCTGGTAAAGATGTAGTGGTAAAGGAATCGCTTTTTGGTACCCTGTGTATTACTCAGAGATCTTCGTCTTCGTATAATGCTTGGATTAGGCATTAATCATTGGATAATTCATTGGATTAGGCCTTTGTCTCTTAATGCTTAAATCTATATCGCAGCCCGTTTGATTGTGTCGAAAGCTGTCTTGAAGTCAATGATGAGCATGTATAAGGGTGTTCTATAATGTAAATAGAATCCCAATAGATGTAAATAAATTTTGGTTTTTTTTTAATTTCTGTGCTCAACCCCTATAACGCGAGATAATAAAATTTAACAATTTGGGATTTTTTAATTTAGGATTTTGTGATAAAATTGACATTTTTTGTGATTTTGTAATTTGGGATATTGTGTTTGAGACTTTTTGATTTGGATTTTAAAAATGGAATTTTATACCCAACCCGAAAATCTATACACATTAATTTTCCTCTGGCACTGTATGCAAGTGTAGTACAAAATAATGATATTGATTGTATTTCGTTTATATCCTTGGGGAAGTTGAAAGAAAATTCAGGAATGTAATATTAATATCTATTCTGTTCTTTATAATTATAATATGATACCTTCACCTTAGATTATTTCAGTTTTACTTAGAAATTCAATGGGTATGTGTATAAGTTTTAAGGCATTAAAGTGAAAAAAAAAAAACAATTATTCTGTAACAGTTATTGTTGTTGTTTTTCCATCATCGAAAATACTGATAAAATAATGTTTCTCTAATATATCCAAAAAAAATCTGTAAAATATTTTCAGTTAACGAATATACAATATATATACATATAATATATATATATATATATACTTCGTATATATATAATATAATTTGCACATTCAACATAAACCTAAATTAAGTATGTATACACACGTATATAAAATGTCTTTTTAATTACTTATTATTGTTATTAATATTATTTTCCAATAATGTCCAGGGTCGTCATATTATTAAGAAATCCCTGCAAAAATAAAAAAACAAAATAAAAAGATAAAAAAATAAAAACAAAAAAATTTACAACATTTTCAAAAAAGAGGATTATTTAGGGTTTAGAAAACTTTGAAAATAAACTTTAGTGTGATAGAGAGAGCGAGAGAGAGAGAGAGAGAGCATAAATTTAAAATGACTTAATATTCAAATCCATGCAAATTTTTTTCTTAATTATATTTTCAAAATTGAATTCCGTTTTGTAAGCAGTTTTCATTTATTACGAATAAACAAACATATAAGAATAAAACATTATTTTCCTTTTTTTTAAGGCTGCTAAAGAGGAGACAGACAAAATTAAAAAATTTAAAATTTGTTATATTTAAAATTATAAGTTCGATTAAAGGACTTCACACAACTTCAGGCTGTATTAGATTGAGTTCAGGCTCTACAATTTCAAATAATAAGACCACGGTAACATCCTCGGACAGTTTCCATCAAAGCAACTAATGCAATGGCTAGTTGATTATATAACTCCGCAACTGTGCTTTAACAAGAAGTGTACTTACTGCTTTACTGTGTGCAAATCAGGTCAAATTGGAAGCGCGATTTAATGAATAATATAGTAATTTTGATTGATAAATCGAAATTGAACTGCAGAGTAGGCAGTGACATTTTTTGCGATGATCTAAAAGAGCCTTATGGTCTCTCTAAATATGCTAATGTCTTTCAAGCAGACTAAGCAAGCCATTAAGAGCCCCATAATGTGCAGACACCTAAAACAAGTTATACTATATTCTCGGGTAGTTAAACCGCTGTAAAAAGTTTTAATTTAGAGCACTATCTAATTAAGGTAATATAATATTGCCGAAACGAATTTAATGGGGTAGTTGATCGTTTTTAATCTCTCTATTTTGTGTTAATAATCACAGTAAGATAGAAAAAAACGAGAGAACCAATAAATTGACTAAGCAAGGTTACATAAACCTTAACACGGCACTCGAAAAAAAGAACGGTTTCATTCGTATTATTGTGCAAGTCAAAGCCCAAATGTAGGTTAGGGTTAGTTTGATGTATAGAAAATAGCACAACGTCGGTTTTATTCTGTTATCCGAGGAATAATAGGAACAATAAAATTCATAATTCTACTGCCTTGGCTACTTAGCTTTAAACTAATTTAGTATTATATTTTGTATTAGATTTTATATATATTAAGCAACTACATAAATAGACTAACTATACCTGTGGAAGTTCTGAAAAAACATGGTCCTTGTATAAAATCAACAAAAACAAATAATTTTTAGGCTGGTCCCGTTTTATATATATATATATATATATTCATAATATATATATATAATATATATATATAATATTATATATATATATATATAAGTAAAGCAGTCAGTACGAGTCACTGGCCGGTAAGAAGGAACCTGCAATTAGGATTCCGTTCAATCCCTGGGCAGGTGCAATAACGAACACGAGACAGCAATAATTGAATACTTCCCATACAGGTGCTAAGCGTTACTTAGTTGTTGAAAATTACCTAGTTAGTGAGCCCTCCCCTAGCATTATGAAAATTATTTCGAAAATAAAATTGGTGTGCGGGTTGATTTTAAAAAGTTAATCGAAATGAACGGTTCTAGTAATGAGTTCCTAAAATATTTGACATGGTAAGGTACTACCTGCTCTGTTCCTTTTATTACATGTCTCTAATTATTTTTATACATACAGAGTTTGGGCCTCAATTCCTTGGACCCCGAACCTATTGTCTTTTTCACATTTAAGGGAAAATGAAACAAAAAATTCAAGGTCTTCGATCCGGACCGGTTGTTTTTATAGTCCCCCAAACCCCCGCTATTCATTTATTGGAATACTGATTTTGCCGATGGCAGATAAGCGCATCCGACACAGTTTGGAAAATACTTTAGTTTTAATTATTTACTTTGTAATCGTATTTTGATGCTATTATGCTAGTAAGATAACTAAACGAATTACTGAATACTATTCATAGTATTATTTACGGTTCTTGACCTTCAACTAGGCTTCCAGCTACATTTAGTTTTGAAACTGTGTCATTAGACTGAACTGAATTTCAAATACAAGTTGGAAATGACCTACATTATTTTATTGTATGTATGTATGTGTATATTTTCATTTTTAATATAGAGATATAGTACAACGAGATATAGAGAGATATAGATAGTACAGTATAAGCAATGTTTTTTTTAAATATTGTAAAATAAAATTAAAATTAATTATTTTGAAATAAAAATACATATAATTTCTAAGAAAAATGGCTCGAAAACAAACCGCAGGTGAATTGTATAATAATTTTCTGATTCCGCAAACGAATCGTGAATGCAAATGTTAAAATAACAGAAGTGGTATAAAAAAACTTAACGCCAAGAGTTCGCTCAAATAGCAAAAAATAAGATTAACTAAGAATTTTTAAGATTTAATTTGTAAGTCTTAGAACCATTTAAATACAAAAATATGCCTACCTAAAATAATTTAGTCAAAAGGGTACGAGAACTGTATGCTTATGATGGATTTTCGAATTCGTCTATAGGGTGAACGCCATCATCATCATCATCTATTGGTCCTATAGCTTAGAGTGAGCCATGTAACATCATGTGAATGGACACACTGGATAATAATTTTTCATCGATCACTTTAAAAGGATTAGAATTCAGTTGAGCTCAATATTATTAAAACTCTTCCTAAATTAATAAATTTAATTCAATACAAAACTTTATTTTAAAACAAAAAAAAAAACAACAACAAAAAAATGTTTTTTTTTGTTTTGTTTTCTCAATCGAAATTTGAATTTAATTCAAAAAAAAAAAATTTAAATGTCAATTGAAAACTTTTCGTTTTTTTTGTTGTTTGGTTTTGATTTTGTTTAAAACAAACAGAGTGCGGTGTAATAAACGTCAAAATATATACGTATATATAAAATAATTAAAATGTTAATTTTTTTTTTAGTTTCTTTTTTTTTATAAATTGCAAATTAAGAAAAAGTTAAGTGAATTAATTTTATGTGTAATTTGCACAAGAATTGAGTTTTTGTATACGAGTGGAAAGAAAGGGGTTTTAAATTTCTTGCCTGAAAGCTAATTTGGATTTCGGATGGGCATGGAATTATACTCACGCCAGACGCCACTACAAAACGAAAACACGTTTTAATAAAAGATAGAGGGGAATGGGCGCCAGTTTGGTAAATCTTGGAAAGATATTTAATCAAACGTGTGAATAGACTGTCTATAAGTTACGAAATTGGGAGTTTTGCAGACATTTAGTAAACATAATATGTACAAGAGGTAAATCCAGGAGAAGACCCATGAGTTTCAAATCGATACACACCACCTGTTTATCGATTTTAAGTCTGCATGCGATAGCATATACCGTAGCGAGCTGTATGGCTGCTATGTCGGAATTTGGTGTACGAGCCAAGCTCATCCGATTGTCAAAAATGACACTTGAAAACATAAGATGTGCTGTGGTGATTGGCAATAACACTTCTGACTTTTTCCAGACGTGTACCGGATTTCGACAAGGAGATGTACTATCATGCGACTTCTTCAATTTAGTACTAGAAATAAAAAAGCAACAAATAAAAAGATCTTTCAACATCATATTGGTTAAAACATCACTGTCGGCACATATAATTTCGAGGTAGTTCAGGAGTTTACCTACCTTGGAACCAGCGTTCCCACAAACGACATCAATGGAGATGTATGGCGAAGAATAACCCTTGCGAACCGTCGCTGCTTCGGTTTGTCAAAAAATCTGCGGTCAAAGCTCTTTTCTCAAAACACCAAAGTACAAATCTACAAAACGTTTCCGGTTTCGCTTTACGGATCAGAATCATGGACACTGCCGAAGGCAAGTGAGCATGCACTTGGTGTCTTCGAGAAGAAATTCTTCGTCGGATATATGGTCCTGAAAACGACGATGGGGTTTGGAAGAGAAGATATAATGTCGAACTCTATGAGCTGTACAATGAGGTGGACGTAGTCGCAAAAAATAAAGTCAATAGATTACAGTGGCTCGGACACCTAGAGCGGATGAACGAAAATGCTCCAGCCAAGAGAATCTTTGAATTCAAAATAATTTCGCATCTTCATCTGGAGAGAATCCGCTCGTGACCGGTAAAAATGGAGAACGTTGATGGGTCTGGGTCATGATCTACATGGTCTGTTGGCCACCTAATTAAGTAAATAAGTAACATGTACGTTTTGTATCTTTTTGTTATTGCAAATAAAAATTACACTAATAATAAAATTTTTAATATCGAGAATGGATTACAACAAGGAGCTAGGATTAATTCCTCAGTTCTATTTTAAATATACTTATTAAATCTGATAGAGTTATTGAATTGCGCACAAGGTACTGGTTATGTTTTAGCTTTCGCCCATTTTATTTTAAAAATATATTAACTCCTTACTAAAACAAAATTTTAAAGGAAAGATAAGTACATTTACTGACGATATTGTTTTTCCGCAATGTACGACCCGCGGCTGGTGTTTAGCAAAAAAAAAACCAAAATTATGTATTTCGCACTTTTAAATTTAAATGAAGATGAGACTGATGTCTGGTTTAATGCACCTGAATGCGATAAATTTAAGATTAGAAATAAATTTTGTTCTGTGTGTAATGATGAGCGCTTATACTGTAGTGACAAGGTTTGTAGTATGAATCTTTGTGCCAACTTTAGCTTTCTTGTGGTTGTTCCGAATTTCCGTACTACACCTTTTTGTAATTTCTATACTGTAATATCGTGTATTTTTTTTTTATACAAATACAAAATGTCCCTGTCTTTTAATTTTGTAGATATGAGTAGTTTTTGTTATGAAATATTAGAAGAAATTGAATGAATAAAATTGAAATTGAAATTGAAATTTATACCAAAAGTTTATCCACCTTGATTACTACACAATTCACCCTGGCGGTCCAAAAACTATCACATTATAGTGTGAACATCATCCAACCATTTTACCAAATTCAAATATCTAACAATTATTTTATCACAATATTCTTCCCGAAAATTTCAATTAAGTTACACTTTCCGTTACGTATATCAATGCTAGAATTTGTTGTTTACTCACGAAAAGCCGTCGTCCATCGGTAAGGTTTGTTCGATACTGCCTTTTACTTACTTTATATTCTCTAAAACCTTACCTCCTACTGTTAAATATTATTGCCTTAAAATTTGTACTAACCGAATGAGCAATGATTACCGTAAAGTTGCACATGTCTGTTAAAACATTTTAAATGAAATGTGATATTGTACAACAAATCATTTACATATGGAGGCAAATTTGTTTTTACGATTTCGCTGTTCAATTTTTCATATAATTTTTGTTGTACTAGTTGCTGCACGACAACTTGTATCCTTTCGTGTATTGAGCGTTTTCAGAAATAGACGAGTAATCACAAATATGTAAACTCATTCATGGCTACGATGATATGGATCCAGAACTCAATCCTTCGATTTAGATTAATCTGTAAATTAATCTAATCTAATCTAAATAATCTAGTTTTTTTACAATGGATTCACATTATATATTTTCTATTTTTCTTTTATATATAAAATTACTTAAAATTTATTTTACAAAATCCTTTTAAATATATATATATTGTTTTAATATTAAATTTTTATTTTTTCTTATAATTCTAGGTAAGTTCCTTCAATTGGATTTAAATAATTTTTTGGACATAGTATATTTTATTACCATAGTATTTATTTGGAAATTTATCATAAAATTTGTAAGTTGAAATTTATTTAAAAAAAAAAATCAATATTTACAAAATTTTAAATAAAAAATACTGAAAAAGAATATCAAATAGGGATTTCTATTTCTATGGATAGCAAAATTCCGTATAAAAAATAAAAGGTGAACAACATAACTTCAAAAAAAAAATACAAAAATAACAAACCAAAATCAAAAAGTTTTCGAAATGGAAATTTTTCATCAAAAATATTAGAAAATTTCCTAATCCTATCAACAAACAAAAAAAAAAAATAAATTAAAAAACCCAATCTTTCGTAGTACCTAAAGTTTTTATTGTAACTTTACAATAAAAAAAAAAATAGCAAAAAAATTAAAAATTTAATTTCATATTTCAGATAAAAGATTTTTTTTATTACAATTTAATTATTAAGATGAATGTTATGAACAATTTGTTTGTTTTGTTTTAAATATTTTGTTACTTATAAGAGTTAAAATTAATGTTTTTAATTGTTGCAGTGGCAATACTGGCATAACTGACAAAATCAATTTTTGAAACAATTTTATCAGCATAATTTAAAAAAATTCATAATAATTTTTTGACAATATTTGCAATATTGAAACATTATTTTGTTCTTTTATATTATTCAGTTCTTTCTTTTTAATTTCGTTTCGAGAACCGGACAAAAACATCAGTTGTAGCTCTGCACGGTGTGGAAAAACACATCTATACAAATTAATCCGAATTATACCATCTCCTAAAATATTCCTAATTATAAACAACATGTTAACCGATCGATATTTTCAGGTATTTAACAATGATGATAATAGTAAAAAAAAATACTACTTCAAGTATCTGTCTTGGCATCTTCATTATTTAACGTCTGCATAAGTGATTTTACCTGATACTGAGTCAGAAAATTTCGGTTACGCTGATGATTTAGTAATTGCTAGCCAATGTGAATTTTTACTGATTTCAGAACGAACATTGAACATAATTTCAATAATATATATATATATATAATATAATAATACATATACCCAATATATCCATAATATCCATAATACCACATAGCCATAACATATCTATCACATAAATACCACATATTGATAATATCCAGTTCATAATAATAATTGATATGATATGCTGTAGCAAAACATTCCAAGACTAAAATCATGTCACCCACCAATTATTGTCAAAGCATTTAATTGAAAATAATTTTGACATTCACAAATGGGCAAAATCTTGAAAACCAACCTTAGAGAACCGAACTAATACAAGATGAGGCTTTAATCTTCCGCGTCAACAATGGTCAACGTTGAACAGAATTCGTACAAACCATGGCAAATTTGCCAATTCTCTACATATAGATGGGGAGTAATCACGTCCCCAGTTTGTGATTAAGGTGTTTCTCAACATATACGTTTAAACATATAGTGAGTAACTGCAAAATTAGAGTATATGAAGACAATATAAACAGCTTCGTCAAATTAACTCTTCAGCTTTCAAATCGATAAACAATTTAGAAAGTAGAATTTAATATATTGTTTTGTTTTCCGTTAGACATTTGAATTTTTGTATCTATCCTTTAGTTTAGCCAAAGCAATTCTATTGGAACAATAGAAAATAATGTAAATTTATTGCTCCAACCCACTTTCAAACCAACCCTCTAATAGCCAGCACTCTAATAGTATCCTACGATTTTGATAAAAAATTTGAAGATAAATCTATCACTGTATAAACCAAAAGAGACATCATGCTAAGTTTCTCAGCCATGATTTGGTCACTATAGCTAATTGGGTTTTAAAAAACCGAGTCGAGTTTAACACTTCTAAAAATCAGAGCTGTAAAATTAGCCAGGAAAATTTCCGTTTTTGGTTATACTCTTCTGTTTCAGGAACATAAGCTTTAGCGGTTTGAAAGCTAATTGAGTATAGCAACTAAATCGGAAATTGGTCTGAAATGATCATATTTGATGTTGTAAAAAACGCAGCTAAATGTTTGGGTCTTCTTAGCCGCTGTAAGGCTTATTTCTGATCCTGTGACCTCTTGAAAATTTATAAAGCGTTCATACAACCAAAAATGGAGTACAATTCTCACATATGGGTGCCAGGTCATCTTCTAGTATTTCGTTAAAACATTTGTATAAAATACAAAAACTGGCATAATGAATGACCTAAATGTCACGGCTCATCTTGATCTTCTTGGGTTCATCGTCATACAGTCGGAGTTCTCTCACTTATTTATAAATATCTCGTAGGCACCGAAACATGCTCAGTGGAAATTAAATCTATATAACCTCCACCTAAGCGCTTCCCCCGACAAACACGAACGGCAGCATATGTTGATCCCTACACCTTCGATATCCCGTAATCGTAGATGCAAAAGACAAGTTATGTTAATTCGCTTATAATCTCGACATCTCAAACGTGGATCTCATCTTATGTCTTCCCAAAACAAGATAAATTCTATATTTGTGACCTAAATAAATTCAAGACGAACATTAATCTACCTTCCTCCTTTCATAATTTACCTTTCCACCCTAGCCAAACGCATCAATTGGCATAATAGGTCCCCACTTTGTGTTGGTAAAAAAAAAAATTAATATAATTGAATTGTATTGTAATTTCCATACTCCAGTTTCTTACAAGCAATTAAGGATTGGTGTTTAATTTTCTAACTTTATTAATTCGAAATCTTTTTAAAATTTGAAGCTCACTATCATTGACCAATTTGTGTGAACAAACTAATCATTTTATTAATATTATAAATATTACTAATAAATATAAATAACGGTATATTGCTAGTTAGGACTTTCTTTTATCGCAATGGACATCTTTGGTGTACGTATGCCGGCTCAGGCCGGTAATATCTCTTCAATTAACGTTAAAAACTGTTGTGATAATTTCCCGTTCTTTGACATAACACCGATTGTAACAAATCCAGACATATGCAATTATTTGTACATAATTTGACTGCATTTATGAAAAAATTAAAAGAAGAGTTAAATTTGTTTGAAATTTAGTTAAAAATATTTTTTATAAAAAGAGTTAGTAATTACAATTTAAAATTTTATGAACGGAACAATGTCAAGTAATTTGAAAGTAACAGCTTTGTAAAAAAAAAAAAACTAAAAATAAAAAACAATACAAAATAGTTTCTTGCAATCAGAAAAATTTTCAAAATTAGATTTAGGTTTGCAAATTGAAATATGAAAACTTTTTTAAATATTTAATTGTCAAAGAAAAAATTTAAAATTCAATGTTTTTTTGTTAATGAAAACAATGTCATTGTGAATGTTTACATAACTTTCAATAATATTTGTAGTTTATTATGCTAGGATACACCACCATTAGAATTGGACAGTGTTGTACAGATTTTTAAATTCAGTTTTGCAAATTAATATTCACTTTATGAAAAATTTGGTAGTTTAAAAAATATTTTTCTTATCAATATGCATAATAAACACTGGTTGGATAATTTTTTTCGAAATGTAAAATGCCAAAATTCCAAAATTCCAAATACTTAACAGCGTATAACAAAATTTCCTAAAATCTCAAGGTTATAATGTAGATGAATTTTTTTATTGAAAATTTTATGTACATACATACATACATACATGTATTTTTGACATTATTTATGTCAACTTGAATATTGTTTTATTATTGAGATGATTGGTGTACTAAATTCAAAATCGTGCATACATATAGGTACATATTTTGGAAAATAGTGTATAATTTTGATTTTATACACCAATAAAATCCGTAAATCGCTGGCTTGTTTTTTATTAATATTATAACTAAGATGAATGAATTCCTATATTTGTACATAATCGGACTTGGGCTTTCTGAATATATTAGTATAATCTCTTATACATTTTCTTTCGAATTTACTTAATTTTTTCATTAGATTTACGTTGATATTGTACCATATAGATATACCATATGCAAGTGCTGGCCCTATTGCTTGCAAATTTTGTGATTTTATAGGTGATTTTGTGGTTTTATGATCTTCTAATTTGATATTTATGTGATTTTATAGGTGATTTTGTGGTTTTATGATCTTCTAATTTGATATTTTGATACGCTTTCAGTTTAAGGCATAACCGTTAAGCCCAATTATCAAATATTAATCAAACATTCAGAAACATTTGAATTAGAAAGTTAATTTTTTATACTGGAGAACTAACGGTATTGACTATATAATTTATGCTTTCAATAGTTATCTAGAAATAAGGTTCTACTAATTCTAGTATAGAGACAGCCTGTATAGTGCTTACTTATGCGGATGACATTTCTGTCTCTTAAAATATCTAAGTACACTAAGAGACCTTATGCAAAACGTTTTAAGCCAGCTAGCTAAATGGTCTATAAATTGTGGACTCTCATTAAATTTATAAAAAACTGATTTAGGCCTATTCAATAAGAGATATAAAAATCCGACGGATCCTTTTATATTCACAATATCCAACTAATTTTTAAACATAGACAATTCTATCCACGTCACCGGATAGAGGCAAGGAGATGTCATTCAGAACTTCGGTGAGATTTAAAACCAACTATTCGTAGAAACAACAATTAAATGGACTGTCTTTTATCATGGAATATAAAAAATTTATTAAACAATAGTTTTCGAGAGGTCTTATCAGACCGATATTCAATGAAGTTGCCTGGAAGAATAATACGGTTCTGACGAAAGAGTCCTGTTGGTTAAAAATTGAATAACACCGATGGTAGGTGGAGTCTACTCAAAGAACCTAAATATAACTCTTCAGATTATCAAAACACTGCAGAGTGTTTCAAGCGGAAGTAATGGTCACAAAGGAAGCCTCAGATTGGTTAAAATCTAAAAGTTATCTGTGAGAAATATCTGTATATTAACAGACAGTCAGGCTGCAATTAAAGCACTAAAATCGGTTCTCTCAACGAGCTAGCGAATCGGTTCAACTACGTGGGGTCCCAGGACACAGGGAAATTCTGTATAACTGTACCCGGATAGTTTTGGAAATCATTCTGGAAAAAACTATTCTGGATACACCTCTAGCTAGCTATAATCCACTGCTTGGGAAATAATCATTCAAAGTTTCAAATTTCAAATGGTCAAGTAGACCAGACTGCAACATCACCAAGCCAATCTGACCTATGCTGAATTTGAAGCGCTCTCTTAACCTACTAGCATGTGAAAACATGTGACATCAGCACTGGTAGTGGCAATTAAGGGTCACTTTCTTGTTGATAAACATACCAGAAGGCTTGAATTCTCCTCAACCGGTTGTTGCAGAACCTTTACAGAGGAGGAAAGAATGAAATTATCTAACATCTTTTCTGAATCTGTTCTGTTTTTATCGAAAAAAGAAAACTCATTTAAGAACTTTTTTTCTCGACTCAATGTGATGCTAAAACACAAAACCTCCACCACCTTGTTTAAAAGTTCAAAATGGTTCAACGAGTGGGTTTGGGTTCTAATGCGATAAAAGTTGCCATGGTATAACAATTGACATCTCTGATGGCCTAAGTATGTCGGCGTATTGCCGGCTACCTGCTTACCGATCTAAATGTAATATAAAACTAGTTTGTATTTTGCAACAATTCATTTTAAAGTAAAGTACGTCGTAAAAGCGAATCTAGACCCGAATTGAAGATTAATTGGAGAGACGAAATATCGGAGAAATTTTAAATTGCAGAAAAATCAGATGTGGCCTACAAAAAAGAGGTACGTTGATGAGTCAAGCCAATATACGCAATATCGTATGAATATTGTAAATTGTTTAAGTTGTAAATGAACCTTCATATTATACCACTCTTTTGTTCTGACAGCCTCAAATATAATTTTCATCTACAACAATAAGAATTCATAATAAGCTCAAATATTGATTTCATTCACATCTCGATTTCGTTGGTCTGTTGGTCACCTAAGTAAGTAAGTAAGCTCTTCAAAGTACATGCAGTACCTACTTCTCCCTCAGACAAGCAATATCGAATTTGAGATAAAACGATGGAAGTCCATAATATTGGTATTAAACTCTAATTTGTTAATAATACTGTATGTCAACTACCTAGTATACTAATTTAACATACTGATGGTTCTTAAAATTTCTATTAACCAATACAAATACTTTAATTTAGTAGATTCAGATTAAATTATGTTTCCTAGTTTTTACTGGTACTGAAAAAGCGTTGATGGCGTCGAGTATCAATACTTTTACTGATTGCTAGGATAGCTTAAGTACCAGTATGTTTTACTAGTACTACTACCAAAAAAAATTTCCACTCAAATTATCCACAAAAACTGATATTCTACTGGTATTAAAATTTGAATATCTCTAATACATGACCAGTCCTTAGAATATTTTTATTTTATTGTACATTATAAACTTAATACCAATACAATACATTCCCTCAAATTAATTTTGTATCTATACATTATACTCATATAGTCATGTATTTTAAATAGAAAATACAAATTGAAATTGAAGAATAACTTTCAATTAAATCACCATGGGGAAATGAAAGTTTCCATAACAATAATTTCACACTTTTTTTTTTCTTTATTTGTTTTTGCAATATATGAAAAAATACATAGAAAAAAAAATAATATCAAATGTCCTTGATTCATGTAACAATACACTGATATCAACAATGTCATCTAATTGCGTCATATTGAAATTATAATTTAAATAAATAAATATAATATCTTTAAAATAAATATGTACAACAGGCAGATTGATGACGTTACATTCGTTACATTCGAATTACGATGATTACAAAAAAAAAATGGAAAGGACATAAAATTGAAAAATCATTCTCTAAATAAATTGATCTCAATTTTTTGATGTTATTTAAATAATCAAAATTTCCAATAAAAAAAAAATTACAATTTAAAGTAGAAAAAAAAACAACAACAGTAACAAAAAAAAAATTGATAAAATTTTTGTAAACTGAGATCATAATAATAATTGAAAGTGAAATATTTTTAACGTCAATAATGTTATGTGACGTCACAAATATTAAAATACTAATGTAAAAAGGATAAAAGCATTTTAGGGATAACAAAAACGGTATATATATATATATATACATGTATATATACACGAAAAATTGTGACCTTTATTTAAAAATATTCAGGTGTTTAGGAAGAAGAAAGAAAATTAATATTGGCTTTTTATCACTAATTGACAAAGAATAGCACTCAACTTTTTTAAAGTTTCTGTTTTCAATAGGAGTAACAACCGATATATGTACTATGTACATATATAAATATATATATAATATATATATATACATAATTACAAATATTGTGTTTTGAAAGTTTAATGGAAAATTTTACTTTATATAGTTTTTGTCTTTTTCTTATTTTTAATTAGTACTACAAGTTTGCAGCTAAGTCAAAAATTACTGTGGAATTAGAATATTTTTGATAGGTTGTTGAAGAATATTGCCAAATGTTTGCCTTTTTTCTCTACAAAAAACCGTTCAATATTAATAAAATTTATAATTGGCACTTAAGATGGAGTATAATTCTTAAATATGGGCTCTCTTTCTCTTTTATCAAATTAAATTATCTGTGTGTGGCCACGGTACTAAAACTAATATTATTTTTTGTATCGTGGTGTATCGTGGCTTAGATCATGATTTCATTAATTTTATACTTTGCGACTTTATTTATCTACTGGGAAATTAACCCTTACAGATATTACTTATATAAACTAAAGTTCATTACAAATACATAACCACTTAATTTAAAAATAAACACTTCATAATGATCAAATTATTTTTAGGAATTGTTTCGTTAATCATAACATTACTAGAACTCATCAGTAGGTATTTATACTGTTAGACTACCTATACAACTCCTGATTTTTATTTTTATTGATTCTATAACTTATTATAATATAAGATGTCATTACTCATTAGTACATCTGTGTGTTATAAAATTCGACCAGAATTTCACCGTAAAATGTATTATAACTATAAAATAAATTTATGTAATTATAAATTTAATTAGAAATTATTAAAATTTTCATAGCATTTTACTTTTAATAAAAAGAACAAGTTCGATTTATTAATGTTCAACATTTGAACATTGATACTTAAATATAAATTTATATCACCACTTTATTAAAAGTAAAATGCAATTTTAATAATTTTTAATTAAATTTATAATTACATAAATTTATTTTATAGTTATATATTTATAATTTCATAAATTTATTAAAAATAATTAGTAAAGTAAAAAATGAAAATAAAAATATTATTTAATGTTACAAATGACTAATACCTAATGAATATCGGTAAACTAAATAATAAATTACGGCCCTTCTGAGGGAGATGTTGTATCTCTTGAGGCAGATGTTTCCAAAAATGTATATCTTTAGTGGCGGATCTTATCCTTTAAGGACGAAAAGGACATTTTAAAGTATCCTTGTTGTTTTGATGTTTTTGTATAAAAACCGTTATATCTGTTGATCTGTTTGATATATATATTTAGTTATATATTCTAGAAAGAGAATTGTTTGGAGCATATTTTAGCATTTATTTGATGATGATTGGTGCTGCCGTTATGAAGATATTGCAGTTCAAATTAGAACGTGATAGATGACTTTTCTTCTAATAATTTCTCTTACATCATTAAAATCGATAACAGAGAAATAAGAATTAAAAAAATATTTTTGAACAATTTATAATATTTTAGCTTGATGAGTTTTGATTTATCATTTTAGTTACAGAAGTTTTATTACTAGTAGAACTATAACTCGAATTTGTAGTTAAAGAATTTGAGTTACTACAGCTGTGTTTTGATATTTTCAATAAAATATTTTTCATAAATGAAATTTCACCAATTAAAGCATTTAATTTATCGAACATATCAAGAAGCGACAAATTACAACAAGGGTCACAACGACATTTTATATTGCAATTTTCTTTATTTAATAATTTTAAAACTCCATCCGTAATATTTGTGCAATTCAAACATTAAATTTGTCCACAAAATAAATTACATTTAACCTGCATATTATTTTCTATATATTCACTGCATTTTGTACAAGTTACCATTTTAAGAAATATCAAAATTATTTTTAAATTTATTATTTAATTTTATTTTTATATTTTATTATTTAATTTTATTTTTAATATGCTTAAAGTTGAGTTTGATACAATGAATGTTGCGAACACTGTTTTAAAGTTTGAGAAATGCTGTTACGTTTTTATTTTTATAAATGTTTATATGTCAATTTTAATTGTTCAGTATATTTATATATGATTTGATTATTAGTTAATTAAAAACAACGTGCTTGAAATGGCAAATATTAACACAAAATGGTATACATGTAAATTAATACAATAAATAAAAAATTTAATATTAATAACTTACTATTAAAATCAAAAATTTAATTATATGAGAGTGTAATTTAGTGCTGTTGCGAGATAAAGTTATTGAGAAAACGGGAATAAATTAAACAATTCAAATATTTTTGACTGATCAAATCTATTATTTTATTATGTTTTTATTGTTTTTGTTTATATTTTAATTGATTTTGTAATTTTGTTGTTGTTGGTCAAATTTAATTTATAAATCATTTGTTGAAATTTTGTAATTATTTAAAAATAAAAAATTATGAATTTTAACACCTTGATTAATATGGTTTTAAAAGGCGGTAAGTTTTGTTTATTTTATTTTAAACATCTTTATTATACACCACAATAGCTAAGCAGGATAATTTTGTACAGGTGTAGCTATTCTGATTTGTGTATTATTATTATATAAAATGTTGAGTAATTACAGTAGGTAATGTTAGTAGTAAATAGTAGTTACTAATCACTGATATTAGTAGTGTATAAAATTTACCAATATTAAACAAATGAAAGTAACTCAATTTACATTAGTATTAAATACAAAATGAAAAAATGAATAAATCGAATAAATATATGCGAAAATTTACTAAAAATTTTTACAATTTTTAGATTAAAACTTTTATAATAAGCAAAAACAACCAATGGTTAATGGTTAATCCAAACAAAAAAAAATGTTTATTTTCGGGCGCGATATGTTTATAAAAACCACCAAATTTAAATTTTAAAGAAAAGCGCGAAAACTAAACGGCTGTAAGATAGAATGCAAAATATAAATCTTTTACATAAAATATTTATTTTTGAATTACTTTGTTTGAAAAATATGCAATTTAAATTTTAATAGAAATCATTTGGAAATTATTTTTATAGAATATGCTGTAGGTCAAACATTACGAAAATTAAATCTAGGTATGTTTCACTAATTTTATTAAATATCTTAATCGATTTCGGTTATTACACCATCATCAGAAGACTGATAAAGTAATAGAATAGAATTACACGTGTGTTAACATTATTTATAGTTTTTTTTACATAATATCAAATTTACATAAATACAAAGGTTTAATAAATTTTGGGAGATTTGATTTTATTGAGTTTATCATAACATTTTTGTGTTGTTTTTGAGCTGATGAAATTTTATATGCTTTCACATATGTTTTTGAGCTGACAAAATTTCATATGCTTCCATCAGGTAACCTCAAAACATACAAAGCTTTGTATGCAAAGTAAGGCTTTGTATAATTTTACCCTTTTCTGCAAAATGTAAAATTTCCAAATTAATTATTGAGCAATCATTGCTACTGTACAATTTCAATGTATTGCAATTGCTTTGAACAATTTCATGTTGTTAATCTAGTTTTTTTTTAAATTAATTTATTAATAATAAAAATTTCTAGAAATATGTATTTTAAATATTAAAATAAATGAAAAAAAAATTACTTCTTCCTTAAAAATTAAATTAAATTTATTAAAACAAATTTATTAAAATAAATTCCAAAATATTAAAATTTAAAAAATAAGAAATAAATAATTCGCCCTAAAGTATGCAATTTAGTTACTTAACACAAAAGAAAATGATTTTCCGAATTTTCCTTAAATTCAATATGTTTTCTGGGATGAAAATTGAATTAAAAAAAAAAATTAGGTAAAATATTTTTAAAATAGAGTTAAATAGTAATATATACTTACTTTAAAAACAAAATACTGCAGAAAAACACAAACTTTTGACCCAGTTAATAAAAATTTAATTTTCTACACTGACAGTTTTGTGTTATAAAGATAGACAGCAACACAACTGATTGTCATGCGTTATCTATCATAATTTTATAGTTTTCCTGCTAATTTTTTTTATGTCCTTGACAGTAATTTAGGTAGAATCACCTTTTCGTTCTTAATTAAGTACGGCACTGCAATTTTACACTATAATATCTACAATAATTCGAGTATTTATTTATCAAATTACTGGCTTATAAACTCATTAAATGTAGAAATCTACTACTATTGTCAGGAACTAAACCTTCTTAAATAGAATAGCTCCATTTAAAAATATATGAATAAAATACTTGTTAATATAAGCAATATTGCCAATATTGCTTGTTTATGCAAACCACTAGTATATTTCAAAATAAAAAGAAAAACATGTGACGGTTTGAATTTCAATTTGTATTTTTGTAAGATGCTTTCAAAGCATGTCTTAGATATTTTATGTTATTTTGTGAAGTTGTGCCATAACAATTAAGGTCAATACAATAATTCTCAAATGAAAAGCTGACTACCAATGTCTGTTACAAAGAAAATAGTCTTTTACAAGAAAACTGTAAGTATTTTATTACATACAAGCTAGGACAAATATATGGAAAAACCCTAATTTTATATTCATTGGATTATAAATTGGTAGTGAAATAATAATACTTATAAATAACGAATCTCGGTTAACGAATCGAACAGATCTGATAATTATTATTACTGGTAAAAATACTCCTTTTTTTCTTTACCTTTTATTTATTGTTTTCTATTCTATTTACAAAAAATCCAGGAAAAAGTTTACAAAACTAGATTAAATACGAATTGTACAATTATTAACATGTACAAAAAAATATATTTTTTTTGTTAATTTTTCTGTCAATTTTTGTTATAGTGAAAATTATAATATTAATAATTATGTTTCTTTTTCTATTTGATTTAATTGTAAAAAAAAGTCTGTTAGAAAAACAATTCATTTTCATTTAATTACGACTTAAAACTTAAAAAAAAAAAAACTAACTTAAACTACAACCCAAGGAAGGTGTAACACACTCTTATGCACTTTTTCTAGAATTTTTTAATTTTTTCCATCACGCTAGCATTTACGTTGTACCAGATAGGTGCTGCGTAAGTGAGAGTATGTTTAATAAAAGCTTGATAGCTTATAATTTTCACTCTGGTATTAAATATTCAATTATAAAATAGTTTCTAACATCCTTATTTCCTTTTGAGATTGTTTCCTTTATTTGTAAAATTCAGAAATTCAGATTAAGTATGTAAGATGAACTCCGAGATATTTAACTGCTTTTTTTACTTGGTAAAGTTTCATTTATGTTTTTTAAAATTATGATTAAAGTTCTTACTATCACTAGCGTATATTATTATATTATCCGCGAAAGCTAATGAATAATTTTCGCCTTTGAATGAATTTAGAAGCTCTAATAGTTCGTTAATATATAAAGTGAAAATAAAATAAGTGAATTTACTGTGTCTTTCTGAAGGCCATTTTAGATGTTATGCATTTTATGGCATGCATTTATATCATTGGATGAGATATAATATTGATTGTCACAAATCATATCGTAGATGATGTTAATAAAGTGGCTTGAGAATTTATATTTATACAGTTTGTAAATAAGTCCTACTAATCAAACACTATTAAATGCTTTTTCAAGATGAATGTGGCATGCTTCGGTAGCATTTTTTTATTAATACTCCAACAAATATTTGAAACTAATTTCGTAATAGCATGAGTAGTACCTGAAACCAAATTGTTTGTCCGCTAAGGTATTATTTTCGGCCGCAAATGCATTAATTTTTTCATTGATTAGTGTTTCAAAAATTTTACTTGTATTTGGAAGCAGGTTTATTGGCTTATAATTTTCAGGCATAGTTTGGTCTTTACCCAGTTTGCTAAAAAGTAATACCTTTGCGTTTTTCCAAATTTTCATCATACACAGTATTTTTTGTTGTTATTTAAAATTTTCCAAACCACATTTGGTATATTTTTGCAACCACATGATGCTTTTGGCTTAAACTATTTTCTTCATACTGACAATCGGCTTTATTTTCATCGTTAAAGTAACATAACGAGATATTATTAGTTTGATTTTGTTTGTTTAGGTGTCTGATTAAATTTATTTGATTGGAGATATTAGCGTTAAAGCTATTAAAAACACAGAAAAAAATAGATTAGTCTTTTCAACTACAGCAATTTAGTTAATTTCGTTTTAGGATAATTAACTAAAAAATTTGAACTTTTATCAATTTTATTAGTTTTTTCGAATTTTTTCTTCAGTTAAATCGTCTAATTTAAAATAGTTGAATATAATATTTAGGTAATTGGAAGTTTTGACTATTCCTTTTGGTAAACTGCCAAATGAAATAGTTTTAAATTTTTAATAAATTTTATCAATACTTTTACCTAGATAATAATTATTGTAATAACATATGAGAATTACCTAAACCTCTAGTTAAATCGTCTAATTTAAAGTACTTAAAAATAATATTTAGAAAAAGTAAAACTATATCTATTTCTTTCTGTTACTGCATAGAAAGAATTCCAATTAGGTTCTTCTTAAAATTTATAGTTACATTAATTGTACGTGTTTTTTTGATAGGTTTGGTATATGAATAAAATTGGCTTCAAATATATAAAAAAAACTATAGGTACAAGTGTTCGTTTCTGTTTTATTTAAAAAAATATATATATAATTTCTAAAAAAGAAAAGGTAATTAAATTTAAAAAATATATATATATGGATATTTCATAATTTAATTTCATTAAAGAGTTAAAATCATATGCTAGTTCTATTACATCAAGAAAAAACATAAATCTCAGTTTAACTATCCAGATTCAATTAAATTTTGCATCTGAACTACTTAAGAAAACTGATTCTGCTACTAAACTTCAAACCGAATATATAAATTTAATTAGCACAAGTAAAAAAAAAATAAAAAACTACTTAATTGTTAATAAGCTTTTTGATGTATCTGCATTTGAAAATATAGAATGCGTTAAAAAAGGTTTTTGTATATATAATAGATATTATGTTTGTGAATAATTCGAAATTTGTTTAAGTAATTCAAATGTAAGATATCCAGTGATAAAACTATAATAAATATAACAGTGAAAATAGTCGAATATTTTCCCTTTAATTTTACTGATATGCTTATCATACAGATACGCGTATTTCGTCTACTACTTGCAGACTTCTTCAGTGTTTTGTACTCGACTGTAGTCAAGTACTGAAGTCAAGTACTGTAGTCAAGTACTGAATTGTCAAGACGAAATACGCGTATCTGTATGATAAGCATATCAGTAAAATTAAAAGGAAAATATTCGACTATTTTCACTGTTATACCAAAATTTTACTCTAACGCTGGAAAACAAGTTTTTATAAAAACTATAATAAATATGTTAAATAAATAGAAAGTAATTAAAATTGAATTTCTTTATGCGTAAATGTATATAATATATTATAAGTAGTGTGCAATCAAAAAAATTTGATATTTAATTGTAATAAATACATGTACTATTGAATAATTAAATAAAATAAATATTATAAATAAGTCTTAATTAATTTCATTTAAATTTTTTAAATATAGGTATAATGGATGATGGTATTTATGGTGTTAAATTAGAATGATATATGGAAAAGGGCTCAGGACCCACCTCACTGTAGCCGCGAATGGACTATTGTGGTTATGTGGTAGACTACCTATTGTTTATGATATGTAGAAATTTTTATAATACAAAATTATCATTTTTGAATCGACAATCAGAATTCACTAAATTTACCTAATAAATTAGTCCATTTTACTCGATTTTAACTAAATAATTAGGTAACAGAGCTCTTGAAATTACCTAATCTAATAAACTTTCGTATTTTATTTTAACTAAATAATTAGGTAAGATAACCCCATTAAAATTACCTAATATATTAGCCTTTTTGCTCCATTTTAACTAAATAATTAAGTAACAGAGTCGTTGAAATTACCTAATATATTAGTAATTTTGAATTTTTTTACCTAAACTATTAGGTAAACAGCTATTCAATTTACCTATTGCAATAGTTGTTTTTTATCTGTTTTAAAAAAAAAACACCTAAAAGAGTTATATAGAGATAAATTTCTAGTTCTCTTAGCTAAACTTTTAAGATCAAACCACTAATATAAAATATTAAAAGCAACTAATTAAAATTGTAGGCTGAAATTCAACCACTTTTTTTAGGTGAATTGTACTATTTCTTTAAGTGGAATAACAATCTTTTTTTTATGAGTTTGTTCTAACCACAGAAGTGAAGTAAAATTTACGTCGATGAAATTTCTTTTCTCAAAAATTTTCTTTAAAAAACGCAGTAAGCCAAGCAATTTTTTTTTATTCGCTTCGCATATTTTATTTATCTCTACATGTCAGTTTTGGTTAATACCTCTTTTTGTTAGTTTAACTTTAACACAAGAAATCGGAGAATTGGTGTAAAAAATACGTCACCTCTGTGTATATATTATTTTTTCTTAGAAGATTTTTTACGTCACGTCTGTAAATATGTAAGTATTTTAAAGAGAAAATTTACGTTATGTCAGTGTTTATGTGATTTTTTTTTTAAATGTAGTGATATTTTTTTTTTAGAATTTTATTTCAAGGGCAATATGTATTTGGCCTTATTTTTTAACACAGAATCCGAATTTGCACTAAAAAGTACCCCTTACTATTTGAAAATCTTAAATTTCGGAAATTTTTGGGCTTAAAAACCCGATTTGGCGTCCTTCGCGGAAGTTGAAAATGTCACCAATCGATAGAGAACCCTCGATTTTTTGAATTCTAAAATAATGCTTCGTTCCCCTCTTACAACGCTTACACGCATGCTGTGGAAGACCCGGTATAATTCTAGCTTATGTTATCTTTATTTAACCCTATTTTACTTTTTAAAATAAAGGAAAATCTTTTAATTTTAGATTTTTACGTTTTTTTTCAAACAAAACTAATTTTTATTTGATTTACAGGGGTGACGTCAAATGTACGTATACACGGGTAAAAATTACGTCATCGCTGTAATGCTTATGTAACTTGTTTTAGCTTCGATTGAAACTCCGGCAGTTTTGTCAGGTTTGCGTTTTTTCGTTTTTTATTTTCTTTTTTAATTTTTTATATATTTGTAATACCTTTGTGTTTTGTTAAATCATATTTGCTAAAAAACGTTTTGAATAAGATGCTAAAATTTCCGGAGGCTCGTCATAAAAAAATTTAATTTTTGTTGTTTCACTAAAAAAATTAAAATTTTAATATTAATAAACTATTTTTAATTAATTTTTAAGTAAAACTGATACAAAAAAAAATGCAGGTTCTACTGGTATTAATAAGCAAATACTAAATATCAGTGTTGACATAAGCGGTTATGATTTATTGAGACAGATATGTATGTGCTTACCAGTTTAGCATCTACCAGTTATTACCAGTTATTAAGTTTCAACATCTGTATCTCAACAATAATTCGCTTGAGCCCAATCATAAACATATGTCACTTTAGAATGTTTCATTGCATATTCAGATCATATGTATATACATTTATTTTTACTATTTTATTTAATTTGTTGTTTTCAATCAATCTCGTAATCTAAAAATTCCTGTGAAAAGCCCATGGAACAAATATATTCAAAATAGATGGTCAAAAATAGTTCCAACATTGAAGTAAGTGCATATATTATATGACATATCTCTCTTATATGGTAGCTGATACCACTCATTTCAGTCGTAGTGAAAGTGTTGGTAAGTGTACTTACTAGGTGGGCAGTAATGGGTTAAAGTATTCTCTCTCTATATTCATGTAGTATTTTCTAATTCAGAAGTCTTTTGGAATTGATTGATATTAGATTTTGTTTAAATTTTTTTAAATATGGCTCATTATCTTTCTCTGTTCAATATTATAAATAACATATATAATTAAATATATTACATTAAAGATCAATTCGGAAGATCTAATAAACTTTTTCTTTTTTATATTTCAATTCATATCATATTGGAATATTCTAAAAAAGAAAATTATTTTATTTTAACAAACCAATTGGAAGCATTCAGATACAGTAAAAGTGTAATCATACTTATTGATTTTCAATACAAATGAAAAATAAAAAATTAATTTTCTCATATCACATTCTACATTTCCATTGAATTTCATTTCAATAATGTGATATCAGTAGTACGAAATCTATCTTTAGTTGAATTGGTGTTTTCTTTTTATTTTAAATTTTAATTAAAAATAAAAAAAAATATTCAGTTAAAAAGCAAAAAACAAGAAATGGTTGAGTTTTATTTTATTTTTATTTTTGCATTGAGTGCTGAAATTTTTTGATTTCTATTTACAAATATGTATATGGTATCAGTTCCTTTGAGACTTTGAGGATTCTGTGAAAGTCTACTCAATTGTACAGGATTTCAATTTTTTTGTATTTTTTTTTGTATAATATCTAATATATATATAGATATCTACAAAATATACAAAAATTCAAAAATAAAATATATATATATATATATATATATATATATATATATATATGTAAATCTGTGTTTAATGTAGCTCTTGAACGAAATGATAATATCGTTAAGTATAATACCAGTCAATATTGTGACAGTGATTTAATTAATCTAATTGACGAAGGGTTCTGTTTTTATATATATAATATATATATATATATATTTTATTTTTGAATTTTTGTATATTTTGTAGATATCTATATAGTTAACAAAAAAAAAAAGAAAAACATGGGACTACAGATATTGTGTTGTATAAAGATTTGATATACTGTATTTTAATTAATAAAAAGTTTTTTTGAGTTCTTATTTTAAAATTAAAATAATTTTTTTGTTTTTTTCTTTTTTTAATTTAATTTTAAAAGTTTTTATTCTATCCGGATTTTAATAAACTATTTTAGTTTCAAAGATTTATAATTAAGGTTTTATGATAACTTTTTGTACTGATCAAATTATTTATTATTTTTGGGTTGGATATGAAATTCCTGAATATAAAATCTACATGATAAAATCGAAAGGATCTGCAAAGATAAAATCTGCAAAAGCAGTATCTGCAAAGACAGTATCTGCAAAGACAATATCCGTAAAGATCAATTTGCAAATATATTATCTGCAAAGACAAAATTTCCAAAGACAAAATCCCTAAAACAAAGAAACTCAGTAATACAAAATGTTCAAATACAAAATTCCTAAAGACAAATCCCCAAAAATAAAATCATATGAGATATATTTCATTTATTTTATAAGCCAATGGAAACGTTTAATTTTTTTTTATATCCAACAGCGGATATTTTTTCCAACTCTGGAAAAAGGAAAATTTTTTTTTTGTATCGAACCAAGGCTAAGTAAAACAAAACTTCGTGATTTTAATTTTGGGGATTTAGTCTTTACGGATTTTGGTATTGGGAATTTTGTCTTTTTTTCCTTACGAAGGTGGCACTAACATGCTAGGGTGGGCATGTCGGGTTTTAGCCCTTTATGCCCTCCTTCACCTCTCTTGATAAAGGCTACTCAGTATCCATAGCCTTTGAGGGTTTTATCCTGTAGAAGTTTTCTGAGGTTATGTAGTGCGTTTCCAACAGTGTCCGTTTCAGCGTTTCCGAGTCACCGTTTCCGAGTCTCAGCCTTAAAAGAATTAGGCACTCTCCTACAACATGTGTGGAGGTTTCTTCATCTTCCAGACAGTGCCTATAGAGGTTGGGTCAACAAATTTATAAGCATACCACTAAATTAAGTCATTTTAAAATTTAGCACGTCTTTAAATTTATGTAATTTCTTAAGATTTGGATATAGCCATGAATGCGATATTTTATTCATTTTAATCCAACTGTCGGTGGCCAACTGAATCGGAACAGCTTTAGAAGATTTTCTATATTTATATTTACTTATTACATATTCACAGTCCAATGTGCCACTTTCAGATGTTCATTTCTTATTTTAGCTAATTTTAAAAGTTTGATAAGTGGAACCAAACTATATATTTTCACATTTTTTATATATACAATATACAACATTTTGAATAAGCGAATGATCTGGCTCAGAATTTGTTTGAATAATTCCCTTAATTTGAAAGTAGTTGCCATTATATAATTTTTGTTTTGGGGTACACACGAATCACTCCAAAGATGTATTCTAGACTGAAATACTATTTCTACTTCCATCCCTGAACTAATTTTTAAAATATTATCGAAACTTGACGATACCACAAATTATTAGAATTCAGAAAGAAAATAAGGTCTTTCAAAACAGAATTTATTGTGGAAGTAATTTAATATATTTCCTTAGTCAAATACGTTGGTACTGAACCCAAGCAATTATAATCCCGTAAACCAACTAACTATACCAAATAGGTTACTAGAGTCGTTACATAAAAAAGGCATAAATAATCATATTGTATTTCAAAAGCGATTAGAATAGTCACTTTCATTTATCTACCTAACTGGTCGGCCACAGTAAGCAGTACTGGTAAAACACTATATACTTACAAATTTTCACTAATTCAAACACATTTTTTGAGAGTATTTTGTTTACTGTATGACTATTTTCTAGTATTCCTTGTAATTTTAAAGGCGATGATATTAAAAATAATATTCATGCAATAAATTTGTATAATAATATAAAATATATAGAAGAAATTAAATATCATAAACTGTTCTAACAATAAAAATTCCACCTACGTCATACACACGTATCATACAAACAGTCAAGACAGCAACTGTCTCGTGTGGCCCCATTGTAAGATATTTTATTAATTTATTTGTACATATTTAATTTATATTATAAATCATATAAATCCGGTACTAAATTCTAAAATTATATATATTATATACATAAATATACATATATATATATATACATATATACATATATATGTATAATTGTATTATTATAAAAACAAAAAACAGAAATACCAAAGACTATCTTATTCCATAATTAACTTCCTAAGAAAATAGAACAGAATTTTTATATAAAAAAATATTAGTATTTTTTTTTCCTTAAAAATTCCCAACATTCCAGATATTCTTTCTTTTTTGTTGTAGTTATTATTTTTTATTTTTTATTTATACATTTTTATTTTGCCCATAACCGTATATGTGATGGTAACAATTTTTGATATCCTTTTTCAATTTTGTTTTACATTTCTTATTTTTCTGTTTTTAGTCTCTATTAAAAGTTCAACATATTACACTGTAACTAGGTAGCTAGGTATCATCACATCATATATATATATATATATATATATATATATATGTGTATAAATACATCAGAAATCCTAGGTATAGAACCAGCCAAACCTAGGTGATTTTTATATTTTTATTTTATTTTTTATTAATTTTATTTATTTTTGTTTTTTTATTTTTATTTTATTGTATGTACATATACATAAACATAATATATATATATTTATATATATACAAGATTACCTTACGGTGAAAGATGAAGAAGAAGAAAATCATATAAAAAAATATAAATAGATTTATAATTCCATGCTTGGTCCTATTATATCTTGTACCTTATTTTTCTATCTTCATCATCATCATCGTAATCATCATCATCATCATCATCATCTACAATAATTCCCAGATCTACAGATCCCCAGTTATTTATACAATATCAAATCTATATAAAACGGATTTATGTATATATGTGTGTACATGTAAAAAATGTTAAGGCAGCTACATCAACTACATCCAAACAACAAAAACCAACAACAAAAAAATAATATAGTAAAATTATGGTAGAAACAGCAATATCAACAGCAGCAGCAATAAATAACATCGGCTACAAAATATACATACACACGATAAAAAAAACGAAACAAAAAAAAATATAACTTTTACACATAAACAAATAAAAAATGTTATCCTTCGTCCCTGTTATCATATTTCGTTTTCTCTCGTGGTTTAAAAATAACGGAAAAATAATAAAAATTGAGAAAAAACAAATTTGTGAATGGGTAGATGTCTGACAGTTGATGTAAATAAAATTTAATATTACGTGCATTATACATACATATATATGTACATGCGAGGATATACTATCTATATATGAATATGTGTATGTTCAACTATATATATATATATATGCAAATTCACATTAAATTATAGTTATATTAATAATAATAATAATAATAATCATAAAAATTATAATAATAATAAAAATAACGATAATGTATTAGTAAAATTGTAATTATTAAATACATGGGGGACGCTCTCTACCCTGTAAAAAATATTATAGTTTATTTCGTACTAAAATTTTTTGTTTCATATTAGTTGCATAATTATTGGCGTTTTTTTTTTGTTGTTTTCGTTTTTTTGTATCTAGGGTATATAAAAATAATTTTGTTATTTGTGCTTTCCTGAAAGTTTTAATTTAATTTAATTGAAATTTAGGATAGTTTTGTATGTAGTTTTTGAATTGTCATTAGTAGGATCTTAACAAAATCCAGGTTTTTCTAATTTTGTTTAGGAACAATTTAATTTTGATAAATGCAGTTTTCATTTTGGAATCTTATTTTTTTTATTTAATTTAATTTTTGTTTTTTAAAATTACGAGTTTCTAGGAAAAATTCATTTATTAAAATATTGTTCGAAAGTTACAAAAAAATTTATTTTAATTTGCAAACGTTAAAAATAAGAAAATTAAATGGAATTAAAACAGGATAATGCCATCGCTATTTCGAAAAAAAGAAAATTCCAAGGAAAAACAGTTCCAAAAGTCAAAAAATTTAAAAATTAAAATTCCATTTAATTTTTCCACAACATTTGGATCTTTTTGTTAAATTATCGTACCCATTCCTAGGGAAACTTGATAGTGTCGTTATTTCACAAAAGAGATCCAGAATTCAAATTTCAAAAACTAAATTTCCTTTATGCCATGGTTGTCCATTTTTCCAGAATATTTTGTTTCCAGGAATTTTGAATTTGTTTTCTTTTTTTGGTATTACGTAAATGATATTTAACAATTTATTTATTTTTTGGGATATCGAACCCAACCCAAAAAAAAAATATTAAAAAATTTGTCAATGACTTTGCAACCAATTTTGCAATTTTTACAATTTTTTGTTGGCATTCATTTCAATTTTAGAAATCTGTTTTCCGTTAATGAAACAAATCTGTTATGGATTTGCATAATTTTATTCTGTATTATTTTTCACCCCCTGTATGATGTCGACCTTTATTTAATGAATGAACATGTTTTACCTTATCGTGAGCAAACATTTTGATTGAGTTTTTGTACTGGAAATGAAGTGCAACAAATGGGGAGTCACAATAAATCCCCAAAATAAAAATCCCCAAGACACAAAATCCCCAGACTTTTAAAAAGCCCTAAAACCAAAATCCCCAAACACAAAATCCCAAAAAAAAAAATCCCCAAACACGAAATCCCAAAAAAAATGTTTAAAAAATGCCCAAAAAAAAAATTTTAATTTACATCGGCAAAATTACAAATCAAATAATTTTTTTTAAATATTTTTTACTAAAACTGTGCCGTATGCCTTTTCCTGCCGTCGGCAAAAACAGGCTTCCAATAAATGAGTACCAGTGGTTTGCGGTTAAAAAATTTTACTTTAAAGATAAAATTGGGGATTTTTAAAAATTTTATTTGGGTTTTTTTTGTGGGGATTTTGTGTTTGGAGGTTTTGATTTGGGGATTTTGATTTGAGGATTTTGATTTTGGGGATTTACATTCCAGCCCCAACAAATGATTATATTGAATGAGCCAAAATTTATTTTCACTAGTTAAGCTTCTCCTACTAAAGAAAGTAAATATTCACTCTGGCAAGCAACCAGTAAGCTGGAAAAACCGATCGTTAGAAAAAGTGACGATACATGGGCGCGTAGCGATAAGAAAAAAGCTGATACTTTTGATGATCACCTCTATGAAACATTCAACCTAAATAATATAGAATCTGATATAGACATAAATCTGGTAGAAAATACCCAAGTAGATTGGCAAATAACGTTTTTTAGAAGAAAGGAAATAACTAAAGAAATTAAAAGCTTAAAATCAAATAAGGCTTGATAACAGCTGATATTTTAAACAACCACGAGCCACCAACAGCTTTAATAGTTCGAATTAGAATAATGAATGCAGTGCTCTAACAAAAATTTATCCCAAATATATGAAAAATTGCTGAGGTTATCATGATTCACAAGCCAGGAAACCCCCAAACGAAGCCAAGTCCTGTAGACCTATTTCATTGTTACCAGTAATCTCTAAGTTGTTTGAGTAATTACTCCTTAAAAAAATGCAACCTCTAACTAAAACCGGAAACATTATACCAAATCATAAATTTGAATTTAGAAAACAGCTTTCAACTGTCGAGCAAGTCCATAGAATAACTGTTGTCATCGAAAAAACATTGATTTCAGTGTTTCTTGATGTTGGCCAAGTCTTTGACAAAGTATGATATATGAAGGGCTTATAAACAAATTAAAGCGCTTGATCCCCGAAACATAATGTCGAACTGATTTCGTCATATTTATCGAATCGATTATTTCAAATTAAACAAGTAGAAGATTACACTGCTTTACAAAATATACACGCAGAAGTACCACAAGGCAGTATACTGGGCCCCATACATTCCAGAAATAGAAAATGCGACGGTAGTTATACTGTTGCAGATGACACGGCTAAATTAGCAGTCGGTAAAAATATAAATGAAGCTACAAATAAATTTAAACAAAATCTTCATTTGGTGCAAAGGTGGAGAATTAAAACGGAATGAAGCAAAATCCACGCATGTTAACAAATAAAATTTTTATTTTTTTTTATGTACGTGACAGTAACCTAGGTAGAATCACCTTTTCGTGCTTAATTAAGTACGGTAGTGAAAGTTTATACTACAATATCTACGATATTGTTCGAGCATTTATATTTATCAAATTACTGGCTTATCAACTCATTAAATTGGGAAAACTACTACTATTTTCAGGAACTAAGCCTTCTTAAATAGAATAGCTTTATTTTATTTAAGTGGTTACCAGATTATACTCTCAATTATTTCTGTCATTTATTTTATCTCAATGACAAAGGGTACTGGACCAGATCGAAAAACCCATAAAGCAGTTTTTTTATGAGTTGACATTTTGATTGAAAGGCAAGCGGTCTACCTGTTGCGCCACCCAGCGTCACATATTCAAATTGAGTCCCACATTCCAGTAAGATTGTGAAGACAATGTGAAGACAAAGTGATCATACCATATCAAAATTCTGCAAAATATCTTGGTATGATGCTTGACTGTCGACTTATAACAAAGTTTTGATCTACAATCAGATATTAAAACCAGTCTGGGCATACGATATTCAAATATGGGGTTATGCTAAACAACTACATATTGAAATTATACAAACGTTTCAAAACAAAATAATGCGAAAGATTTTTAATGCCCCATGGTTTGCTCGCAAGGCTGATATTCATAGGAATCTCAGGATTCCTCTCATAAAAGACGAAATAAAAAAATTGGCTGCAAAAATCGTCTCTCTGAACATGTCAATGTCGAAATTGCACGTTTAGCTGACAGTAAAAACGTTGTTAGAAGACTTGAAAAGGACGAAACCGTTCGAACCGAAACTATAATTCATAATGGATTCATAATGAATAGTTCATAACGAAAAGATGAAATAAAAAAATTGGCTGCACGCCATAAAAGTCATCTCTCTTATCATGTCAATGTCGAAGTTACACGTTTAGCTGATAGTAAAAACTTTGTTAGAAGACTGGAAAAGGACGAAACCGTTCGAACCGAAACAATAATTCATAATGGATTATTTTAAGCATGAAAATCGTTTATATTATGGATATGCAGTATAAGAAAAAACAGTGAATATTAAAACAAGCCCATATCATTTGAATGTGTATTACGACGTGTGTTGCGACAGTAGACAAATAAAATATAAAGTAAAGAAGTTAAATTTGTAAATACAGAAATATTAATTTATTCAAAAACACACCCAAATATGTACTGTTCTATTAAAAAAAAATTATAATAATAAAATATTATGAAAATATAGACTTTGGTGGCTACCACCAAGCCCAGCTTAGTTATTCTAATAAAATAATTTTTGATACTAGATTAGAACATTTTTATAAGATTTGAATAGAATTAGACAAAGTCAATAAATTAAATGTGTAGCTTAGTAATTAAATTAAATGTGGTAGTAGTAAAGGATGGTATAAATGCTGGACATCGTCATCACAAAATTGAGGATGAAATATATTCAAAAAAACAAAACTATTTATTAAATCTTAATTAAAGAAGAAATTATTACTACTGAATTAAAACCAGCAATTCAATTAAAATATTGTTTTCATAAATTTTCCCCCCCTCCAAAAATTAAACGAAAGGTCAATGACAGAATATGACATAACTTAAAATCAGTTGATTGTCGGCTTATTTGCAAAAATATTCTATTTTGTTTATTTTATTTTTTGTTTTAAGCAACAAAATTACATACTTTAGTGGTAGCGGGTGCTAAATATCCAATTTCCAATTTAACAAGAAGTAAAAAGAAGAATAAAACAACAAATTAAGAAAAAATATAACAAACTATTAAATTCCAGGGTTTCCAATACAAAATATGAAAAAAAAAATATAAAATCAAAATAAAATATTACATAAAAATCGCATTTTAACTCTTGACTTCACCATATGTCAGTGACCGTATCAAATTTCACTCGCCCATCATCAATGTTGTGTATATTAATGTGAGATTACCTCACATATCATACACAGATGCTACTCATTTGTATTTTCATGATTTTTTATTAATATTTTTTTTTTTTGTTTTAATTTTTGGATTTTTTGATTATTGAACGGGCACAGCAGCACCTCATATTTAAATAACTCATTCAAAATTGTACGTATTTTCATTTTTCTTTTTACTTTTTTTTTTTTGTATTCCACTATAATAAAATGTTTCCTACTTGAAAAACAACACCAAAAAAAAAAAAATAATAACAAATATACAAAAACAAAAGTCAACAAAAAATTATTACGAAGAGTTTAAATTCAATTGATAACAATAACAGAAGCATGTTATACAAATCCAATACTAAAAGAAAAACAATACAATTCGAGTATGTGTTGTTAAATATACAAAATACAATATGGGGGGAGAATTTAAGTTGTTTCGAGAGCCTCTCTGAACAAAAAATTAAATAAAAAAAAACAGCAATAATTTTAAATATCAGAAGAGGATCTCTTTATATTCATTTTATTTAGAAAATAATGAAAACTTTAACTTCATTTAATTGATAATTATTTTTGGATTGAATTTGTTGAATGGTGGTACTGCAAGAAGAAGAATTACATACAAATTACACATCTCTTTTCTCATATCATTCAAAATGTCAATGTGTCCGCCACTGTACTGTTGTCATCATTTTCATAATATACAAAAACAATGTTTTACTATTGTCTTGTTGTTGCATATTGTATTCAAGGAGATATTTTGAAGAGTACATACTTTTATTTAGTCCATGTTGCTCACTAAGTATATTTTCTCAATTATTTTTTCGACTAGGTAAGTCTGACTAAAATCACAAAAACAAAAAAAAAATTGAGAACATAAATACATACATTGCATACATATATGTAGTATAATTAAATAATTTAAATGAAATTTCAACGAGTCTAGTAAAGAGAATGAAAACATGTGAGGTAGAGCATGCGCTTATTTAATCACAACAATATCAACATGGTGTCACCACCACATGAGTTGACATAATAACATATCTATATACACATATCTATATATATATAACATTTATCTAAATAAATATACATATATATGAAACATGATGTACCTATACCGACTGTGAATGATAACTAGAATGGCTGGAAATATATAGCGGCAATCTATGTGTGTACCTACATTCATACTTCAACTTCGTTTATTTTTAGTTATTATGTTGCACATTTTTAATCAGAGTGCAGGGCATGTTGATACTCACTCAAACTCACTCATTCATTTATAATGTGATTGTGAAATTTCTATTTCTATGTGAGATTTTTAAGATTAAAAAAAAAATTTTCCAATACAATGAAAGTTTTGAATTAATTATAACTGATATCAAAGTGTGTGTGTGGGTGTGTGAAAATTTTAAAGAGAAAATTTTATGCAGGAATTTTCGGAATATTATCAAATAGAGTAAGTCGTGTCGTGGATATGTAAAAAAAAAAAAGATTATACCGTATATGGGTGTATTAAGAAATTTGAATGTTTGTACTTCTCTCTTTTTCTATATATCTGTTCTCCAATATTAATGTCGAACTTGATGAACTTTTTTTTATTTTGTAATTCTAGTTTTTTTTTGTTTTTGTTTTGTATTTCAACTTTCGGCTGACTGTTTAAAAATCAAATAAAAACTTGTTTACATTCAGAGCCAGCACATGATATTATTATATTCGGCTTCGTAAAGTTAAAAAATAAATGTTTTTTTTTGTTTTGTATTTTGAAGTGAATGTATCTACAGATACATAAATATGTATGTAAAATTATATTATAATCTGAGAGTTTGTTAAAACCTGGCTGGTTTATTGGACTTTTTTTGTTTTTTGTTTTTTTTTTGAGGGAAACATTTTGTTTTTTGAATGAACTTCTTGAAGTGCTTGCTAGTCGGGTTTTTTGTTGGTTTTTTTTTTGGTGGATCTATCACAATACATGTGTGCATGATAAAGTATAGGTATATAAAGTATATATGGGCATAGGTATAAAAAAAGAAAAGGAAAAAAAAGCAAAATGTTAAGCTGGAAATGTAAGTTTTTTTTTTGGGAATCGTTTAGAATTATTTAAAATATTTTAAGGGAGAAAATTTCAAGTTGATAGTTTCTGACATAAAAATTTTTTTTTGTGGTCGGTCAATTGGAATTAAATGGAAAATTTGAGTTTCATTTATTTGTAGGCGTAGTAGAGTTTTTATTAATGTTAAAAAAAAACATTAATATGATTGTAAAATTAATGAGATTTTATTTGTCAAGATAGATGAAATGCATGAAGTGTTGTTCGGTTTGTTTTTATGAATTCAAAATTATTAAAACTAACATAAACAAATTTAGAAGGAATAAATTACAAATTTTTGAAAGATAATAACAGTTGCAGATAATAACATATTTTAGTATTATTATTATGCGCCAGTTAATGCAGACATGCAAATTTTCCCTATGCCATCTTCTTTAATATTTGAAATTATTTAGTTGGCTATTTTAGTAAATATCTCATTAATGTTCTGTGATGGTTGTTCAACAATGGTAAACTAGATAGTAGTGGCTTATAATTGAATACTAATATTACTGACGTTTGTCATTTGGTATGACAGAAAACGAAAACGTCATTTTCGAAAATAATTTTTCATATGATTGAAAACGATCGGAAAGTGTTTGTAGTGCAAAAATCAAACGTTCAGTTGTTCTTGACGTTTGTCATAAAAAAATGTTAATATTATATTATTTAACTAATTTAGGTGTATGTTTGTATTTTTGAAATAAAAAATTAGCATAAATAAACTCAGAAACTATTTTATTTATGTTTATTTGTCAAATGAAACATTTAATTTCTGAATACAAATATAAAATACAAAAAAAAAAAAAATTGAAATTTTAGCATGTAAACGAAAATTCGGTAAAAGAAGATAATTTGTTTTATATCTTTACAGGAAAAACATTTATATTTGCTACGGTGGCTATTTACTGATTATCTTCTCTTCAAAGTACTATGCTGTCCTGTAGCAATTGCATGTTTGATAATTGCAAAAATTTAATTCGTTAAAATATTGCTACCAGTTTTATTTGTTTTGATTATTCAATTAAATAAATTAATTTTATAAATATTAACTATATTATATTCAATCAAATTAATTTTCTAATTCAAAATATATATATAATGCATATAATAGTTTTTGAATAGATTATAATTTGAATGTATGGCTTGCAATACAGTCTCTTTACAAAATTTCCCGAAATACTAGTGATAGTCAGCCAGTCATTGTAGGATTGTAGGATGTGATGAAATGAATGTGTACGGCATAATAATTGATATTTCGATTGATTTTCGAATCTAATCTCGATTGCAACCATCTAGTCCCAGCTTTTGTTCAATTATGTAAAAAAAATATTAAATTCATTAGTTATGTATTTAATTGTAGTTGCGTAGGTAAAACCAATCGAAATTAAATTTTAGCTTTGGGTCTGAAAAGGTTAAAAGCAAATACTGGTCAATGTATTAGAATGTCGAAAATAAAAGAATATAGATTAAAAATCTTATGTTCATGTATCTATATAATCTGTATTTAGTTAGAATTAATTAACATAAATGATTAATTGGATTATTCAATTAATTATTTATGTTAATTTTAGTTAATTATTAAACGAAATAAATATATTTTATTAAAATTTGTTAAACGTTGATCAAATGAATTTTTAGATACCTATGTTCTGGAGTCGATGTACAAGTAAGAACGAATCTTGAATATGCAAATCAAGTTTGATCACCGTTTTATATGGTACAAATTGATAGGATTGAGGCAATACAAAAAAACTTTCTGAGATTCGCTTTACGCCATTTGTTATGGTCTAATCCGTTTATCTTACCATCATATGAGCAAAGACAAATTAATTGATCTGTGTATACATTGAACTTTGGTCGTGAGGTTTCTTATGTTGTTTTCATTAGAGAGATTGTAAAAGGCAATGTAAAATAAACTTTCATTTTCAGCAACATCGCTATTAGAAATCTGCACCATCTACATCACTTATTCAATTTATTTAAAATCAGTAATGATAGGGGTAATTATGAGGCAAATATTAACAAACATAAATTACTTTACACTATCAAAACATTCACAAAAACGAACACTATACAATCGCTATGAAACAGCAAAAATTGTATGAAATATAGCAAAACTTGATTTTAAAAAATTAATTCTACAGTATATCTACATATTAAGGTTAACAATCTATATCGACCTTCTTCTTTTACTGCCTATGCTTTATGGATATTAGAGATCACATGTTATTGTAAATTTATTGTTATAAATTGTGAATTCTTCTTTATTTGGAGCTGTTCTGACAAGTTCACCAATTGTTCATAAGCCAGTCCAATTTCTGATGTTTCTTAGTCTGCCTTAAATTTTTCCTTGGACTATTAGTTGAAGCATTTCTCATGATTTGGCCAAAGTATGCTGTTTTACGACGCTTGATATTACACGATTTATTTGTAATCTTTGCAGTACTTTCGTGATTCTTATTCTATCGATCCAAGATCTTTTTCGGATTCACCGGTACACCCACGTTTCAAAAGCTTCAATTTTGTTCATATCTAACACCTTCAAAGTACATCAGACTTTCGTACTGTATAAATAATCATGAATTTGGTTTTATTAGTGTTAATGTTCAAACCAAATTGCCAACTATATTGGTTGACTTCTTAAAACATTTTTGGTAAACCTTCTCTATACTATTAGCGAATTGGGTTGTTTCATCGGCGTATCTGATGTTATTGATGACAGTACCCATATACTTTAATTCCTTCATTTAAATGATTAATGGATTAGCGAAATATGAACTCAGAATAAACGTTACACAAAATTGGTGAGAATATACAACCATATCGTAGTCGTCAACTAATTTCTGAAGATGATGATGGTATCTCCAACACAGATTTCAGATTTTTGATTCCAATATAGATTTTGAATATATTTTGAATATATTTTTAATCAAGGTCTATTGTTTTCAGAATTGCAATTAATTTGTCGTGTTGAATACGGTCTGAAGCTTTTTCGTAATCTATAAAACCTAGAAACAGATCTTTTTGTAAATCTGTGCAGTTTTGAATTAATATTATGGGTACAGAAAAGAGTTTCCTGTGTACACATACCATTTTTGAATTCATATTGCGTGGATTCCATGTTTGGTTCTAACTTTTGATAAATTCTGTTATGAATAATGTTGAGAAATATTTTAGGTATGGATTCCCTCCCATTGAGAAACATTTTAGGTATGGATAGTCCCCATTAAACTAATTAGCCTATGCTCTAAATTGTTCTTTTTCGGTATGGCTATGAATGTAGATCTGAACCAATTTCGAGGATACAGTCCGGTGCCATAAATTCGGTTGACCATGCATTTCAATAAATTAAGATTTTACTCATCAATAAGTTTAATTATATCTATTGGTATTTCATCTGGTGTCCTTATACAGGAGTGGCACATTTCTCTATCACCTTAGTAATAACAAAATTATCACAAATTCTTAAAAGTACATTTAAATGTACTTAAAAATACCTTGAGAGTGATCGAAATTGTAAATAAAAGTACATTATGATGCCAACACAAAAAATCTTACTGTATTTGTATTATGTACATTGTATTAGTTGAAATGTTTTTTGGATTCATTTCCGATGTAACCGAATATGTCAAATTTTCTAAATTGACTACATTGTGTTGGTATCTACTTTGTTTACAATTCCGTTCACTCAAAACACATTGTCTCTGAAATAATAATTTCAAAATGTTATACTCATTTGTGGATATCTATAATTTTTTAAATATTTGAATTGAATATATTTGTGAACAAAAAATTTAATATGGACGATTTCGTAAAAAAAATGTATACTTATTTTTCTTTAATTTTAAAACTTACTTTTCTTCCCTCCATCTTTTTTATTTATTGCTTGCTTAATAAAAAAAAATCAACACAACTAAATTAAACCAAACTGTATCTACTGTCTATATCAACAAATTTTATATACAAATCGGATACATAGTAATTTAACAACCCATGTGTCGTGAAAATATGTCGCGAATACCTTGTCAAATTATTTACCGATCATGAAACAATATAAAAAATTTTGTTTTGACATTTAAGATCATACGTCAATGTATTGGCGACATTGTTGATACATTTACGATGTCACGGATTTTTACATGTTGTTTAGTGTTACCTATTTTTAAAAATGATCAAGAAATACCGAAAATTTGCAGCAACATATCTAATCATTTTTACTTTTTGTGACAGTTACTATCAATTATCACCTTCTAAAATTTACAAATTACTAATATTGCACAAATAATGATTTGCTATTAAAATTTCTACAAAATGTTACAAGTTTCCTATTTATTTAATTTATATGAAACTAAAATATTATCTATATCAATTAAAAAATAAAAAAAAAACAGAAATATTTGGAAACACCAAGAAAACTTTTTATATTTATAATATTTAAATTTATTTTATTCTCTTTAAATTTTTGTCAGAGTCTCACAATTTAATTGTGTTGCGGAGATACGGAAAAAAAATATTCTCTCGGCTTTTCTCTATATCTATCTATCTATTATATCTATACATCTATCTAATTTTTTTCATTTTTGCTATGTTTACCGTTTACTCTCATTATTAATATTATTTTATTTTACTATTTTATAATGCTAATGCTAGCCCTACCTAGCAGCAGTACTCTATCCTCACTCATTGTATTAAAAATTTTGTATTTACAAAAAAACAAAAATTCTCTGTTATCAATCACGTTCTTTTTTAGTTGATTATTGTATATTTGATTAACTATATAATGTATATGTAGAGAAAAACTTAAGTAAAATGATTAAAAAAGAAAAAAATAAAAAAAAATAAAAAAAATAAGAAAAACAATAAAATAGGTACATTTTCTTCTCAATACAAATTTCATATTATCTCTTTTTTAATTTTCTTTGTATTTCTCTCTCTCTTAATTCAACTAAATATTTTCTCTTTACAAAATTACAATTTGATTATATTTGCTCTTTAGTTTTTGTTTTTTCATTTAATAATTTAAAATTTATTTTAAATTTAAATATTATAATTTTATATTGTTTAATGTATGTATCATAAAAATGTATATATATATATACATAATGCATATTATATACAGTGTATATATATATAATATTTTAAAATAGGGGAAAACAATATGAAAATTCATTTTTGTTATACTGAATGAATGAATTTTACAATTCGAATGTAATTTTATATGGCTATAGAATAGAGGTTTAATAGGTATATACGTATAATTATAATTATAATTATAATTATTTAGGAAAAAATTTAAAGAGTCAAAAATATCTTTAGATAGAAAACAAATACATTTGTACAATGTTGTTTTAAATAATATATGTACATAATAATATCCTCTATGTGAAATACATTGAAGTATTTGGTATTATAAAAATTTATATGAAAATTTTTGAGTACAAAACCCATTGCGTTTTGCGAGTACAAATCGCTTTTTTTTTATTTTCTTTTTTCTTTTGCTTGTTTATTTTTTTTTTTCACTTATTTTTATGATTATCATTTTTCTTTTTTTTTCTGCTTGTTAACTAGATATATTATTATTTAATTCCTCAGTTTTAGTTCGACCTGGCTAAGAGTATGTAAGCTCTTTAGAAAGAATTATTTTTTAAAAAAATTTTAAAGATAAAATAATAAAAAAAAAATTATAAGAAAAAAGAAAAATAAATAAATAAATACATATAGTATTTACATACATATATACATAAATATTACCTAAAATGAAAGAAAAAGAGTTTTTAACATAAAAAATATGTATTAAAAGTTTCAAAAGTAACCAAAAAAAAAAGAAAGAAAATATATAAATTATAATTTATTTTATAATTATTGGATAAAACTAATAATTGAATGATAAAAGATATAAAAAATGATAACATAAATTTATATAGTATAATAATATATATATAAATAAGAAAAAAAAAAATTAAAATATAAATTCTATGTATATTCAATATTTAAGTGTTTCATTTAGATAACATAATTAATTAGTAAATGTGTATATATATTTATGTATATTGTGAATTTGAAATATCAATTTAATTTACCTTTACGAAAGTATAAAAGTAATGTTCAAAACATAACCAAAAACATAAAAATTATATATATGTAAATACTACCTACAAATAATAACAACAATAATAGCAAAAATTATTGTCACCTAAAAATTAAATAAATAAAAAGTTAGTAAAAAAGTAATTTATTTTTTTAATTAATTGTTTTTAAATTAATTATATATATATATATATATATATATATATAATTAATTATATATAAATTTATAAAATTCAAAATATATATATATATATACCATTATATATATATATTGTATATCTACAAAAATATATTTACAATATTAAATATATATACCTACCTATATGTATATTTATTATAATGTATGAATTTATTAAATAAAATTTAAATCAAAAGTGTTTCAATAATCATTTAAGAAAAAGAAAAAAAAAAAAGAAAAAAAAATCATAATATATCAGTGAAAAATCATCATCATAAAAAATAAAAGAAAAAAAAAAATCTTAAAGATATACAAAATTACAGTTATTAAAGTATTTCATATTAAAAATTATATATACACATGCATACGTATGTATTTCGAATTGTACAAAATGTACATATATATATATATATATATATAATATATATTTACATAAATGTATAATATAAGTTTGTAAATTCTTATCAGTAAAATATACATATTATTATATTAATAATATAAAAAAAAAAAATGAAAAAGAAAAATTAAGGTGAAATTTTTTATTTTTGTTCTTGTTATTCTTATAATTTTTGTTTTAAGATTTTTTTAAATTATTATAAAAGAATCTTTAGTTAAAATATTTAACAGCAACACAAAATCAAATATAAAAGCAAAAAAAAAATGAAATAAATTTAATAAAAAAAATTATATATACATGTACCCATGTATATATATATATATATATATATATATACATATATATAATATTTTGAAGAAATGTTTATTTAAATGTTTAAAAAAATAAAAACAAAATATATAAAATATATATATTATATAAAAAAAAATAATAAAATTTCGACGCGCGTCTTTTTTTTTTGTTTTGATTACAATTCATATTTTTTGTTATATTTTTGTTTCAATTTTTTTTTTCATAATATATATATATACAAAATATATTTGAGTTTTTTATCTCGTTATGGAGAATTTTTAATGTAATGGTCGAAATATATCCATATATAATATACAATATATATATACATATATATAAATTATAATTTATATACAAATATAGTCAATCATTTTTATCTATTATTATTTTATTTTATTTATATACTTATTTATATATATATATATATATATATATATATATATATATATATAAATATATAAAATAATAAAATATATTATTATAAAAAATTGAGAATAAAATTATTGTTACTACACATATTCCATATACAATTTAAATATGAATGTAGACAATATTAAGATATAAAAATATAAAAACAAAAACAAAACAATAATAAAAAAAAAAAAATTATATTATTATCATTATAAAATGTGTTCCCTGAATTTGCATTATTATTATAACTAGTATAGTTAGTTATACTTTCGTAATGTGGACGTATCAGTATTATTAATATTTAACTGTATGTTTGAAGTGTAAATAATCAATCATAATACAATTATTATTCACTTTGGATTTAAATACCACAGAATTCAAAAAAGTAGATGTACACAGAATGCAATCAAGTTAACTATCGTTAAATATGTGAAAGCCACTTTAAAATGCTCTAAATTCATTTTAAGTAATATTTAGAGACTTACTATTAACATTTTTTGTAATTTTATTGTTTCTACTTATATAGAATATTTTTCATATTATGATGAAATAGGTAAATCGATGCATCGCTTTCCTGCATTTCAATCAAAATTGTCCAGGTTCGCCGGTTTCAGATGAAAGTAAAATGCTTTATAGATTTTTTGACCTGGTTTATAGTACCCTTTGTCATTTGGATAAAATAACAAAAACGAAAAAAAATAATTGAGAGTGGTAACAACTTAAAGAAATTGGAACTATGATATTTATTACTTTCAGATATAATTACTTATCAATGCAATGCAGATACAATTACTTAGTGTCAGACAATAAGTTTAATTACAATGATTTCACATATGTTCTATCGTATACTCTTGCTTACCGTTTCATGTATATATATATGTACATAATAAAATAAAATAAATAAATAAATAAATAAGTTTTCCATATTCAATTAGTTGATATGCTCGAAAAATTTATAAAAATAATACTCAAACAATATCGTATTCAAAAATAGTGCAGTACCTACAGAAAATGTATTTGAAAATTGTAAAATTCAAGAACATAAAAAAAATTGCTTTACAAATATAAAATGATTTTCATATACCTCATTCAAGCTCCATGTAAATCCAGAAATGGAAGACTAGTGATACGTAGAAAATGTGGAGAGGGTCTTGGCTGTGTTTGTATTCAAGAAGTACCTACTTAACAAAACCGAAGGTAGCTCATTAATGCTTCAGAAGCGATGGTTTATGTGAGCTGGTATTTGTAAATTCAAACGTAACAGCAGATGTGTATATATATATATATATAACATGGAGAGTCACTTGAAATCATCAACTTTTTGAACTATGTATCTGTTGATATTAAAAGATTGATACTTGAATAAGATAATGAACCATGGAGAAACCTATTTATTTCCCATAAAAGTTGCTTTTCTTTGTTTCCAATTGATATCAAAAAATGAAAGTACATAAATTAGAATTAAAATTAAATATGCACTTGGAAAGCCATGATGTAGTAGATCCAAAAGTACTTGAAACGTATTTAAACATGAAACAACAGATGAATTGATGGGGGAGGCGGTCGGTTTTCAAAATAAGAATTTAGTAATTCAAAAAAATTAAAAAAATTTAATAATTATTGTTTTTGCGACATCAGTACACTAATTTTAATAGTTTTGGAAGGTTATTTAGCCCTTATTTAGTGGATAAGTAACTTGGAATACTAATTTGTTGTATAGGTTATAACTATATATTATATTATATTATATATAGTGGTTAGCATATAACTATAGTTGTATAATAGGTTATGTATAATTTTTGAAAAATTATACATACCTACTCTAATTCAGCTTTTTAGCTCTTGTTTAGTGTAATATAGCATTCTGGAACTGTATGAAATTATTTTTGTACAAATTCGTCCAAGTAGATATACCTATATTTTGAAATACTTAGCTTCACAATTAGAAAATTATTTTTATTTTATTTCTATGATAGTAACTGTCATGCAATAAACACAATAGTAATTTATTATTATTTTTAATTTTTTATATGAATTCTTTGACAATTTATTGTACCTATATGATTGATAATAATATGCCAAGACTAAGATAAAAATATTAAGAAAAGGCTATGAGTTGAAGTAAGTATTTAGGGTTCCCCAGACATTGGAAACTCAATCCCATAGACTTGTGAAAAACAAAGTCCTACACAATAGATATAATGTTTATACTTACATATATCTGATTTAACTGTGGTAAATGTTTTTATTTGTGAAAAATTAACATAACCGATTATATTATATAGTTACGTTACGTTTAAATTTTATTTAATTACAATGCTAATTATTGCCTTCTAACTATACTGCCTATTATTGCCTATAACTAACTATAGTATTATATTCCTATTTGCAAATATTAGTATTGATATTTTATTTAAAAACAATTTATTTTCTTCATCGGGCGAAAGATTGCGAAATCAACCAAATATATATAACTATATCTTTACAACTTCAAATTGGGACTAAACAACTGCAAATTGGGACTAAACAGTTTCAAATTCGGACATGTTTAGGAATGAATTAATTAAAAATGGCAGTATTAATAAAAAATGTTGTCTTTTACTTTTCAAAAGCCTGCTCAAATTTAAAATTGTTATAATAGTTACTTGTTGAATAAAATATTTATTCCCATTTTGAAATTGTTTAGTCCCAATTTGAAATTGTTTAGTGTCAATTTGCGGTTGTTGATGTATAGTTATTAGTTATGTACTTTTATTTAATACAATATTAAATGTATAATATATATCACCAACAATAAATTTGATAATTTGATTATTCGAAAAATTTGATTCTCAACAATAATTAAATTCTGATTCTAAGCGATTTTCACATTCCTGATCCTGATTTTGAATATTTTGGAATTTTTTTACACATATTTCATATTTTGATCCTTTGCACATACAAATTCACACTGTTAAGTGAATATTTTCAATGAAAATGTATTTGATATACTTTTTAGTCATTAAAAATAAACACATATAAAAAAAGAAAAACAAAAATAACAATAAATAACTCTTGTTTCATCAAAGAATGTGTATTTGATAATATAAAACATATCATTTATAAAAAATACAATAAAATTATTAAAATTTATTAAAATAAATAAATAAAGATATAGTAGATATACGTATACCACGTTCGATAACTTAGTTTTGTAGAATGGTGAACTGGAAGAATTTATTTTAAAAAAATTATTAATAAAAAAAAACAGAAAATATTTTCATTTAGAGTTTTTGATTATTGTTTTTATTATTAATTTATAGCGTATAAAATTATAAAAAAAAAAAAACAAAAATTATGATATTAATTCACAATTTGACATTGAATAATATTTTAAATGTACATTTTAGTTAGATTAGATTAGATATTAAGATTTCGGTATATAGAGCAACTACAATACACTTGAGCAGAAAATGGCATAGAAAATAATTTAAAAATATTAAAATGATTAATAGTTAGTTGTAATATTAAAAACTATAGTAGTTAGTCAAAGCAAATATAATTAATATAAGAATAGTATATTTAATTGGTTAATATTGTTCTTTTAAAATACATTTTCATTTTATTTAAATTCTTAATTAATTATATTAATTTTAATTTCAAATATTTTTATTTTTGGTACTCCTGATTGAATTTTATTAATTTATTTATTTTAATTTTTTTGTTTGTTTTGCATTTTTTTTTTTGTAATTATTATTTTTTGACTGAATTTTCAATTTTGAATATTAAATAAATTTTAATTGATTTTGGAAATGTGTAGACATTAGAATCAATAAATTCTCTTTATGTAGACATTAAAATGTTAATTCTAAATTTCTCAATATGTATTAGTGGATACACTAGGTCTATTATGTCTAATATCCCATCATAATTCTATTCTATATTATCCTTGATTCCTCGATTAATCTATGGGGACAATAAATATCGTATATACGTTCGTTATCGTATCGTATATACGTTCGTTAGTACTGATTTTAATTTAATTTTTGTTATTTATTTAAATAAATTATAAAAATTAAACTTTGCTTATATTAACTACGAGTATATTTTATTTGTTTAATAAATTTTATAAAATTCTATCAAACTAAAATAATAAAAGAAAATTAAGATAATATAATATTATATAATATCTACTCATATATTAATAAATACATACTTAAATATATGAATATATTAAAATAACTATTATATTATGAATTTCTGAATTTATTATTATTTATAGAAATAAAAGAATTTTTGTTTTTTTATGTAATTTAAAAAAAAAATGTTTTCATAAAAATAACAGGAATAATGAAATAAATAAAAGAAAGTATAATTTAGCGATATTTACTAACTATGTATATATATTTATTATTATATTTTATATTTTTTGTTTCAAAAAATATCGTTTTAATGATTAAAATATGGGGTTGTTCTAAAAATGATTCATAATAATAATGATAATAATAATTAAGTAAATGATAATAAATATTATGATAATACTTACTTACATACAATTATATTTATAAACGCTTTTAATGGATATTTTTTTTTCTGATAAACAAATTTACCTTTTATTCGAATTATATAGTTCTAATGTAGGTATATATATCTAATATTATTTATATATAAATTGCAAAAAATTTGCCATAATTAAGCGGTGTGGATTTTATTTGTGTATTCCACTTTAAGCATACTCTGTACAATTGTGCGCGTATTTCACTGTTTAGGACATAGGTTAGTAAAAATTGATAACAAAAATAATTGTAGATTTGCTTTGGGAGAGGTTGTAGCCGTTTGCGAATTTCATTTTAAACATATTCTGTATCGTTGGTTGTGTATTTCTCAGTGTTAATACATATCTATGCAGGTTTGTGATTTTGACCTTTTGAAAGAAACAAAAAACGATACACAATTCATTTTAATAAAATTATTAATATACAAGTCAGTGTTGGGTATCATCACCAGTCAAAAGGTAAAGGTGATATTTTAGCCAGTAGTTATATGATTTCAAATATGATCTGAAATGAAAGATAGGCACATTGTTGAGATCTATAATAGCACACTAGATGCAGTTATTTACTATTAACTTACTTACTTGTTGGGTGCTACAGACCTTAAAGGTCCTGGGTCTGACGTAAAATTGTCCTCCACTGACTTCGGTCACGAGCGGAATCTCTCCAGTTGGTTATTTGAAGTTTTTCATATCTGTTTTATGCGTTCCCAAGGGCTTGGATTCGAAGAATTTCCTAGCCGGAGCATTTTCATCCATACGCTCTACATGTCCTACCCAATGAAGACGTCTTATTTTGACTTTTTTTTTGGCTAGATCCTTGTCGTTGAACAGCCGGTATAGTTCGACATTGCATCTCCTTCTCCAAACCCCTTCGTCAGACACAGGACCATAAATGCGACGAAGAATTTTTCTCTCCAAGATACCAAGTACGTTCTCGCTTGCTTTTGATAATGTCCACGTTCAGAACCATATAGTAGCACCGGAAGGATGAGCCTTTTCGCATTACAGAAATCAATGTTGAAATTTAAGACTAGATATACAAGAATAGTTCACAAGCTTGGTGACGGAGTAGATTGGATGTCTTGTTATAAGTACGTTAAAATTTATTTATATTAAATTTCATTATACAATTTTATCTTTCAGTTTACAATTTACAATGTTAATAGCTATAATTTACTTAGCTAAACATAGCTATAATTTACTTATACTAACCCTAGCTTTTCTTTTAAAAACCTTTTTAATTAATTAATTTGTTATCCTATATCCTATATTAAATTTAAAACCTAACTCTAATCTAACAATCTTATTAGTAAAAGATTTGTAATCGGTCTAATAAATATACTTATATATGTAATAGAATAAATAGAAGAGTTCGAGAAAGGCTGGGTATTTGATATTTTCTATTTGTTTGGAAAAAATTATTAGTATCTGCTATAGTTAGGTTATGCAATCTGTTGATAGAAATATAAAGCGGAGCTGTTCTATTCTATATTAGGTGTGTCACAAATCGTCGCAGATATGACAGGATTTTTGTATTATAGACTTTACATTTTATAGTTATTTAAATTTTAAATATTTCTGTTTTTTGTTTAATGTAATATCTATACTAACTATATCTATAATATATATATATATATATATATATATATATATATATAACTTGATTTTGGTATATAAATCCCGATATACCTTTCAATAAATATCCATCCACGCCATACAAAGTAGATTAAGACATCTGTCTTTTTTTGTTAAAACGCTATTTTAGGAAAAAGAAGGTCTATTAACTGTTTCCGTTTGTGGCGAAATATTTAGTATGAAGTTCGAACTTGATACAGCAAAAGTGCATCTAATTCAAAAAATATGATAAAAAAAACAGAAACAAAATTGTTCTAGAAAGGTATTTGATCATATACTATAAGGTTCTGTAACTAGATGGACAACTTTGAAATTTTATCTGCCGCTCAGGTAACAAGGAAAGTCAATTATATGGTTTGTCGGCAAAAAGACAAAACATGCAAAAAATGTGTTTTTTTTTCATTAAAAACCCTATTTTTTCAAATTTAAGCAAAAGTGTACAAAAGACATCAAAAAAAGTGCCGGTATTTTCATTAATTTTTTTTACATGGAATTTATTAAAAAAATACAAAAAAAATAAGCAATAAAAAAAAGAAATTAAAAAAAATAGTTTAGTACAAGACCTGCTACAAAATATAAATATTTGTTGTATTTTAATATGCAGCATTAGGTACCGAACTATTTTATGTTTGGATGATAAGACATTTTCTGGGTACCTAAGTACTGTTAGAATTTTTAATACTTTTATGTACCTACTGATGATGGTATACGGTTCAGGTCCAGAAAAATTGTATTTAATTTTTATAACAAAATCATCATTAGGTACCGAACTATTCTTATTTTATATTTTGATGATAAGAAATCTTTTGGGTACCCAACTACCGTTAGAATTTTTATTTTTTTCATATACCTACTGACGATAGTATACGTTTCAGGTCCAGAAAAATTTTATTTAATTTTTATAAACAATTTATTACTAGGTACCGAACTATTCTTGTTTCATGTTTTGATGATGAACTGTCCTTTGGGTACCCAATTACCGTTATTCATTATATAAATTTTATGTAAATGGAAAATGTAAAATAATGTATATACAAAAAAAAAATTGTTCTAATAAATTATTTCTGTGATATAAAAACAATATTTTCTTATTTTAACACAAAAATTCATATAAAATGCATTATAGGTGTACCTTTCCAGCTGAATAAAGGTTAAACAACGCTTCAGAATATTTTTATCTTGTATACAGAGATTTCTTCATATTTTGTTTGAAATTTAATTGATATCAGTTTTGAAAATTTAATTAATTTTATTATAGTGAAATTAAATGACATCAGTTGCAATTATAACATTATGTCAATAATTATTATAACATTAACTATATATATATATATATATATAAAAATTTAATTATTCAATAAAATAATCATAAATTTATTTAATTTTACTGCCATACTACAATTTTCTATTATTAAATCAAATACTTAAAACATAGTCTAAAATTAAAACTAATTAAGTTTGAGGAGCACTTGTCATTCAAAAACTCACTTCAAATTTTTTTTTTTTTTTGTTTCGATTTTATGAGTATTTTTATATTATGCAAGTAGCTATTTAGGTATTTGACCTAACTTGAAAATCAGTTTATTAATAAAATAATCAAATTTTATTATTATCATTATTTTGTTTCATCAGTGCTTTGATAATAAGTTGATAGTTAAGATATTTGAAAGCAAATCAAAGTTTTATTGTAAGGAGATTGGAATGTTCATACATTTTGTAATTAAGTAGAATTTTCTAAAAATTAATTTGGTCATCATAAAGTCGTCAAGCTTGGTTAATTTCTGGGTACAACATTATATAATAACCTAAAATTTTGTATACTTAGCTTTCAAAATGTATATATGTATATTCGCAATTAAAATTATATTAAATTTCTTTATAACTTAACGTTAACAGTTTTTTAAGAATCAAAATATTTTTGTTATAAAATCTTAACCATGACGAAAATTGAAATTGCCATGTAAAATTTAGAATTTTTATTATTATTAATATCAAATTGTATATGAGTCGATAAAGTAATAACCATTAAATGTTTTTAAGTCGAATTCAAAATTAGTTCCTAACTCAGTCATAAGTCGAACACTATAACTATACTAACAGTACTCCTATCATGAATCGGTGATAATAAAAATAGAAAAAAATTGTGCGGTATTGTTTATTGTAAAATATTTATTTCATTGTCTGTACTTTATATTTATCTCGGTTAATATTAATGATGCTTGTCTGAACAAAAAATTATTTTTAGATTTTCCTTTCGAAAACCCTAATCAACTGACTTTTATTGGTGATTGAAAAGAAATTCATTCTGATAATGATGAAAATATATTTTAATATTCTGTCTTAATATGCTAGTATTAATCAAATTCAATAATAGAGCTTTGAAACTTCACACTAAGACTATAATCTTCTGATATGTAGAGACATTTAATTCGAAGTTGTTAGTTGAGCACTATTCGGAAAAATTGTTAAGATAATTTTGAAGTAGGGTACAATCATCAACAGAGACATAATAGTTTTGCAAATTTTGGAGCCATCAGCAAAAAACTGAACTTAGCTGATACCATAAATTGTAATAATAAAGAAGACTGGGAAAAAGGTCTCCCAAATGGGGCAACAAAGGGGTGAGAAGTGATGAATGGAAGCAGGTATGATAATCACTATTAGATAAATATGACCTCATTCATTTAAGACTATGGTCAGAAACACCGCTGTTGCTTTCTGTTTAATTTCAAATGCCTTACTAATATCTGTAAATAGAACGTCAACATATTGCCCAGATTATCCATAGCATTAAAATTTTCTGAAACGAATTCTATTAACTTGATTAAAATTCCGTGATTGTTCTATAAAAATGAATGATTTTGAATAAGAATAAAAATGATTAATTAGGTGGGATTCGAGAAGCTTTGGAATGCAAGAAACTTTAGTAAAGGGTCTTTAGTAGTATAGGGCTTCGATATGGTTTAGATATTATGGTCTTGAACCTGTGGTTCAGTTGTTTACAGTCATACCATTGTTTTAACAAATTAGTAGTTGATTATTTACTATTGATATTCCTGTCCGTTGCTTCACCTACCGTCTTTGCCAGATTGTTGGATCGTATTTTTTCGCATACTACGATTAAGCGATGTAGAAATATACAGACAGATTCATCTCAGATCATCTCGTATGATCTATCTAGATAAAGACTCTGTGGAAAATAGTATGTATTTAGAAAGTTTATGGCGTCGTCACGAAAGGATAATAGTGTATAAAAATTGGTGGAGGATGGGTTTATTGTAAAATCTTGAGATATTTCGTTTTTAAAGAAAGATAATAAGGATTGTTTTTTTTGGAAAATTTTATACTTTGAACTAGATAACCCACAACCGCAAGGAAAAAGGTCCTGCGTCTTGAGAGATAAATAAATTAAATTAAATTAAATTATTACTTTGAACTACAATATCTCCATAACAGCAACAATTACCATCATCAAATAAATGTTAAAATATGCTCCAACCCGTTATCTTAATAGAAAACTAAACTGAATAGTTATATATATAGTTTTATCTAGAATAGATCAACAGATATAACAGTTTATATACACGGAAACATCAAAACAAGAAGAATACTTTTAAATGTCCTTTTCGTTCTTAAATGATAAGATGCGCCATTAAAGATATATTTTTGGAAAGCTAGGAATACCAGGTATCCTTGGGATATAGTCATAAGGTCCTACGAGGGTACACAATTTCCTTCAGAACTCCCCAATTTCGATTTATTTATAATTACACTGAAACATAGATATAGCAGAGATTATATCAATGTTGTATCTATAAGTATTACTTATTGATATTCATATACATTTAGATGTTATTAATCGATTTTTAGATGAATAACACCTTATAATAAGTCATAAAATCAACAAAAATTCAAATCAGCAGTTTTATAGGTAGAGTTTTATGCTATTTAAACACCTATTGATGAGTTTGAACCATAATATTTATATACTATTGGAAAGGTACATTTTCTTACTATAACTCATATACATACTTTATGTCTACGACGAATAGTTTAGAAGATATTTAACATTTATTTAAAAAAAATGTTTGTATGGTTTGTATGGCTTGTAATTAATGTATAGCTCAGAAGAGCCAAAGTTAATATTTAAAATTATTTTGATATTTACAAGCGATATATATATAAGTGCTAAAGTTATAATTACCTAACGCTTTCGCTAATTATAATTTGTAAAAGTTAATATTGCATCTTTTTAATCTTAAAATCAAATTCTGTTTTGTAATCTTTTTATTTAATTAAGAGAAACCAGACCGATCTGCTTCAGTGTTTAAACTCAACTCTTTATTAATTTCTTACAGGAAATATAATTGACAATCACAATATGTTTTTGGTACCATATGTCATTAGTGTGAATCTCTACTACGCTATCGACACTTGATATTATTTAAACTTTAAACTATGTTTACATAATCTTCTTCCAGTTTATACTTTATTATTCTAGAACATTTTAAAATATATCGATCATTACATTATGTATCTTCTAAGTAATCATATTCAAACAGGGAAAATTTATTTATATTAAATTATATTTTAACAAAAAACAACAATAACAACAAAAAATAAATACTTAAAATATAACAATTTATAAATATTTAATCAAAAATTATTTTATAAACAATTTTATTATTTCTTTAAATACAATAATAAATATAAATAAATAAAATAAAATTAAAATTATTTAAAAATATTTTCATTAAACTGTTTTTTTTTTTTTTTTTCAATTGAGAAATCAAAGTTTATTTTTTATTGTTTTTATAATCGTTAAGCTTCATTGTAGCTAAAACTGTTAATTCAATTAGCTGGTTAAATAAATAAACAAATAATTTAAGTAAAAGTATTGTTTATTTAGTTAAATACAATTTTAACCAAAACAAATTTAATAAATAGAAATTTAAATATTTGTAATAATAATAATTATATATAATTAATAATAATAATAATAATAATAATAATAATAATTAAAGTAATTTATAAGCATACCAGCTAGTAACTAATTGTAATTAATAACGTTGTTATTATTATAATTATTGGATAACAATACCTAAATAGTGAATAAATAAATATTATATTTTAATTAACCCTAATCCTATCCGTGTTTTCATTATAGAAAGCTTAATATAGTTAAAATGTATATGTCAAAATATATTTTAAATTTGTTATTAAAAGAAATAATTATATCTATATTGTTTATCAATACATTTAACAATTGTATATATATATATATATAATATTATGTTATATCGTTATAATAATTGATTTGAAAATTGGTAAAACAATATTTAACAATAAAATATAATGTACTTCACTAATAAATCATAATATTTATTCTGCAAAAAAAATTCGGAACAATTTCCAGAGCCATTTTTCAAGCGATTTTCAATAATATTAATAAATATTTTTTTTAAAAATTTTTAATTTGACTCAGAAATTTCGATTTAAAATTTTATTTATATAAAAGGATACACACACATCTTCACAAATGCAAAACATGGCAAAACAAAAGTAAAGTAAGCAGGCATTTTAATTAAATTTTAAAAATCCAAATAAGTCCACCGAAATGTAGATTTTTTAAATAAATTATTATTTACGTATGCGGTTGTTGTCCAAGATAAGAAATCAATAAAAAACTAAAATATTGTAACTACATACCAAGTTTGTTTAAATAGAAAAGATGAAAAACAATAAATTTATAATCAAATTTAATACAATTTTTTTTATTAAACTTCTCGAATTTCGACGAGCAGGTGAATACTAGTTAATTTTTATTTTAGAAATATCGATATTACGAAAGCAACTTACTTCTTTTATCAGTGCTTACGACTAATTAAAAGTAAAAAAACCAACATTTTAATATTTAAAATATAGTGTACACCCCCAATACGTTTTCGTTATTTAACCGTTTTATGTCAAATCAAGATTCTTCGTTTAATATTCCGGTCAAATTTACTGCAGCACTGATGCTTATGCATAATAGTTATGACCTATTTGATCTTAGCAGATATAGAGTAGTAGCTATATATTATAGCTTTTAATTGTTGATATGACATCTGGTAATAATTGTCTCTTTCAAAGATTTTTTCATATTCTTTTTAGCACATTGCCATATATTATACTAAGATAAGATAAATTTCGTTATTAGTGTTTCAGGATTTTTAATTTATTACCATGCCGGCTGAATAATATCCGCTTGTAATAAATAGTCCATCTGTAATGATATATAATATTTTTCGTCTGAATATAGATTTGTTGTTTTAAAGTACTATTTTCATCGAAATCTACTATTTTGAATTTTTATTGTGAGATCAATCGAAATTATTATTCGATTAATATTTGCTATTGATTTTATAACTAATACTTTTTTTATTGTAAAAGCAATTGATATACTTAACTCCATTTTGCTTCATAATATTTAATTTAATTATTTGTAATAATGGACAATACTTTTTTCTTCTTCTATAGCCTACAACAGGCAGTAGTAAATATTTTTAGCCACAATCAATATAATTTCCATTATAATTTTCCATTTTCGATTTGTGGAATATTGTTTGTGATAATCAGTCCGGTTATGTCATCTATACTAATCAAACGGTTTTCGGGTTTGAATCCCAAATTTTTGAATTTTATTTATAATGAAAATTACTTAATTAAGTATGTAAGTATGTACACTAAAAATTTATATTCGAATATAAAATGAATATTACTAGTTATTATATATTTAAAATTAGATTTAGCTAGGATGTTCTGTAAGTCGTAACACCTGCCTCAATTTTTCTCATAGATTCAATATTCTTATATTAAACTAGTCGTTTTATTCTAAACAGCATACTATAGATGTATGGGTATATATTTATATATACAGTTTTAGATATAAAATAATATATAACCAAACTATACTTATTTATTCATTAACTATATACTTATATACTTCATTTCATTTCATTTAATTAATTGTATTTTATTAAATATTCTATATTTTCATTACAATTATAGTATTATAATATTATTTATTACAATTATATTATAGTACATAAGTTAATTAAAACTAAAATTCAAAAACTTAGAAATAGAAAATAAGCAAATATAATAATAATAGTATAAAATTAAAAGCATATACAGAATTCAAAATATAAATAAAATAAAATAGTTAGGAAACATTCTACATACTGTACATACTGTACTTCTATACATACTTCTATATAATACATTCTACAATGGCTACGTCATTTAGGTACCGATCAAGTTGTTTCCGATTCGAACTTGCTCGAACTATGACGAAAAGGATGTCCCCGATTTAAACTTGCAAATTATGACGAAAATGATGTTCCCAAATTCACTGGTCTCGTTTGTTTTTCAAATGTCATGACTTTTACAAAAGCAAATATTTTATACATTGTACAATACTAAAAAGTGATCGTTTTCATCATCAACTATATTTTTATTCAAAATGTCCTATAGGAGACTATCACACCCATTATAGGTATTTAATAAAATACTTTTAAAAAATCGTTTTGAAAAGGGTCTAAAATATACAAAATCCTATTTATGAAAATTTGATTTGCTCAAAAACCGAATACATTCAATTAAAACTGACAAAAAAAAATTTAGAATAAATTTAAAAAAAAAAAAGAATTTAAAATTAATAAATTTCATAACTAAATATGAATAAATATAGATAAAATAGACCAAAATAAGTAGGTCTATATTGTATGAAAAAATTATACGTATAGAATCTTGCATGGTAGCATTAGGGTTAAAATCGAATTTACTTAACTTAAATTATTCACTATTTAGCTGACTTTAACTAAATTATTTAACTGAAATTTATCACCAAAAACAAATTCGTTAAAAAATAATATATATTAAAATAAATATTTTTATCACTTTAATTTTAAAATTAAAAAAATTGTTTTTATTAAATTTATGATTTTTTATTTCTTGTTAAAATATGTATAACAGTTCGTTAAAAAAAATAATAATTTTAAAACAACATAAATATAAATAAAAATAAAAAAATAGCCTGAATAATAAAATAAAAAAAATATTAAAAAAATAAAAATATATAAAAATAAATCTACATATTTAATTATATAATTTTTATATATTATATATCTCTAGATATTGTGTTTATTTATGTATATATATATATATATATATATATATATATATACGAAATATGATTTAATATACAGATTCTCAGGAGTGCTTTATAATAATATTTGCCCTATATATTCATATATACCGTCTATTTATTATGAAAACGAGAGTGTGATAATAAATTTAAAAAATAATGTAAAGAATCTGAAATTTTGAAAAAAAAAAGAAATAAAAAAATATAAATAAATTTCAAATAATATAATTGAATCACAGAAACGAGCAATTTGTTGATTCTTATTAATTTATTAATATCTATTAAGATATTAATTAATTATTTAGAACAACAACAAAAAAAAATAACTTAATTACATATATTATTAATTACCTACAAAAAAATATATATATATGCTACATACATATATATATATATATATATATATCTCAGTGAATATTTTAAAATAGGATAATATGAAATAAATGATTCAATGGTATTAATATGAATATATGTATATACATACATATACATTGTAGCCATATACAACACTATATCAACAGGTTTGATAAATTATAAAGAGAAATGAATATACATTCTTATCTCATTTATATTTGCATTTACATTTCAATACATGTGTTAATTTAGAAATTTTATTATATAAATATTATAATTTTATATTTAATATACTTATAAATATATAATTTTTTTTTATTTTTTAAATTATTATAATAGTGTTTTACTGATAAGAAATAATTTATTGATTATTTTATATATAAGTATCTCTGAAATATTCATTTAAATAATGGTTATAGAGTGATGGATGATGGTGTAAAGAAAAAAATTAAAAATAAATTTATACTTAGTAACTTAATTTTTTTGGCAATCCAAAAAAAAAACAAAATTAAAGGGTTAGAAGCAAATGTAGGATATAAGAGTGCTTAAAATAAAAATAATAGTGTTATTGATAATATTGAATTACTAACTTTACACGTTTTTAGTAAATTTGAAGATTATAAGTATAAAATTGCAAATTTAATTTATACCGATCAATATATTACATCATAAAGATTAATTAAATTTGAATATATATACCAATGTATATATGTATATATATCTCTCTGCCGTAATTTTAAGCATTGAATACAATTTTGATAGTTACAAGATACAAATACAAAATTAGATTGCTACAAAAAAATACAAAATCAATCGTTCCGTGTATTTAAAAATGTCTATCTTATTATTGTACTTTTAAGCATTTTATATGGTGATGCTTTCCCAAAATTTTATAATTAAATATGCAATATATTTTAATTATTTTTATATAATAATTATATATTTTTTTATACCTTGAATCTTGAACTGTCTAATTTTGTATATATATGTTTGTAGATCTTATGGCGTTTAATGCTTTAATTATATAATTTAATAAATTAAATTATTTGTTTAAAATGATATTTATGTATTTTATATTTATGTTTTTTATATTTGTATAATTTCATTAAAGAAAAAACAATAGTTTGCTTATATAAAAAATACACTTTTGATAATTATAGGATTGCAATTAGTTAATAATAGTTCGAAAACGAGTTTTTTATATAAATATCGAAAAATATATTCTAAAAACATGCCAATTTATTAAAATAAAATATTAAATACGATTTTTTATTAAATAATTTAGATTATTCATTGAAAATTAATATTTTACAAGTGAATTCTATTTTTATTACAATAATTGATTATTTGTTATTAACTTCTAGTTGTTGTACTTACTTAATTTATTTACATTGAAATACTGGACCTTAAATAGTATTGGATAGTGATGTAAAATTATACTGAAATTAAACTTAAAATTAATTAAGTTGTTATGTAAAGATTAAAAACTCTAGGTATATATATGTTTCACTAATTTTAATTAGTATATTAGATATTAATAAAAATTATTAAAGCATCATACATTGCATTTTGCATATTTATTTCTATTAAAAATGTTTCAATTAGAGCCTACAGCATACTCTAAGAAATATATTAAAATTATATAAGTACTTGTATTTATATACTTCTAGTGTCTAGTATAATTATCATGATCCTTTTATTGGAATTCTGGCGATACAAAATAGTTCCAAAATATCTGATCCAGAATTTATAGTTCACCTTTGATTTCTCTATATTTCTCTATTTCACCTTTGATTAAACTGTTTGTATTTGAGATGATTCAACTAAGATAGTTGAACTTCTCAAACATAATCAAATTTAGCAGAAAATAAAATTTGTTAATGTTTTTTTTGTCATACTTAATTTTAATTTTCTGAAATTGCTACTATACATATTGATCCACATTTAGTTACTTATAATTTATAACTTCAAAAGAAACAATCAAGTAGATCTATGCGAGGAAAGTTGTTCCTGATGGGGTAGAACAATGGTACAATCTATTGTTATATGATTTTAGTGTGTTGATGTATATATATGTCGATAGCCACTACTACCTACATTTTCAAACTTTTTTTTGTTTTTTATAATTCCAAGACAATGGGATGAACACCCTAACTACTCTTAATACTTATTATTTTATTTTAAATTTTTTATATATATCAACTGTATCAACATAATTTTTTATATATATCAACATATTAATAAATTTATTCAAAATGTCCCTACTGATCAAAGGGATATTTTTCTTTCTACAATCCTCAATTAGTCCAAGCTATATATTCGTGTATAAAGGTATCGTTTGAAACCTAGTGTTTGGCTTAACTTAAAAAAAAAAAAAAAAAAAAAAAAACTGATTTAAATTTGTATTTAAATTTGATAATCCGAATTGCTTCTGGCTAAATTAATATCAATCAACAAATTAAAGCAAGTTTAATTTAGACTAAATTTTCATTAATAACATCTATGGGGGTTTATCCACAATTTTTATTTATAATAAAAATACAACTTTAAATACAACTTATAATAAAAATACAATTTTTTAATATATTTCATATTCTAGAAATAGTTAGTTAGTTATGAAATGAAATGACAAAATTTTATATTGATTGTAACTTGGCATTTTTTGGTATATTGGCACTGACTATAACTATAGTGACCTTATTTCTAATTTACATTCTAATAACTCTTTTATTATTATTACAGCAAATCTACGAACTAAATATTGAGTTGGCAGAGTTTCCATTCGCTTTAAGAAGTCTGCCACAATTAATATCTATATCATATGATATATATGATAACGCTAAGCTTGAAGTTAACTAATTTTTTATTTCAATAAGACTTAATTGAAATTTGGACAGTAGTTAATTCCAAAAATCAAAATAGATAATTATTTGTTTAGTTTACTACTGCTATACTTCTTTAGTTTTTGATTCCAGAAATACATAACCTATTATTATTATTTTGAACATTATCTAGGCATTTTAAATTATCTAATTACTTAGTACTAATCGATTTCAAATTTATTAAACGATTTCATACAGGATTTGCTTCTAAAAGTATAGCTTGAAGACAAGGGTTTGATCTTAGTTACTATATTCTGTAATGTAAATGGGCATTCAAATTTAATATTATTTATATCGTACTAACTATATCGTATCTATATTTAACTTTTGGTATGTGCACATTCTACTAAAATTTTGGCTATTTTCATTATATTCATTTTTTATTACATACTTTTTAAATAATGTAATGTATAGTTATAACGTTTTTATTTCTTCGAACGATGATGTCACTCAAATCTTTACAAATTTAACATTATTTTATATTAGCAACAACACTAACTGTCACATATTGACAAAATTAAATACATAACAATTGATACTCACATCTTATTATTTCTCAAGATTGAGTTGTTTCTGGATGTACCAATATTAATTTTGGGTAATTTTAATTATTTTTTTTATTATTTATTCTAACTTTGTAAATTTATACTAGTCATGGAGGTATTTTTCTAAACATCTAACTATTCTATTTAAAAATACAATAATTATGATATTTATTTAAATAAGTAATACTGAATTATCCCGACTTAGAAAAACTACGTTTTGATGACACTTTGAACATTAAAAATGTTGATGAAATTTGCCCGAATGTAATTTTGTATTAAACTATGATCCCGATTTTCAAACACTTTCTATTTATATTACCTACTTCTATTTCAATCTTGGTTACTCTACCTTGATATGCTTTGTCTATGCTTCAACTTCAACAAACATTTTGTATTGAATGTTATTTATTGTTTAGCATCAATAGTATAGTTCAACAGTATAGGTGGAATGAAACATTTTGTATTGAAGCATAGTTCTTATTAGATTATTTTTATATTGTAGATATTTCATTGTACATAGTTTGTTAAATATTATTTTCTGCGAAATATGTATACAAGTAAGATATACAAGTAGCTATATATATCAGCTATTCTTCAATAGTTTTTTAAGCAAATAATTATTTATAAAAATGTTTACTAGAACTTATCAGTAGATTTAGTTGTGTTGGAAAAGGAATAACTGGGTACATAACTTATATTGATTTCATATTAGAATGTGAGTTATAAAAATCAAATCAAATTTCTAATTGGTAAAGATTACTAGTATTACAAAATACTAGTTAGATGGACATTTTAGAATACAATATTTTTGAACTCAATTCACGGTCCTTTTTAAAATATTCAGGATTCTATGAATTCTATTATTAATTTCTTATATAAGTATGTATAAGTATATATATACATATTTTTTAGAATTATGTATAATTATGTATATTAGAAATCATTAGAGACTCACTAACTAATCCTTTCAATAAAACTCAGATTTTTTTTTGTAAACGACCGTGAGTTTAGTCCAAAAATGTTGTATTCTAAAATTCATTCTGTATAAGTAATATTCTTAATCAATGGCTTTAAACCTAACTGTTTAAATAAACTGAAATTTTATTTTTAAAAATTTAATTTTTCTAAAAAAAATAGTAAAATTAATTTCATTACAAATCTAGATATGGTCTAATGTCATGACAGTGCTGTGACACTCTTTTTTTATTCTATTTAATTTCTACATTATTTTTTTAACCTTAATAAAATTGAACAAAATGGATAAGTTTGAAATCGGGGTCACAATTTTACAAAATATTTACTAAAAAAATAATATTTAAATTTAATATCAACTGATTTACAGTATTATATTAATTTTTTTAGTAAATATTTTGTAAAGCTGTAACCCCATTTTGAACATTACCAAATTTTAAACTTCATTTAAATTAAAATAAATATTTTAAAATTATATTATATAAATATATATATAATATACTATGTAAATAATATTAATTATTTATATTCATTTTCATGTCATATTTTGATTCTGATTATCGTTTCTGACATTATTAATGAATTACAAAGGACCACGAACATTAATTTCTTAATTAATTGTGTAAATTTATTGAAGCATAAAAATGCAATTTCGAAAACTTAATAATCTTAAATCATATACACAGTTACGTATATATATATATATATTTTTTCTTTAAGAATCCAACAAATGAATTAATTATGCAATAAATGGAAAAGAAAAAAAAAAGTAAAAGAAAAACACGCAAAAAAAAAAATGAAGACAAAATTATTTATCTGTCTTTCAAAACTTTCAATTTATCACTTGGTCTCTTTCATCTGTCAGTGTATTGTCATAGTTTTATTTTTTTTTAATTTATTTTTTGTTGTTGTTTTTTCTGTTGTTGTCTATTGTTAGGTTGTTTGTAAATGATTTAAGATTTTTCCAAGAGTATAATTGAATTGATTGTACTTTTGAAATGTATATTTTTGGAAATATTTATTTATAATAATTTTAAGGATATAAAATCCTTTTTTTGTTGTTGTTTTTTTATTTTACAAATTTATTATTATTATTTGTACCTACAGTTGTTTGTTATAGATATTATAAAAACAATATTATATGTTTTACAAAGTGAATATTAATATTCTGAATTTTCAATATCAATACGTGAGTGATCATCATTTGTTGATTCTACAGTTCAGAATCAGCCTAAATTAACTCGTTTACATCTCGTTTATATTTTTTGTATCAACACTATTAATCCACTTAAGACTACAATTAATCGTTAACTCCAATATTTTTACAGTTGTCTTTGATTTTGTCCAGCCATATTGATTTTAGTCTATCTCTTACTCTAGCACTGTACAGTACTATGTCTAATATTCTTTTTGGCATCTTTAATAATACATCCTTAACAAATGTTCTGCCCATCTTAGTTTGTAGGTTATTGGTATTAGACAATAGGATAGTAGGTATTTTTAAATGGGCGGAAATATTTAATTGTGTTTTCATGGACTATTTAGGTATACTTATTAACACAGTTGTATTCATTTATTTATTTGTATGAAATACATATTAAATATAGCTGTAAGATGTATGAAAAGTCACCCAAAAAATATGTCTTTTTTTAATTAATTTTGTTTGAGCAATTTTGTATTTTTTTCACTATGAAAAATGGATCTAAAAATGTTGGATCATATTTCATTCGCAGTTTTTAGGCAATTTTTCATACAGCCATATTTGTATATATAGAATCGAACTATAAACTAGCTAAAGTTAAAACTTCTTGATTGACAAAAAGCATGTTTGATTTAAAGAAATTCAACTGAATAATTTAAAGTTTTAGAAGTTCTTGGAATCACATGTTCAGTTTTTGTAGGTGATACAAAAGACTCTATTCTTAATTATATTAACTGCTTTTTTATATACTTTAATATGTCCATTTTAAAATTACAAAGACTTAGTACTAACTCAGTACTTAGAAATGACTTAGTTAGCCGCCTAAACATCTATGAATCTCGTTATTGCCATTAAAGTAGTAAATTAAAGTTATAGTCGAAATTAATAAATTTATTATTGTCTGGTGACAACAAAATTTGTCTAATCGCCAATGTTTCGTAGTCAAAATTGTTTTAAGATATATATTTTTGTATATATAATCAAAATATGCTCCGAAAATGTAATCTTAGAACTGTATATTTCAAGCAATAAAAAATAATTGACTATGTTGTTAATATTTGGTTTCAATACTCCTATCCTATATAACTATCTGTACTTGCCTTTAACTTACATTAAACATATTTCATACCTCTAACAATTTGTATTTGTTTATTTAGATTTTCAAATGCTCTTTAAGTCCTAGGGTATTTGTCAGTCTACAATTTATAATTAAAATCCTACTTTCAAAACATTGTGGTAGGTGAAAGTGCATATTCCAGTTGCTTCTAGAAAAAAAATCAGCGTTACAATGTGTCATGAAGCTACGACTCTAATGACCATTTTGCTTTTATTGCTTGTTATTGCTTATTTGTTTTGCTGTTATTGTTTGTATAGAGAATTACGCAATATTACACACCAATACTTGTTAGTAATAATTGACTTTTTGTTTGTTGGCAACGATTGCTTAGACTCATTTTACTTGTATAAACGTAATATCCTATTAATAAGTTCAGCTTTATTAAAGTTAAGAGTTATTTAACAATCCTCTTTCGTCTTCTTTTTCTTCTTCATTGTCCTGCCACTTCTTCGCAATGGGAAGTAGAACGAAAACAATTTTCTCACTCAATGTTTAATCTTTTCAGTTAGTCATTTTATATGTTCAATATTTGATTCGGCTACTAACTATATACTGTACTGCCTTGTAGTTGTCTATTTGTCCTAAAACGTCCTTTGGTGGACGAAAATTATTTTCTCTATCGTTCCCTAAATGCGTCTAATCTTTTAAATTGCGGTAATTTTATATGTTCACTATATTTGATTCGGCCATTATACCGTTATTGTTAAAATTTTTCTTGGTCTTCAATCGCATTATTTTCGTCAAGGATTCAATTTCAAACTTCCTTGTCAAACAATTATGAAAAAGACAAAAACAAAGAAAACAGAAAGCCTTTGAGAGCATTTTCAATTGTTCGAAATACATTTTTTTTTATGTATATTTCGAAATGAATTAGATACGGGTAACAAATTGATGTACAAAATAAATAGTGTTAAGTAAAAATTAATTTATTTTTAAAAATTGTTATCAAAACGGTACGATGGTCCAAATATCTAGTAGGAAAAGGGCCATACATATGTATATTTACATGTATTGCAATATATCATGATTGGCTTATTAACAATAATTCAATGTATACATTCCCTTAGACTGGAATTTAAATAGCATTGCATGAAAATTAATAAATAACAAAAAAAATAATAAATAAATCTCAACATTTTAAATTTATATTTTAGTTAGATAGCATTTATAAAACTTAAATTAATTATAATAGCAAATTTTAATTTATTTTTGCATTCAGTAATGATCAGTTATAACTAAGATAATTTAAACAAAAAAATTCAATTTCAAAATACAAAACACTTAGAATTATTATGACCAGTTTTATTGCATGCAATCACTGTGAATTCACATGTGCGCTAGTATTGTGACAGTGATTTATTGACTTTCAACTTCGTTTACAGCTAATTAGTCGCAAGGTAAAAAAAATATCTCCGATTGATTTTACACAATTAAAATTTAATACACTTAATCAGTGTCCTTAATAATTTTTGTTTATTTCACATATACTGCACAAGATGTATGGATCGTTGCTTGTTCATTTTACAATATAGAAGTACTAGAGGCCCCTGTTGAGTAATTATAATTCAATAATAATAACTGATTTGTTTTTTTTTGTTTTTTTTTTAATAAGAACTCACATACATAATATGCATAATATATTTGCTGAATAATAAAACCATATGAGTAAAAAATGTTCAACTGTGTGGGCATTATTGTTTTATATACAACTTATTTATATATTAGGAGTTCATTAAATAGAAGCGAAATAAAATGAAGGGGTGTCTATTGCGCAGGTCCTTAAATGCTTGTCAATTATAATTATAGATTTCATAACAGTGGTTTTCATAAACAACCAATATTATCAATATTAGCTATATTGACAAATATTTTGTTCAGAAACAAAATGTTGCAAAAGAAGTTTGTTCCTAAACATTTCTTACTTAGCAGAAAAACTGCAAAATTATAGTAAATAAATACTTAGCGTATGACAATCAGTTGTGTTGCTATTTTTATTTAAATAACAGAAAAGTGTAAATGTAGAAAATTCAAATTTTAATAACTCTGTAAAAAAAAACTATATTATATATTTTTTTTGGAGTATTTTGTTTTTGCTGTATATATATATGTGTTTATGAATAATAGCCCTAACATCTCACAACCACCTGCGGTGGACCTGAAAGAATTAAATTATTAACAAAATTAACAAAAATATTTATTCATAGCGCATTTGTAACAGCTATAAAATTCTACTATTAAATTTTTTCTTCTTTAATTTATTGTCCTGCAATCCCATCCATAAAGCGTAATGGAAATAAATGGAACATAATGGAATGGAATGGAATGTTTAACTAAATTACATTAAAATTAAAATAAAATTGAACATATTTTTCTAATCCATCATATTTATTTATAAAATGTCAATTTATTATTGACCACTCTTCTATATATAGACTATAATCTAGAGCTTACCAAATATCGAAAAGAGTCAAATAATTTTTCAATTCAAGTCATATTTAACAAAAGAATCAAATCAATCAATATTGTAAACCATCAGTAATTGATAAAAAGTATAAAATAGAATTTAATTTTCCGACTTTCTAACTTATGAATATCCTTGAATTGAATAGAATAACTATAACTTAACTGTACGTGGTGTGGTAAACTCAGAAAAAAAAATAAAAAAATAATAAATAAAAAAATAAATAAAAAAGGTTTACTTTTACTGACAAAAGAATTTTTTGTTTCTTCGACTTTTTCAAATTTTCTGTTATATTAAAGGAAAATTTCTCTATTTTCACAAAAAAAAAAAAAAAAATGAAAATATGAAAAGAAAAATGAAAATAACTAAAATGTCAAATAAAATAGAATTATATTTTATTATTGAAGGAAAAGGATAATTTAAAAGAAAAATATATAAATATTATGTGATCTTTATTTATTTATATGTTTATTTATTTATTTATTTATTATATTTTTTGGGAAATTTTAATAATGACATTTGCTGTCAATATAATTATTATATAATATGTTCTATTTAATTTGTGATGTACCTATATAATATATTTGGAAATTGTCATTTAGATTTTGCTTTTTTTTGTAAATTATTATTAAATACATATAAGTATCTATATAATATATATATGTATTATATATACATATATATAAATAAAATAATTATATGTGAAATAAATTAATTTAGAATAAAATGATAATTATTTATTTAATTAATTTTAATCATTAATAACATTCGATATTAAGATTTAAGGTATTTTAATTTGATGTAAATGTTTATGAATTTATTAAGTTAATATAGGATAGAAATAGGTTAGTTATCACTATGTTTTGACAGATTATAATAGGAAAGAAAATAGGTAGAGTTAAGCTGCATGAAAACTACAACTTACAGTGAATAGAAATGAATTACTAAAAATGTAAATTTGTTGTGCTTAAGTCTTCTGCACCTGTTGCATTGACATGACATTTAATTTTTACCAATAATGCCCGGTTGTTTTTTAGCCGATTTAAGGTTAATTTTCATTAACAGAAATATCGGTGATTTTTTAAAGCATAAACAGAAGATAGAAAAACACTAAATGTGTGACAGAGAAAAAACACAAAAATATTGGACAAATTAACTATAATTGTAAAAGCCATAGTTAGTAGTTATCGGTTAAAATTTTGCTTGCTGAAGTTAAACTTGTTATAATTATCTCCAAATTTTTTACCACAAAGGTAAAAATGTGTATCTTTCTTCCTCCTTCTGTACCATTGGTCACATTAAATATACTTTACTCTTCCTAAATATCGGATATCGGATGAAATTTTTCTATGAAAATTATAGCCTATATCGTCGGAATTGCTAGAGCATAACCAGAGGATACAGGATTGTGTATAGGGAAACAATATCGTGAAAATGACCATAAATATCGAGAGAAATTTCGAAAAAGTTGCCATAAATATCGGAGAAAATTTTTATAACAAAATATCTTCGGAAAAATATGTAACTTTGTTTTCTATAATTATTGCCATTATTTTCAATACTAACATACAAAAATGTGTACTTACATAAAAACTGTCAGATATTTAGGCGTAAACTTAACATACAATTCAAATTATAATATACTTATTTCCTTTGCCTTTATGGCTTCCAAGAAGTTCTTCTGTGAAAATGGAATAAATAACAGAGTAAAAAGCATATGGTATCAAGCATTGATATGCTTACCCTATATATGCTATAATATAAGTACATCATGTACTATAGAGTTATTGAGAAAGATTTAAAGAAAGTTTATATTGCACATTTAAATTCAGAAAACCGGAAATAGACTGCAAACCCTATATATCGAACAAAACGCTCTGTGAGATTAGCAAAATAAATAAAATCGATCAATTCATATTAATTTAACAAGAAAGGATTTTGATAGGATAGAATTTGTAATGGAAAATAATATAATTGCTCACTCAATATATCGGGATGATGGGTACATTGATATGATATTGAGCACCGGTTATAAACTATCGCCAATAAAATACAATATATTTAGGAGAACTAGAAATAAAAAAATTAAATACCAACCAAATGTTAAGACTGAAGACAATAGAGAAATGTTAAAATATACGACATTTATAATAAATTAAGATCTATTAAGCACTGATAAGTAGCTATTTGTGTTTAGAACAGAATAATGAATAAACTTATAAAAATGTAGTAAATAGGTATATATATATATATAGTTAGGGTAAATATAAGTTGTGCTAGTATAATTGTAAGTTAGTTATAATTAGGTGATAGGTTAGAAGGTACGCATTACGGAAAAAGCAAATTAGCCGAAATTCTAGGAAGTCTTGAGATGAGATTAAGAGATTTGGTAAAAAGTTCGGCTAATTTGCTTTTTCCGTAATTACAATCATAACTTGCTATGAAAACATTATATCAAGCTGCGATTCTAAAGTTTATTTTTGTAGTTTTAGTACGCTTAAATTGAAGGCAAATATTTCTAAAAAAAATTTTTTTTTTTCCTTATTTTATTTTCGACTTTTTAGTGAAAATATTTTTTTAATGAAAAATAATATATTTTCAAAGAACAACACATATAATCAAATGACACTAAAATTCACTCTAACGCAATTTGGTTATTATTGCTCATACTTCAAATGTATAATTATATTTTATATTACTGTAACAGATTTTATAAAAATATGTGTATTTTTAAAAAATGTTTGGAGATTTTTGATTAGATACCTTTGAATTTTTTAATTTACGTATTAAAAAATTACGCACTTTATAAAAAGAAACCCTGTATATAATACACTTTATAATACAAAAAATATTTGACGTAAAATCGTAGATTTAAATCTGTGGAAAAGTCTGAAATGTAAACACTCATCCGACTTTATCTACGATAAAATTCGATTTTGTCCGAGGTGTATACGCTGCCTAAGCATAAATTGGCATATAAAAGTATAATATATACATGCATAAATCGAAATTGAACTTTTTTTACATGCGAGAAGAGTAATTTGTAACTGAGTGATAGATAACTGATACTTGATTGGTTCAAATTTTGTTTTCTTCCATAAATAATGTTTGCATTTTATTTTCAATTAAACTAAGCCATATGATTATGTATGTAACAAATGCAAGCCCTATATGACACATGTACGTACATTTGCATATACTTAGTCAGAGAAAGAGAAATGATAAAATAAAGAGATTAATAAAAGAAACCAAATTAAAAACACAAAAAAATATAATGAAAATATAATTGAATAGTAATAGAAAATGATTGAAATATAATGATAATGATTTGTATTGCACACATTTATTTTGTATTCCTTTTTTGTTTTTTTTTTTTGCTTCTTTACACCATAGAAATGTCAACAAATATAGTGAATTTAAACAGAAAACAAATTTTAACTTTATCTAATATCCATATTCCATTATTAGTACACACACATATGTAAATTTCACCTTAGTTGAATGCAAAGAATATCTATAATCTATATTAACAAGAATACGCACTCCCATTTTACGACAACCTATTTTTTAAGAAATATCAAACCAAGCAAAATATCATTAGTTAAAAGAGGTAAAATTTACATTTACTTATCGTATACCAAATTTATTATGAGAGAGAAAAGGTACAAAACAGATGTTTGCCTTTTGCTTTATACTGTAAAATAATTTTGCGTTCTCATTATTCTCCTTTGGATTTGCTTACGTTTCCTCCCATTATTTATATGAGGCAGGCTGGCAAAAAATGTTAGTTCTAATTTAGTTTGCTCCCTTATACGATGATTAATTCTGATCTTTTATAATTTTAATATTTTCGTTTTAAACATTATTATTTTCGTATATACCTATTAAAAATATTAAATTATAATTACATTACAATAATATAAAATATTATTAATATTTTTGTCAGTAATAATTTGGAGTTACAAACATTATTATTTTTTATTAATTATATTAGTAAACCTAAATATTTATTATATTGGTATACGATTATAAAATAATACTGAGGACAACATCTATTTATAAATCACAGAATTTAAAGAATATGATAACGCTGTTTTAGTTAGGTCTACTAAAAATCTTATGCATAGTTGATACAATTTAGAAAATAATATTGTTAAATATTTCAACGAAAATGTTTGTCGAAAATATTTTTCAAAATTATAAACTTTATTTATTTAATTTCAGCCAACTTTTTTTGTTACTCTCTTTTGTTTACTATATTTTTTCTTTTTCTTACACGTAAAATTCTTATTATATCTATTTCTGACAATGTTTATCAAATTTGCATATGAATTTGTGTGCAAACAAATGAATACATACATGAGTTCTTACTCTTTTTATGGATATACTTTGGTTAAATGGTTATTGAAATGGGTATTTTGTTGAATTGAAGCAAATTGAAACAAACATATAAAGTCCAAGGCAAGTTAATTAAGGCAAATATAATAACAATCAAATAGATAACACAGCTGACCATAAATTAATAAAATAAATACAAAATCTTAACTAGAGTAACTTAACTTTCTCAAAATGTCATTAAGTTTGGAAATAAGAAATAAGATAATGTGGTTTGAGTGTTTTTTGTACATATATAATATGTATATATATAAGAAAAAAAATTAACAAAAATATAAAAAAAAAACATATAAAAAATTGTTGAGAGATGCATACCACGATGCTATGTTAATTTTATATTCAAATATTGTATTTTAGTTCTAACAATAGAGATATTTTCAATTTTAATTTTACAATTAATTTAAATATTTTTTTAAATTACCATAAAAATATTATAATATATATATATACATATGTAATATGTATATGCTTGTATAATATTTACTTATATCATATTTAGTACCCAGCATATCCAGTCAAATCAAAAACAGACAAGCAAATAATATTCAGGCAAATAAAATACACACAAATAAAATACAAACTTCCAATGTCCAAAAATATGTAATATTCCTACATTTTGTATTTGTCATATTAGACACTAACTTATTCATAATTTTCTCACAACACAAGTATAAATTTTTATCATCTTATGCACCAAAAAAATTATATTAAATTTCTAAGGTGTCACAATTAAACATGAGCTTTACTCACAGAGTACAGTTGGAGTAATTAGGTATATATTTTCTACTATTTACCAAACTAAGGGTGTGTGCGCAATGACATGATTAATTCTAATTGTGACAGATATTCATGTATAAATTAGAATTAACTAATTTGAAATTTCTCTGGTTTGTATCTTGAGAACAGGCAAATTGAAATATTTTTAATTGATGATAGGTAAATTCTAATTGCGAATATATATATGTATATAAATGAAAGATCAAATGATGATACTTTGATGGATAAAGACTAGCAGGAATTTTTTGAACAGGAAATAGACCTTTAAGTTTCCATATGCCATATAAACAAGTGATTTATTGAATTACAATTTTTGATAAACATAATGGCTATTTTTAGTTGACTCTTCTGAGGGACATGTTGTAACCGCGTAGATCTAAAGAATTATTCCAAGAATATTTGTTATTTCTAGCTTTCCAAAAATATATATCTTAAATGGCGCATTAGGACGAAAAGGACATTTGAAGTATCCTTGTTGTTTTGATGTTTTTAAAACAATATAAACCGTTATATCTGTTGACATATTAGATATATATAAATATTAAAATAGGAGTATAATGGTCTGGAGCATATCTTACCATTTATCTGATGCTAATTGCTGCTGCTGTTATGAAGATTATGTAGTTCAAAGTAGACAATTTTTGAAAAAACATTAATCTTTATTTTCTTTTTTTAAAAACCAAATAGCTCGAGATTATACCATAAACCAACCCGAATATTTATATATCGTTGGAAAGGTCTATTATTTTCTTTTCTATAACTCATATACGTACTTTATGTTTATATCAAATAGTTTAGAAGATATAAACATTTATTTAAAAAAAATTACTTTTTTTACTCCTTTTTTAGGAATCAACAACAATTCCTTCCGAATCCCATTTTAGTTATCTAACACCTTATTATTTTTAATATTAAGGTTCATTTTAATAAATAAATATTGTTTTGTTTTTTTGTTAATCTTAAGATGTATAATCGGAATTGTCGAACTAAGATGAAATACAAAAACATTTGACGATCAAGCAACAAAAGTTTGGAAATCTGATGAAAATAAATGCTTTTGTTTAAATTGCATTGCAAGTGTTTGTTGTTGCTTGACTTTTGATTTTTGATGTATTTGTTAACCGACAAAATTAAAGAAATTGATTTAAAAAAATGAAAACTCTTATACTTATCTGTTTATCAAGAAATGTTTACCTATAGTTTAATGTAAGGAAAAAAAAATTAGAAAAACAATGAAAATAAATTTTATTCCAATGTCCTTCCTCCGACTCAATGTAACCAAAAAATGTAAAGCGTTAATTAATTTTGAAAATTTAAAACAAAACATTTTAATAAAATTGTTATTAAGCATCAAATTATATTAAACATAGTCTTTTTCATTCATTTTCAATTTTAAAACAGCTGAACTTCACACACTTAAAATGATTTTTTTGACTAATTTGAAAATAAACAATACGCAAATGACATTTTCGATTAGAGGATTTTTGTATCACTAAATAATCGATTGCAAAAGCAGTCATTGACTTTAAAAATTACATTACTCAAATAAAACTGCTTAATCGATTAGACTGCAAATGCATTTGATCTTAGTTTGACATTTCCGATTACAACTTTAAAATGACTTTATTTTACCTGAAATTGATTTAATTTAATTTAATTTCATCTGACCGAACGCTAGAGGATTTTGGTATCACTAAATAATCAATTGCAAAAGTGATCATCTAAGATTGACTTTAAAAGTAATTTAATTTAATTTGAAAACATTTTCAGTTCATCTGACAGAACGCCGGATAGCAGCGTATTATCAATACAGTATTTAAAATTAAATTTACTCCCTCAACAAATAAATCAAGTTAACATGCAGTTACATAATATTTTTAAGCATTCGATATTTAACACTTGTTAATAATTAAGTGTATCCGAATGAAATTTTGTTTTTGTTTTTATGAAAATTAATTTACTCGAACAAAAAAAAAAATAACGAAAGATATAAAAAAAAATTTATTTTTCAAACATAAATCGTAATTATTTTTAATTTTTTATTTATATTTGTTATTCACTTTATTGTAATTATTTTTACGATTCTAGTTTTATTGAAATTGTTTTTAATTTTACTATATTTTTTTTCCATTTTTTTTTTTTTATAAGATTCTAAAATTATTCAAAACATCTTAAAAATCTAAAAACTACTAACTATATATGAACTGTTTTATGATGTTCAAGACCTTCAATACAATTTTCTTTTATTTTATTTTAAATTTGTTTTTTATAGTGTTTCTAAATTGCATTTTAGAATGCAAAAAATTCATTTCTGGTCATAAAATATAATTTCTATTAAACCAACCAACAAAACAACGTGATATTTTCGAATTCGCAATGAACAAATTTCAATTATTTTTACTTAGTTTTTAAAAAAATTTTGTTTTTTGTTTTTTTTTCAAATTGAGTAAACTTTACAATATAAATTTTTGTAAATAAATTTTAGGGTTATTAGTTTTTTTTTTTTTTTATTATTGGGAACGAAAATTTTTGAATAATTAATTTGAGAAGTTATAAATTATGAAGTGAAAATAATTGTTGGGATTGAATTTTTGTGTAAAAATGGTTGTGAGACTTGAAATACAGAAATTTAAAAATTTTAAGTTATGGAAATAAATTCAAGTAATAACAATTTTTTAACTATACTAGTTTGCAATATCAGTTTTTAATGGAAAATGATAGAATGAAATAAAGTGTATTAAGTACATGCAACCCTTAGATTGGATCAGATTGGATTAGATTATATTTTGGATGTATTTTTAGCTATTGGTCCATTATCTCCGCGTCCGAAAATGGCGTTATTATGCTGATTAACGGTGGAATAGCAGTGATAAATCTGAGTCCTTAAGGATTCCTAATTTAATTATTACATTTAGGATATTCTTCAATGGTACAACCTTCAACCTGCAACCCCTAAACACATACTGTAGCATATATACGTAACTATGCTATATTTCTATCTAACTTGTTGGTAAAACTTTAAAAATTAATTTATAGTGTTGCTTTAAACTGCTCCCAGAGGATGTTTTTCACCCTTCTGCCATTAATTTTGAAGCCATGAAATTTGTTTTCTGTCAATGTTATCGGTTAATACTGTCAATATACTCTTGGTTAATTAATTAAAACATTTCACATGCTGCGTTTTGGCAAAAATTATTTCTTTATGCATAAAATTATCGAATAAATAAATAAGTATTTCGTATTTCCTAAAATTAAGCCTAGATTATGTATATATATATCAGTTTTTTCGTCGTTTTATTGTTGGTGATAATTTAAGTTCTTTATATAGGCAATAATTCTTGATGTAATCTGTTCAGGAAATTCTGTAGATCGTACAATAACAATGGACCATATTATAATAACTTCTAACGAATCTAATTTTTAATTTTGTTCATCAAATCACCTCTGGTATTTTCCATCGAATGTACATATTTTTGCTATATCATCATTCGTTATATGTCTACAGTTTTACAGATAGAATTCCCAAATTCTGTTATTTATAATCAAAACGGAAACTAACACATTAGTAGTTACTTCACATAATTTTATCAAATGACAGGTTTGAAAATAAAGATTTATTTTCTAATTTGTTCGAGAAACCAATTTTGTTACATCATACCTAAAAATTGGTACATAAGTACCCTCTCAAAAATAAATAAAGACGTATGTTACTGTTTTTCAAATTTAGATTGGTAGCTGATATGTAATCTCGCCCCCATCAAGAACATTTAAAAAATCAAATGTGATACAGACTACATACTACCACTTAGGCCCTCTCAAAATAAACAAACACGTCTTATACCGTTTTTCTAAATTATGACTAATTTGGATAGCTGCCATACAACATCGGGCATCCATCAAGGTAAAGAAATCAAGCTTGTTACAAACTTAATACAGTTGGTAATTAAATAAGATTTTCAAAAATAAACTAACACGTCTTTTATTGTTTTCGAAAATGTTGATTATCCAACCATTGCCAATTAAAAATCAAGCAGAATTAAAGCTGATAAAATTCATCTTGCTTTGTAAATTAATTCAAATTGTTATAGACTTAAAACTACAATCTTATTAAAAAATTACACTTATAATTTATTTTTTATTTTGATCTATGAACAAATAAAACATATCTGTTCACATCAATAATTTTATTAAAACAGTGTACAATAATTTTTCTTTCTTCTCTTTTTAATTAATCGTGGAGCCTACAATTCGGCCTTCGTGACATTAAATCGCCTCGATTTCCAATATATGATTTGTACAACATTTAAATTAACTGTCTTTTTATATTAATACTGTATAGTGTACATTAATTTTTCTTTCTTCTCTTTTTAATTAGTCGTGGAGCCTACAATAAATATGCGAAAAACTAAATTTGTAGTTAAAATAGTTCTGAACAATTAAATTGGAACGGACTACAGCTTAGTGAACGAAGAATGTTTGTAGGGTTAAATAGCAAAATTGAAATGCCTACAATGAAAATAAAGCTCTTAACTGTACAATATAGAATTCATAAATTCATTGGATTTGCCACGATTTTTGACTTTTCTTCCTCACTAACTAGAATTAAAAGTAGGAGCTTCTAAAATAATGCTTCTACGAAATTTCAATCAGTCAAGATTAATAATAAAAGCATTGCAGCCTCATGTTATTGAAGCACAATGTAAAAAAAATCAAATCTGCTATAAGATTTTGAATTGAGCCTATTAGAACGTGTTCCAATACCTGTTATACTTCATTTACACTCACTGTTTTTCTAAATTCGATTCATAAATAAAACCGTATTAATGTAAATTTTTGGGTTGAACCGGGACAATAAATTATAAAATTCATAAATATGCTAATTATACTATATACATTTGTTATTATAATTGGCGAAGCTTAGTAAATAAATCAGTGATGATGTTGTCGTTCTGGATTATCAAATCAGAACCCCTAGTATTTTTGTGTGCATATTAAAGACTAGAAATGCAATTTTTACGAGGCTATTCGCTTTTTAACTACTATTATTTAACTACTAACTATTATTTATATTAATAACAGTTTTTGTGGAATACATTTTAAAATTAACAGTAACTACCCTAACAATCTATCCAAAATGAAAGTGTAGAAAAACTGATATTATACAAATGAAAGAAAGAGACAGAGAGAGCGAAAGAGAAACAAATGCATCTGTATTTAGCTTTTTTTATATGAAGTCAATGCCTCGAAGAAAACCCCGAAATTTATTTGTATCGGAAATCTTCGTTAATCTTCGTGTTTTCATACAAATAAAATCTTTTTTTTAACGGAGCAAAAATTAGTTTCGGGGCTTTTTAAATATATAGGCGTTGATGAAGTTATAAATTTCATTTGAGAATGCAAATAAGAAAATTTGCAAATAAGAAAATTTTAATTCAGGAAGTAAATATAGAAAATGTATTTTTACTTAAATTATGTCATATAATCCTTTATTATTTTGACTTATATAAAATTCTTCTATTTAATTAATAAATAAAAAAAGAATAGTTACAACTTTATGAGTAAATCAAATTTATTTCCTTTATTTATTTACTTTCCACTACTACTACTACTGCCTCTCTGCAACCGTTTAAATAGAAATATTTTAATTTTTTATAAGAAAATTTCTAATTTTTCAATACATAAAAATTTATTATCATATATTTTTGTGTTGTTTTCTTATATTTTATTTTTTCTATTTCTGTTTTTTTGTTTTTTTTTTTTATTTTTTTTTTAATTAAATTATTATTTATATTTGTCATTTATATAACGAAGGACTATAAAAATTCTTTTCTAAACTTCAAATAACTTTCCCACCTTATACCGTACTCATATTGTTATTAATTTAATTAATTGCTAAATTATATGTCATTTGTATTAGTGATGTATTGTGTTCATTTTCTTCTTGTTAGTGTTACTGTTATTATTATTATTATTTTTTTTTTATAAATTTATACATTTGTATACCTGTGAAGCCGCCTGCGTATAAAACCTCAGAGTCCATTGATAAAGAAAAACCAAAAAAAAAAAGGAAAAGAAAATAATAAGAAGAGAATATAATTCCATTTGATGAAAAGAGGATGTTCAACTTAACTTTAGAAACATTTTTTTTATTGTTCTGTTTTTTTTTTGTTTTGTTCTGTTTTTGTTGTACAATACTTAATCTTATATAAATTCATCTCAATCTTAATTTGAAAGTTTTTCTTGTTTTATTATTATCTTTTTTTTTAAGTAACTAAGTATTATATTTTGCTTACCTGTATTTTGTACCTACAAATATGATGTTATATATAAACGATTCTAGGTGTATAACTACATGCAAACAAATCATTTACTGATATTTTGGATCCCATTATCAAAATACCTAGAATTTTGTATATATGTTTTTTTTTTTTTTATTATTTTGGGAATATTTTTTTTTATCACTAACTACCGTTAGGAATAATTTCTTTTTTGTTTTGTTTTATTTTCAAAATTGAATTCTAGAATTGATTTGTACTTTTATGATATTCAAATATGGAAATTAAATTGTGTATATCGATTGTATTTTGTGTTTTTGTTTTATGTATTTTTGTATTTTACAGTTATATTATTTTGTTGATAGGCATATTTTTTTGTATTACTTTAATATTAATTATATTAAGAGAGTTTTAAAAATAATCAATTAGTGCATCCAAGAGATGCTGCTATTATAACAGTATGTTGAACTAAATAACACCTAACTACTGACGAACAATTAAAAGATATAGGTTCTATAGAATTCTGGTTTTCGTATTTAGTATTAATGCATTCTTATGAGACATGGATGATTCGAAAAATTAATATGATGTATTAGAGAGAACTACTGTTAACAACCATTGAATTTATGCTCTACGAAACTCTGATATGCTCCTAAGTATTCATGTTGTCTTGTGAGATATCTAACATAAGTAAAATAATATAATGCATTAGGGAACGGTTACTAACAACCATTAAAACTTATGAAACTCTTGTAACACTCTTAATACACTCTTAGCACTAACTAACTAACGGTTAATCACAATATGGTCATTTGCGACTCCGGTGGCCTACAGGGGTCCGATCCCATCCCGAAATTAACTTATCTAATCAAATCAAACCAAATCACTTTTATATATAAAACATGGGGCTGTCGAGTTTGTGTGGGACATGGTCTGTACACAAGACATGGGGCTGTCAGTGTCGAGTCTGTGTGAGATATGTTCTGTATAAGACAGAGGGGCTGTCAGTGTCAAGTAGCTGTCAGTAAGGTCATTGCCCGATAAAAAGTCACACTACTAAGCTACGTTTTCTGTTCAACTTCCATTGGCACAGCTTCTAAAAAGAAAATTAATACTTCCTTTACACATCTATGTATAGGCTGTTAGCTACGACTTAGACATTTTTTTTGAATTTATACCAGTACTAAAACATATTTAAAATAGAGAGTCAGTCTTTTAGTCAAAAAAAAATATTTTTAAAATATAGTTAATGTCGATTGTTAAAAAATTTTAAAAAATAAAATAATGAATTAAAAAAATGGTGAAAAACCGGTTCTTGGAAAAAAGCCGAATTTCAATTTTCAAAAATATATTTTTGTAAAGTTAGTAGTTATGAAGGATATCTTTAGAGCTAGGTACACAAATCAGATTTTATCATTTGAAATATGTATACTCAACTAAAAAATATAAGAGTTTCAACAACATGTTTGGTGCGACAACCCCAACTGTTTAAAGTACTTGTTTGTTGTTGAAATGTATATATGTAATAACAATAATTAAAAGTAGTTTAAAAGAGTTGAAATCAAAATAAAACAATCGAAATATTACAGTGTATTACCTATTTCTACAATATTTATACATCTGTATATGCAATATCATGAATTGGGAGAGATTTCATAATTGCTTACAAGTTCAGGGTTATTCGCCTTTTACAGAATACTTGTATATAGGTATTTATGTATATATATGCGAGATTCTGAATTAGTTGGGATTGTAGAATTTCATTCAAATTCAGATTTAATAAAAGCTTTTTCCAGAATATTTATATATATATGTCTATGTAAGATTCTGAATTAGTATAGGGATTTTAGATTTGCGTTCAAAATCAGGGTTATTTACGCTTTTTCCAGAAAATATCAAATTAAAATGGTCAAATGTCGAAAAGTTAAGTGTCAATTTTTCGATATGTCCTTTTTTAAGTGTCCACCTGCCAAATGAAAGTTGACAAGGGTACCGCAATTGCTAGGACATAATTCCACAAACTTTGTAGTATTTTTTTTCTCGACATTTTGTTTGTCAAATTTTTGATTCAACATTTTATTTTTAAACAAATAAACTGACTCCATTTCAAATATATAAACAAGATGTAGTATCATATAGTATGTCGCCGACCAAAATTTTACTATTAGCCTCTAAAACTAAAAAAAAAAAAACTATTGAAAATGTCTTCAAAAACAATTAAGGTTAATATAATTAACATAACATAACATTTACATAACATGACGACATTTTACAATCTAACATAACATAAGCATTGCATAACATTACATAAAATAACGTCATTCAGTGAGAATTTTAATTTTACATTAACTAATTTACTAATAATATAATTAACATAACATAACTTGACATCATTTCATAATCTAATATAACATAACATAAAAATTGCATAACATAATATAAAATAACTACATTTAGTCGAATTTTAATTTGACATTAACTAATTTACTAATAATATAATTAACATAACATAACATTTACATAACATGATGAAATTTCATAATCTAACATAACATAACATAAATATTGTATAACATAATATAAAGTAACTGCATTTAGTCGAATTTCAATTTTACATTAACTATTTTACTTTGAATTTTACTAAAATTGCTTATCATACGAGTCAACATATTTCGTCTGCTACTTGTAGAATGTAGACTTTTTCAATTTTTTTGTACTCAACTAAGGAAATAAATCTAAAATCGTTTTTGGCTTTATTCGCAAGTAATTGGTCTACTTTAAGTTGAGATAACAATTGGTAAAGGGTTATTTTATTGTATTGTAAATATTTATCAGGTTGATATTATTTATATAATATAATTTTAAGTGACAGATACTTAAGGGTGGTTTTATTCACTGTTTTACGCTTAATGGAATAACATTCATTGGCTTTGTCTTTCTTCAGAAGTTAGTCATAATTGGTTTTATAGTATCGAAGTACATACTTTTACAAACCAAAATGATTCCCAACAACTCTTAGTAACCCAATTTGTTTTTTTTTAAAATAATAAAGGTTAATATAATTAACATTCCATAATATAACATTAACATTTTATAATAAAATCAAAAAATAAAAAGGTTTGACAGCCCTGCTCATTACTAAACTCTACAAAAAAAAAAAAAAATTATTAATTTCATTTTTACGTGCTTTTGATACAAAATTTTAATCAATTGTGAACTAAGAAAATTATGATGATGATTTTTTATTTTCGCACGAATAGCCAAGAGTTGGTCAGATCAACTAAACTAAACCAATTCAGATATTTTGTCTTTTGTTTTCTTTGTTGTTGTTTTTTTTTCAATGTTAAAGTAACAAAAGATAATTAAATGATGAGAATACAAAAAATGACAAAAACAAAAAAAAAAAAAAATTAAAATGCGAGGAGAAATAAAAAATCCTTAAAAGTCGAAAATTATAAATGACAGGCATTTTCTGCTTATTCTAAACAAATATTTAAAATAAAAGCAAAAACAAAAAAAAAAAACAGTAAAGAAAATGAAAAGAAAAATCACACAAATACATAGACATTTTTTTTTTTTTTATAGGATAATGATGAGAAAATAATGTTAAAAACTGAAATAAATTTTAAAAACGAAAACGAATTTGTTGTTGTTCTTGATGATTTTGTAAATAATCGGATTCTAAATCTTTGCTTAGTGATATGATGGGTTATGGTTATTTAATTTCCTTTAATTTTTGTTGTTGCGGGGTACATTTTTTTGCTTTTATACTGTTATCATTTTTGTTTTTATTCTTGAATTATAACTTAACTTCTATATGTTTGTATTAAAGCTATATAATATTCATATGTATAATGTAATTGTGTATATACATGTGTGTGTGTGTGCTCGTGTTTGTGTGAAATTATATTTATATATATATATATGATGACCTTCATTTGAAATAGATTTTTAAGGATTTTTCTACTGATTAAAATTTGTTATATGAATTCTTTAAGAATATATTATTGAATAGGAGGATTTTTTGGAACACAAAAATAAATAAAGTAAAAAATAACAAAAATAAAAACAACAAAAATGACAAAAAACAGAAATGTACAAATTTTCATTTTTATTATAATGGTTATGGTTTTAGTTAATGATGACTTCAGTTTAACACATATTTATTTAAAGAAAATCGTTTATTTATTTTATTTTTCTATTTTATTATGATTTTATTGTCCTACTAAACTTACAGTAACACTTAGCAATTTTTGACTCTGAAATTAATTACAGCTGTGATTTGTTAATATTATTGTATTGAAATTCCTTCAGTGTTGTATTGTGCATCGTAAACAATCATTTTATTTTTTATATCTTATGTCATTATAATTGAAAACTATAGACTTGATACACCTAATTAGGTCAAATAAATAAATAAACCGGTATTAGTCCAAATTAGACTGTCAGTTGTGGTCAATGTTCCCAAATTAGACTATCAATTGCGCCAATGTTGATGTTTTAATATATATTATATTTTCTGATTGTAAGTATGCAAATGTTGATTGTGTCTGTATATAGACTGTGTATAGACTGTGTAGAAAAGTATTATTTCTAAGACCTAGTTATATATATATATATATATATATATATATATATTTGATACATTTTATCTACATCTAAAAGTCTACACAAATTTTCAAAACTTCACATAACAAAATTGTAAATTTAATGCAATAGTTAACTAACCGTGTTGTATTAGAAAAATTTAGAATTTGCTTTTTTTTAATAATACTAGAAAAAGCAGATGTTGTCCGGGCCCAATACAAAATGTATAAAATTTAATCCAATTAAGTTGTAATTGTATATGCATATACATTTACTTTAATTTGTGAACCTATTTAAAATTAAAAATATTTCTGGAAAATATTATAGAAGTTGTATAACAGATATTCGAATAGTTATATTTAGAAATTGTATAACAGATATTAGAACACATGTTGGGTCCAGTTCAAAATCTGTATTAGTTTGAACTTTGTTTGACTTTGTTAGAATTTTGTGTTTCCTTTAATTTGTTAATCATCAGGTATCATTGTTTAAATCATTATTTGAACTCCTACTTTTAAAACTGGCTAAAAAGAAACATCAAAAAACTCTGTCATAAATCGAACAAATTTATAAATTGAGCTGGGTAGTAGTAATTAACTTTTTAATTTTTATTCTGACTTTATTTTTGCTATTTAAATTTTATCATTTGATTATTCTTACACCAAGCTGTAGTAAGCAGGTCTGACCTAATAGATAAAGATTACTTTAACTACATATTAGCTTTAAATTTCAACATTTTATGTATAACAAAGTGGAAGATATGTCACAAAAAGCTCGAATTTCATCAGTTTTCATTCTTCTGGACATAACTGGCAATTTTTGTAAAACCAGAATTTTGGAAAAAGTTAGAAGACGTGTTTGTTTATTTTTGAGAAAATATCTAAGTACCAATTTTTAGGTCTGTAGCATCTTTGGTTTTTGAAATGTTTTTGATTGATACTAAAAGTTGTATCCGAACCACTGTCATTTGATATTATTGTAACCATGGTCATTTCTCATATACGATGTACATTTACATTTTAATGAAAATCGGTCCATTAATTTTTCAACTTATTTGGTGCAGCACATTTATATACGGTGCATTTTGACAAAATATAATCGGCATGAAATAATAATTATTTTATATCATTTTCTAAATAATGGAATCAGTTTTTGTATTCTAGTGTATTTAGACCTAATTTGAAGTATGCCAGTCAAGAGTGATCATCTTTCTATAATGTTAATATCAATAGAATTTAGAAGATTTGCTTTGTGAAACTTCCAATGGTTAAATCAATTGATTTTATATCCATATATGAACAAAAGCTTAACTTTCCGCAGATTCTGAATCGCATTGACATTTGGTCGAGAATAAATAAACACTGAAGAAGTCTGTAAGTAGTAAACGAAATCTGTATGAAAGGCATAATTAATAATGCAAAAGAAAAATATTTGACTATTTTCGACAAATTTTCTCTAACGGTAAAAAAATAATTTTCTAATAATATTAGTAGCGAATAATTTACGCTTGTACGTAAATACAAATTTATTTAAATTAAATTTTCATGGTAATAAATGTGTCCAATGAATGTATTCAATTAAGGTATGTACACCATATATCCCGTGTTTTATCGATTGGTGATATTTTCAACTTCCGGGAGGAACCGGAAAAGGGTTTTTTAAGACCAAATTGACCGAAATCGAGATTTTCAAATGTGAAGGGGTACTTTTTTAAAACAAAAAAGAAGAAACTTAAAAATGGAGGGTTTTAGTTAATAAAATTTTTATTTAATTTTTAAATAACGGCTCCTTTCCCTCTTAAAAAGCTGATACGTATGCTCTGCAACACCCGGTATATATACACCCTTTTATAAAATTTTCTTGAATGGTTAACAAACATAGAAATTATATTCACTTCACTTTTTCTAAGCAGAATCCTGAAAATGTATAATCTGACTTAATTTTTCATTAAATTCTACAATCTGTATTAATTAAAACATTTGTACACAATTTATTCAATGTGTTGAAATTAGTTCTAATTTAACTGTAATTTCAATTTGTAAATTGAATTTATAATTGTGTAAATTGTATTGATGATAAACTAATTAAATTAACCAACTAAACTGTTGATTCCATGAACAATGTAAACAAATATTATAGTTATGTTTTCATAAGTAACCAATGACCCCATCAATCACATTAGCGCTTCATCACTGATTCAAATTAATATTAAAACTTTTATTAGCGCTCCAAAAAAATCTAGTTCATGCTTTAATCTAATTTTAAGAATACCTCGCGTATAAATTTTAGCTCGAAATATGTATACTTAAATATTAATTTTAACTATTCTCAAAAATATTAAATAAATAAAATTGGTAAAACTTGTTAATAATTTACAATACATTTTTTTTTTTAAATAATTATTTTTTATTTTTAAGTTTTAAATATTTAATAACTAATTTTCTTGTTCTTGTTCTCATAAAAATTATTTATTAAAATATATAGAAAAAAAAATAATAAATAAATAAAAATAAAAAAAATTAAAACCTACACAAAAATTCCTAATTTTTGAACAAACACATTTACACACACATTATTGTCATGTTATCTAACTACACGCGTATTACATTTATTTTTTGAATATTGTAGATTTGACATGATTTAGAATTTTTAATTTCTATTTTGTCGGTTAAATTTATTTTTTTTGATATTTAATTCGAAAAACTACTTAATAACAATAAAAAATTAATAATAATAACAATAAAAAATGAATAATAGTTAACTAATATGTAGTTATTACAAATAAGTATAGTGTAGAAGATATTCAATACAAAAAATTTAAGATGCCAAATCAACCCACAAAATTTCTGAAATCGATTAGAAGAAATTTTGGTTCAAATATGGTTCCGCTCATTTTAAAATTATTTTTAAATTGTACTATGTAAGTACTAAGTATATATATTACTGTAACTATAGTTAGTTTTCGAATATTAATGTAGAAGTACATACTATAACAATATTGTAATTATTATTATTATTTGACAAAACCAAATAAAGTATGAATTGACTTATGAAGTGTGCTTTAAAAATTGTTTAATTGATTTGATTTTTATTTTTTCGAAAATATCTGTAATATACTTTTTTCTTTAAATTGTCAGTCAGTTACAATACATATATTAAACTATACATGTTATATAATATTTTCTGAATATAGTTGGATATACCCTTCAAGGTTCGTTATGATGTGCTTTTGATAGAAAATAATTTGATTTGAAAATTTGTTTAAAAATGTTTAACTATAATTAATAACTAGTTTGGTTGAATTTTGTGATTTAAAAATAATATTTAAAATAGAACGCTAATACTATAAGTAGTTATAATATTTAAAATGTCTGGATACAATTATGACACTAAACAATAAACTGTTAGTTCATAAAGCTGTCATAAAGTCGATCTGAATTTACGAATTTCAGCAGAAGGGAATGGCCAGTTCAATTCTAATATTAAAATATTACAGCGATTTCAGTCGAAAGTATTAAGACTAATAACACGAGCATCATGGTTCGTAAATAACGATATTTTACATCAAGATCTACATATGAAAACTATAAAGAAAGTATTCGGAAGTGAAAGCTATAAAATTTGGAGTCTGTTTTTAGCTCTATGCAAAACATATTTATTTATTATATATTATGTTTTATTATATATATCATACAATTTTTAAACTTCAATATTTATTGGGATTATTTGATTAAATAAATTATCTAATTAATTAATATTTAAAGATCTTGGTCTCGTCCAAATTCAATTTTTTTTACATTGATAGATTTGAAAGCCAATGTGGCTTGACTCACTTTATTAGACTTCTTATGATAATCTGTTATATTGTCACACAACAGATTGAACTATGAATTTAAGTTTAACAGTATTTATATCGGCCCAGGTATCGGTAACAGTATTTATATCGGTCCTAATTGCATTTATATCTGCCCAGCCTTACTATGTGGGTATTCAAAATAACGATTGCCAGTATAAAATACAGCTATACATTTTTGGAATCATCAGGTTGAAACTTGATTAATTAATTTTTTTTATAATTATTGAATTTGTTTGATATTTTCTTATATAAGTAATAATGAACCGACCATTTGGCATTCCCTAATCATGTCAGAAAGTTTTAGAAAAATTAAACATGTTTAGTAATAAAATCGTTGTAGTTAATTCCATGCAATTACTTCCTCTCCTACATTTCATCACTATTTTTTTTTCTTATAACATCGTATCTTCAGTTACGTCTTGGATATACGCAAGTTAAAGGACATGTGAGAAAAATATGGTAAACTAATGGTTGCTCCAAAAAATAATTTATTTATTAATTCTTCAAATAATGAAATATTCTTTAATTTCAACTTAAATACTGTGTTATAATATGTTATATGTGTTTTCCCAAGACCCATCAATTGTGAAAATAAATTATAAATTAGAGTTGCACCAAAGACTATACAAATTATGTTGTTATCTTTGGTTGTATTCAATACAATTAGCATTCTATTCACATCATTTCAGTACTATTTTATTTTTTGGATATTAAGAACTTGAAAATATGTAGTCAAATTAGACAAACAAGCTATATTAAGTTGTTTCACTATATTTTTTTTATTTCTAAAAAAAGATTTAGGCTGAATTAAAAAAAAATTCTTGACTCGAAAATATTGATATCAAATTGATTGATTAAATTTATGAAATATTTTTTTTTTGCTTAGTTTTCATACACAACTAACTACTTCTTAGTTTAAAATGAGGTAGAAACCACAGCAATTCATAGCCCTTATGACACTAGTCTATGTGTGTGGGTCCATTGCAATCTCCTACAAAACAACATAAATACTTAACGATTACTTATTCTCTGAGTAGACCCTTTATAGTCGTATTGACAGCTGTTAGCAGTGGCTGTATCTATTATGTTAGCTGCGAGTAGGCCCATAGTAGTATCAGCAGCTATTAGCGGTCGCTGTATGTATCTGTTATGTTAGCAGCGAAACACGAATACTGAACAACTATTTATTATTAGATTACGTCCATAGTAGCTGAATATTAAAGTCATCTGAATAGAATTTGTAAATTTAAATAATTAATTCAGTTTAAGAATGTCACCCACCAAAAAATTAAAAGAGAATAAAAAATTCATTTTGAACAACTTGTAAAACAATAATTCATAGAATTTGAATGAATTAATTTAAAACAGTGGCAGCAGCTGTTATGGTTTTAATAATTAATAGAATTTAAGTGACATTTAATACTCTTATATAATAATACATACCTACATGTATATAGTTAGTTCAAGTTGTATAAATTATGTATCAGTGTATATAATATATACAGAAATATAAATTATAGTGTAGTGTATATAACTATGTACTATATCTATATATATACATTATGTATATAAACATATATCTACTAAGATCTTAAGATTATAACGACAATAGTCATAAATACTGAACATTTTTTTTTTCTTATTTTTTTATTTAATGTCAACAGTTTTTTTTTTTGTATTTATATATTTTATTTAAAGTGTTTTTTTTTTGGCTGTGTTGTTTTTTGTTATTTCATAAATATTATTTTTTATACGATTGTAAATTAAAAAAAATTGTTACAAATAAAAATAAATTGAAATATTTAAATATTTTTGTACATTAGAAACATTACCTTCTTCATTTTGTGTGTTTTTTTTTTTTTTGTTTTTTAGATAGGCTACCTTTATGTTGGCTCAAATTTATAGTCAATAGTTTTTCTCAAGTTCATTAGTCTTGATGTAAAAAAAAATTTTAAATAAAAAACAAATTGTCACCATAGCTACATAGCTAGAATGTGGAACGTGATAAATTTTTGATTTTTATAAAAATTATTTAGAAGGTTAGTCCGTTAAATTGGTTTGTTATGTATTCCTTCCTAACACAGATTAAGAAAATTTTAAAAAATACCGCAATATCAGTATGCGGTAAACCATTAACATTTTTCGGACTAGTCATTTCGAGAGTTCTTTAAATTATTAATTATAAATTTCAAATATAATATAAATTTAATAATTTTAATAAAACTATGGATTAGGAATACTATAATCAATGATATTACTTAAAGTAGAAGAATTGCATATATTTCTATAAAAGAGATATGTTGGGTCCGGTAGCTGCTATACAATTTTTAGTATCCATGAAGAATATTTGAAAATTTTACCTTGCTAAATCAGTTGTAGAATATTTGTCATTTAGCATCATAGACCCAGATAAGTTGTGTAGGCATCTTATAAAAAAACACTACACTTATAATAATTTATTTTTGTTTATTTTGATCAAATTAAACCAGTCTGCTCACATCAATAACTTTATTAAGACAGTAAACTGATATATAAATAAATAAATATATGTACAAACATAACTGGTATATTGTACAATACATCCGAAAAAAGCTGATATATTGACTTGTGAGGGTATATTTTACCAAATATATTATCAGAGGCTGCTCAGCTCAATTAGGCTGAGAATTTTGTTAAAGTAAGTAACTAATAAACAAATATCGTATTTGCTGAAATTTTAAAATTTACTGGTTGTGCAAATAATGAAATATTGTTAAATGTTTTATGTTTATTTGCTATCAATAAAATTGTTTTATGAAATGAATATTATATAGCTTGAACTTGAACATGTAGATCTACTTAATTCGTGATTTTTTTGCTTCATTTTCGACTTCTTTTAACTTCTGCATAATTTGAATGCATTGCAGAACGATTGCGTAATAAAAATGCATTCCAATTCTGCTTCTGTATATAACTGGAATACATTGTGATTCGGAGACTATATTTCAATTCCATTAAATTAACATTCCTACCGATCAGGCCATACCTGATATTTTATTGTAAGTTATATTCCCAACTAATGTTATAGCGCTTACTTTGATTTATTTGACCCTTATTGGTGCATAGTAAAGAGATTTCAAGTATAATAAATAAAACAAACTTTTGGGTTTCAATAATTCCAGGAATTCTATTATGTATGTAAGTAGATAAAAAAAAATAAAAAATAAAAAATCCCATTTATATTAAAATTAATTGCTAATCCTAAGGGTAATAAAAAATAAAAATCTCGACTTAATCTGAATTTTTGTTTTTTTTTTTTGTTATTTTCTTTTTTTTCTGCTCCACAATAAATTTTAAATAAACTTCAACATCTAAATATCAAAAATCATCTTTGTAAATGGTTCGTTCTTTAAACAAAATCAAAAACGAAGGTATTTTAAATAAAAAAAAAAAAAATAAAAAAAAGGAGTGTATTCAAAAGAATAACCATCATTCGTGTTTTGACTATAATCGGTGTGAAGCAATATTGCACTTCTGAATATTTTAATTTTTAAAAAACCAATTTACAAAAAAAAAAAAACAATCAAAACAAAATCAAAATAAAAATCTTATTTTCTTCCTTGTACTCCTTTATTTTTGTTATAATATCCTGTTTTTGATTGTTGTTGTTTTTTTTTTTTTACTTCGTTTTACCCAAAAGAAAAAGGCAACAGGAATAAGGATTACACCATTTTGAATATGAGGAGACTATATAAAAAAAATTTTTTTTTGTATCCAAGTCGACAAGATAACTGTAAATAAAAATAAAAAAATGGTGAAATATTAACCATTTCATTCTCATGATTTAAAATGTATGTGTAAACACAGTATTTTGTAAAAGTTTTTGTACACTTAAGATAAATGACTGATTTTGTATTTAACTTAGATTTTTATATTATAAAATATAAATGTTGTGTCTAGTAAACTGTTCTAGAACGTTCTAAAACGCTTTAGAGTAAAAAAGAACACGTTTTTGTGTTAATTAGCTTTCGTTAATTGAACTTTTTTGTTCAAAAATGTTCTGATCTGTGTTCATTAGATTAACTGCGAAACAGTTCTAAATTAATTTTTTTTGTTCTGAATTTTTTTGAGAACAGTTTTGAACACCTTTTGTTTTATTGTTTTTTCTTTAAATTTTGACAGTTACACAAAGAAATTTGAGAGTAAGCAAAAAAGTTCAAAAGAGATAAAAAAAAGTGTTTAGTATATTTTTCTGTTCTAAGTGGTTCTAAAGTGTTTGACAGTTAAGTGTCATTGTTCATAACTGTTCACAACAAATCTACGACGATTTAATCATGACGATTTAAATTTTCGATATTGTCTGAATTTTATTTCATTATGAAATTCTTAATCAAATAGATTAAAACACAATATTTCACAGCGGAGTATAGAAACTGACATTCGGGGAAAAAATGGTAAACAAAAAAAACTGAGAATATTGCTAGAGGAGAAATGTCATTAATCAGTTAGTTATTCCAATTTAAGCCATTCTATAAGTTAATTCTGAATTGTTCAAAGCTAAAATTCATAATCAAGGTCATTTCAAGTCTACTGATGTCAACCTCTGTTGGCATTAATTTATTTGTAATTATCTTATACATATTATCATGTCCATTTCAACATCATTCATATTTTCTTAGACTTATATGCTATGCTCACTGACGCGATAGAAAAATTGATCACGTAACATCGAGCTAAATATGTATTTCTATTAGACACTATAAGTCGGGTGATGACAAATTTTATTATGTTGGTAGTACTGACAAATTTCTTAATGTCAAAAAATATTATTGGTTGTGTTTAAGTATACATAAAGAAAATGTAGTTGAGTAGTTATTTTATATTAATTATTATTATGTTTAATATTATTGAACTTACCACAATTTAAATTATATGGACAATTTTGTAAGTACTAGCTGCAGAGACTATGTTAATAGAGATATGTTAGTGCCGAATTAATTTGAAGTTTTAAAATAAAATAGATTTGATATAATTTTTTAATCAATAATTATAAACTGATTATAATAGTACAGTTCATAATAGTGTACAAATTATAATACATATATGTATAAGTGTTGAAAGAATAAAAAGTTTTCAAAATAAAATCACAATTTTTAAAACAACTGCTAAAAATTTAATGACAAATTGTTTATTATTCCTTACTTAACTGTTATTTATTCTATTTTCGTTTCACTTTTTTTTTTTAACAAATAAGTGAAAATAGCTTGATGCGTGTGTAGTTCCATCAAATACAATTTTTGAAGTGTAATAAAAAATGCCTTTCGCGTCCTATATGAAAAGCTCAAAGCAGAACAGAAATTACACACATGACAGTTTTCACATTTTTCTCATCGTGTCAATTTAAAACTGTCACGGTTGGGTATAACAGAATAGAAAAATATAGCTTTAGTGATATTTTCATATGATTAAATGCGTCTGAGGATATGGGTATATGTATTAAGTTCAAGAGTCTGCAATATTGTTTTGACATGAATCGCTTTACCTAGAAATGTTCCCACAGACTATTGTTTTTTAACAATTGTTAAGACAATGAGATGAACTGTACTAAATATTCAAAAACCTGAACTATCAAAGTATATTTAACTATATTCCGCAGACTACGATAGACGGGACATTTAAAGTGAATGTCTGACAACAGAATTTCCCGAAATGTTCTTTATGGGATAGTTTATGGTAATAGACCACCTGAACAAAATATACTGAAATGTCTTAATGCGTTCATAGCTAATTCATGTTCACTGCTGAATATAATAAATTTTGAGAGTGACTGTCAGGTCGTGAGAACTCTTGGGGAGATGAATTTATTAAGACTAAAACTTAATTTGAGCTGTAGCGACATTGACAATTAGAAGGATTACTACTACCTATAATTGTGATTTTCATATGTACGACTTCTTTAATCAAATTTTGGTAAATGAACTGCTTTAAAGATGAAAAAGTATGTCAGTTTAAAACCATTCGTCATCATATTGCTTGAATTAAGTTCGTAAATAAATAAATAATAGTATAATAGTTAAATTTTTATGTTAGTGGTTATCAAATTGTACTCCTAACTAATTTAATGGTTTAAAAATAAATTGATACCGTTCTTGACATGAACAGGACTTTTAAACCTATTAATTTCGATGTTAGCAGTTAGATGGTATATGTGTGTGTATCTGTTCGTAAGTGATTTATTTTAAATTAATATAAATAAGTATCATTCAATACCTTGTCATCTTATCTTAACAGAACTATATAATTTCTTCTACATCTCAAGTTCCGGTATCTTTAATTTAATAACAAATCTTTAAATATTTTAATTTATCAATAGTCAATCAATTTTATCGTTCATTATCAAATTATTTCACAATGTGGAAAACAATTTCAAAAAAATATTTTTTCCAATTTTTAAATACCTATATAGAATTTTTGTAACTACTGTATTTATGAGTACCTACCTATATATATATATACTTATATATGAGTATTAATATAATACTTGTAATAATATATGAGTGAAGTAGATGAGTGGGTATAAATTTAAAAAGGATTTTTCATTATTTTATATCCTAGCATATAAAATACGTATTCTGTTTTGTCTTGTCTGTAAAAATAAAATAAATGGGTTTCCATTTGAATTTTCTTTTCTGTTTTTTTATTTTTTTTTTTTTTATTTTTTTTTTTTGCCATTATTTAAATCGGATCACGCATTGAAAGTTGTTATTATATATTGGATATGATACCTTTTCCTTTTTAAATACTTCTTTATACAAACATATATATATATATAATTACATACATACATATTGTATACGCACACAAATAAATTTATATCTAAATGGTTAGTTATGGATGTTTAGATATTTTTTAGGTGTAAAATAAACAGATTTAAAATTATGTGTGTGCGTCTGTTCTTATATAATAAATGGATAATATATTGTATTAAAAAATGGGAAATAGTTCCGAAAAGTTCGTGTGTTTGATTGCGAAATTCGTTTTTAAATATTTGATATTTGTGAGGGCTCCGATAAATGGATTGGGTATTAAGGGGTTAAAAAGAACCCTTTGAAGAGTAAAATTAATGTCTCAATTGGAAATTTGCACATTATATTGTATTTTTACCAACTGTTTATTTATTTCCTATTCATATTCTTTAATACATATTTTCATCTAGGGCAGTTTACAACAGGCCCTCTTACTCATTTTTTTTCCCGAAATTCAACCGGAAATTGTCGAAAATTGTATTTGTAAATTTCTATTTTTATTGAAATACGAGCAATAAAAGAAAAAAATTTAAATTTTGTGATTCAGTTCGCTAAAATTTTTAAATGGTTAGGTCAAGTTTATGGAATATTGCTCATTATAAGTATACATTTTTCTTTTAAATCAAATTCAATTTTATCTATTTTTAATTAAGATTTTCAGTAGAGGTAGATGAAATTATATTTTATTTTAAAAATATCTCTGCTCGGTTACATGACAAAATTACAGAAGATAAAATTAGATATGGACAAAATCACATAGAGACAAAATTACATTGTCATTTGCCGTGTCACTTGCCTATTTTTTCTTTGACTGGATGCTAGATAGGATAAATATTCATAATAAAAATTTCACGTAGCAAGCTTTTATAAATCAACCAGTATCAGAACTACATCTTCTAGATGATGACTGGTGGAAAGTGCCAATTTCAAGAAATTGAGTAGTCTTCCTTTATAAAAATTTAAATATGAAATTTTGTCTCTATGTGACTTTGTATCTATGTAATTTTGTCCATATGTAATTTTGTCTTATGCAATTTTGCATAATACAAATCTTTCAATTTTAGGTATTCCGGTTAGGTAAATTTACACAAATAAGATATATCTTAAAAGTCTTTGAGTAAACGGGCCTGTACTAGACTGCACTGTGTCGTCAATACAATTAGAAAGATTTTTGACATAAAAGCTGTATAAGTGTGAAATCAATAAATTCAGAATCAATTCAGAATTTATATATACATATATACATATACAAGCAACAGGACATAACGGCTCCAAACTAGTTTTTCTTAAATATTTTACCTAAACAAATTTTTCTGCTAGGATTTTCCCGCAATAAACAATTTCCTCAATTTATAGGTACTTCTTAACTCTAGAAAATGGCTTTAATTTTTGCGGCTTTTGTATTTTGTCATTTGGGCATTCGTATCGCTCTCGTATTATATTGCACATCTTACCAACTTTGGATTTTAAATTGAATCGAAGATTTAATGAAATTTCTGGGAATGTTGTATTTGGGGATTTCATATTCTAGGTATTTTATATTTAGGAATTTTCAAGATCTTGAGGATTTTGCAATTTTGCATTTTTTATTTTGGGGTTTATAGGATTTCCTCAAATTTATCGAAAGAAAAAAAATAACGGTTCTTATTTCAATTAATATAAATTAAATATTTCAGTACATATACAAAATCATACATCTTTTCGGAGATTTTCCTAATGGACGTTTGATATTAATTTGGCCATTCATTACTACCTTTACCAGACAACCTTCTGCCATTCTGTTTACATGGTCTTTCCAGTTTCTTGATCATCTAGTTCAATTTCAACGGACAATGTATAGTACACTCATCTCGTTGCTATGTTTTTTATCTTATTTATCTATTTTACTCTATACGAGCGACTGAGCTCATTTGAGAAAAAGAAAATAAAAATAAAAATAAATAAAATAAAATATTTTAATTATAATTCGGTTTCATAAAACATGCATGCAACAGGTATCTCTGCGAAATGACTCCAATCCAATTTTTTTTCCGGAAATATTTTTTAACCCCTTTATGTCCCATTCGGTTATCGGAGTGTTCGTACTATCCTCAAAAATGTCTTTTTCCAAATTGGGTAACTTTTTGGAACTATTACCTTAAAATTGAAAATTTTATTTAAAATTTCATCATTAGTATCTTTTCTGGTTATTTGAAGTTATTATTTACACTTTAAGTCAAAAAATTTCAAAATAAAGATGTTAAAAATTTGAAAATGTCAGAAGAAAAAAAAAACAAAAATAATTTTTTTTTCATTTTAAATGATACAAAAAAAAAAAAATTTAAATGATTTTGAAGAAACACGGAAAGAGTAAAAAAGAGAGAATGAAAAAAAAAAGTTTATTTGGAAAATGTAAATTTTATTTAAAATACTCATCATAATAAATTCGACATTTATTCGATATTTGAATAGATTTGAGAAAAATATAAAGAAAATGTTTACCTTTAAGCAGTATTTTGGATAAAGATAACTTTTATTTTTTTCAAATAAAGTTACAATTTAATATGACATGTGTATATATATATATATATATATATATGTGTATATTTATATATGTATTTTGTTTTTGATACAAATAATTATTTATTTTTACTGTTCATTGGATGTGAGTAAGAAGAGCTCTTGATGGATTACCTAATATTATGATATTTTATATATATTAGGTAAGTATTCTGAAAATTAATTATTTAGAATTGACATTGACAGTTATTTCAGGCTTATGTTAGAAGGGCTCGGTAGAAAATTTTTAAAATCAAAATGGGGTGCAAAATTTGTTTACAACGTACGTATTTTGGTGTTTGATATGTAGGTAGGTGGTTGAGTTAGACTAAACTGAGCAATGATTGTTCTGGTATATAAAGTTTGGGTTTAGTAGTTTGTATGGTTACCCCCCTTTCGTTAGTTTCAATTGACATTATATTCGGGTAATAATTATGTAATTGACTCGTATTGGTATAATATAACTTTTTTCAAATAATGAAGTCAAAGATACTGGGTTTGTTTCAGTTGTTTTATTAATTTATTATTTTATCAAATGAGCGGACATCAAGCCCTTACAAAATATTTAAGAAAAAACATTTTATCAAGTATAAATTATAATAAGGTAATATAATAAAATAAAATTATATGTATATATAATAGAAAAATGTAAAAATGTAAAAAAAGGAAAATAAATTATAAATTAGAAATAATATTAAGAAAATATACTTGCATTTGTCTATTTATTTATTTTTATTTATTTATTTATTTTTTTCAAAAACAATGTCTATAACAGACTCTATATAAGTTTACATTTAGGCTTTGAATATAACAATATGATAGTTAAAATTATAATAATATAGTTACAAAGAATATAATAATGAAAAATTAAAATTAAAAAACTATAAAAATAAAAAATAAAAATTTAAAAATGCAGGTAACAGGCATAATGAAAAAATTGTAAAACAGTTACGGAAATTAAAATTTGTACAGTGAAAAAATAAAAAATGAAAATAGAAGAAGAAAATTTTTTAACAATAATTGTCTATGCCTTAGGTCTATCCTATAAATTTAGAAAAAAAATGTATTATTGAGAAATTAAATATTGATGCTTACTATAGCTATTTATAAACTATGTATTCTATTAATTTTTTTAAATTTGTTGAACTTTCTTGTTCTAGTTGTATATATCTAGTTTATTGTACAACTTGGTAGCAGTGTATAGAGTTGTGGAAGATCAAAATTGTAAAGTTCTTATTTTATTCAGATAGAAAATTTTTTTACTTCTGGTGTTAGCACTTTAATGTATATCCTTCTTCTGCATAAGAGTAGACATTGTATGAATGTGATTATTAGCAATATCATGTATATGCATAATTAATTTCATTTCAATAAAGTCCCTGACTATTAAAAGTTTATTATTTTTGTGTATAAAATCTGTTCTTTCTCTCCTTTATTTTGTAGGTAGTATTATTAATATACTACCTACAAAACTTAATTTCATTCCAATAAATAAAAACTTAATTTCATTTCAATAAAGTCCCTGACTATTAAAAGTTTATTATTTTTGTGTATAAAATCTGTTCTTTCTCTCCTTTATTTTGTATTACTTGAATATTTTCAATATAATTTTATTTATTAGTACCCCACAGTTTAACACCGTAACTAAGGTGACTATGAAATAAAGCATAATAAACAGACTGTTTGACTACACTGTGTAAGAGCTAAGATATTTTATAAAATATTCCTGCAGTTGATGATAGTTTTCCACTTAGTACTTCTATATGTGTATTCCATTTCAAACTTTCATCAATCTATACACCAAGATATATACTTGTATTTTCCTACTTTTTCTAACTTATCATTAGAAATGCAGATGTTGAAATCGGGTGTATTACTACCAATTATAATATATTTATTTTTAATAACATTAATAATTAGTTTATGTGTTTGCATTTATTTTTGTATTTTTTGTATCATTTATTTTTTTAATCTCCGTATTCAAACTCCGGTCAAACAGTCGAATATGTGGAAAGCTTCTCTTACCTAGGTAACATTCTAACAACAAACGGAGGTACAGAAGCAGATGTCAACAACAGACTACGTAAGGCCAGAGCTGCGTTCGGTGAACTAAGTCCAATATGGAAGAATGGCCAAATAACTAGAAAAACAAAGATTAGAATATTCAAAGCATGTATAATGTCAACACTTATGTATGGCAGTGAAACTTGAGTTCAAAGAAAAAGACTTTTCATATATAACGTAAATAAGAGAGGTCCAAGAATGCTCCCTTGTAGTACCCCATAATTTTCTTTAAGTTTTTGAACATGTGTGACCATATCAATAATTGTAGTTTCAGTACTGGACTTGGTTCTGAACCCATATTGTCTATCGCTTAATGTTTTATCAAAAAGGCATGCACTTGTTGATAAATTACTTTTTCAATAACTTTGGCCAAATTATTGAAAGGCCTGTAATTATTGTAATTTTCTTTATCCCCGCCTTTGTAGATAGGGATTACCTTTCCGACTTTAAGTAAACTTAAATATTGAATATTAACTAAACATTGTACAAATGAATTGATTTTAACAAAAAGAAAGTAACTTAACATAAAATATATACGGTTATATCAAGTTTGATAGATAAATTCAAATTTATCATAACTAAAAAATAGATTCAAATTTATCATAACTATCGTATATATAATGCATGCATAAACATACATTTTTAAACTACACCCAAACTTTACTATAGATTAGTAATGGAATTATACTTGTACCTATATATAAGTGTATTTTTGATTAATCTCAATTTCTTGCACTTCTCTCATATAATATAACTTTAAAAAAATATGGTTTCCCGTTTCTTTTTATAAATTGCGTTATTTTTTTATCATTTGGGTGTAACACAAATGTTACTGAAATTTAGGAAATGACTATAACCGTGTTTTACTGTATAGTTTTTACTTTAGTATCACTTGAAATCAATTTATTTTATATGTTTCAATTTAAAGAATTTATAATTATTATTTATTTAATTTATTTATAAATTATCAATAATGATTCTGGAAATGAATAGGTAACACATGAATAGGTAATATTTGCTAATTTATATAACTACATCGCAATTATTTTTTTAGTAGCAAAATATTATTATACAATTGAATAGTTCGGATACAGGCACCCTAGTGGTCGGTATCAGGAAAAATGTATTTAAATGGATGGAATCAGGAGCCCTATAACTTTTTTGCATTAGTTTCTTTATAAGTATAGCCAACTTTCATTTAAAATAGATTATTTAGTAACATAAATTTTATATTAATTAAGAAAAAAAACCCTAAACTAATTGATAAAATATTTATATTTTAATTTGCAAAATTATTAAGTTATCTTTGTAGAAAAGTTGATTTTTACTTATCTATAGGTGGTCGGTATACGGTGCCTTTGCGTTATTCACCACCTTTTTGCATATTATTATTGTTTTAAGAACTTGCATATTATTATTGTTTTAAGAAATTTTAATATTTTTGTGGTGTAATTTACTATTCAACTATTCATGCTTTTTTACTCCCCATGTCGTTCACATAAGATATATTTTTACAAAATTTTCAAGTTTACAAAAATACTTAATTTTTTTGGTAAATTGGATTTTTTTTGGCTATTAAGTCATAAAATAACGAATTCTTATTTAATATAATCAATTACATATTAAATTTTCCAAAAACAAAAAAAAGGAAGAAAAATAATTAAATTTTTACAAATGGAAATTTTAACAAATTAAATATGGTAATAAAATTTTTTTTTAAATTTCCTGCTGTTAAAAAAAAAAAATATATATATATATATATATATATAAACGAGTATATATTAAAAATGTATTGGTTTTTATTAAATTTCGTTAGATGTTTGGAAAACCAAACAAAAAAAAAGATAAAATTGAAAATTAAAATCATTTATTAATTACTTACGTTTTTTTAATTTTTTTTTTTGAAAAATTAATTTTATTGCGAAATGGGGTTTTTTTTTGTTTTATTTATTTTTTTGTGAAAAAATCGATGTATGTGGTATTTTTGTAAACCTGATGTAATTCTGAATGGATAATTAAGAGTGCAATATCAATAATGAAAATTATGATTATTTTACTCCCTTAATTTGATGATTCGATTGTAGTATGTAATGTGTATTCAATGTAATAATTTTTATTGAATTTAATTATTACAGTTGTTCTGTTCCACATTGGGAGCATAGAATTTTATCATAGCTCAGCGATATGTATTTTTTAAAAATATATTTAAAGAGAGGTTTCCTTTTTACTAATTGATTAATTTTTATTTTACAAATATCGATAGGATGTCGATAAGAATATCGTTAAACATAGTAATGAGCCATATCCAAAATTGATATATCGATCGATATGTATCAAAATATGATATATCGATGCATAAAAAGATCGGAATAACCAAATATTTACCTATACAAAAGTATTTCTTAAATTGAATTAACTAAACTGAACCACATAATAAAAAGTATTACTGCATACATATTTATGCTTAGAACATTACATAAGTTCTTAACCGATAATGCTATTTTTACTGTCTATTCATCATTCATCAAATCCCATATTGGTTACCTTATCCCCATTTAGGCTTGACAAATTTACCTAAACAAACTTGATATAGTACATAAAAACTGCATAAAAATAGCTCAGAGCCTTCCTATATTACATCCTATACTAGCAGTTGTTATAGGTTAGGCATCTGTCAGTTTATCAAACATTATTAAATTTGGACTTCTAACAACTGCATTCAAAGTTATAAACAATCGAATTAAGCACAGTTTCCAATTAACTAGAAGTGTATAGATACCCATTATCATAATACTAGAAATAAAACTAAATTTTATCTGTTTCTCTTTAGAACGATTCATCAAATCAATAATCTAAAATTATAATTGACAAGCATTTAAGGACCTGCGCAGTACACAACTCTTTATTTTATTTCTCTTCTATTTAATGAACTCCTAATATATAAATAAGTTGTATATAAAACAATAATGCGCACACAGTTGAAAATTTTGTACTCATATGATTTTATTATTCATCAATTACATTATGCATATGTGAGATCTTATGAAAATAATAAACAAAAGCAAACAAATCAGTTATTATAATTCCATATGTACTTGCAAAGGAATCTATGTACATATGCCAAATAAAAATAAAAAAACAAATTCATCTTAAATAAAAAATATAAAAACAACAAAAACAAAAAAAAATCAGTTTAATTGTTCATATGACTGGCAAATTCATCTTTATATAGTAATTTAATTTAATTTAATATATTTTGCTCCCCTGCACATAAATGTGGCAAGCCAAGCCAATAGGACCCTTTTCCATTTGTATGTGCGCCAACCTTTATATAGTAGAGTAATAGTATCTATAATTATAATAGACAATCATTTAAGGACCTGAGCAGTAGATACCTTTTCATTTTATCTCGCTCCGCCTTAATGAACTCTCAATAATATAAATAAGTTATATACAACAATAATGCGCACACATTATTCATGTATTCACCATTATTTAATTTATTCATGTATTTAACTCAAATGCATATTATGTATGTGAATTCTTATTTAAAAAAAAACAAAAACAAACAAATCAGTTATTATTATTAGTTACATACAATGAAACTTTAAATTTGGCTTAAACTTGAATTATAATTACTCAACAGGGGCCCCTAGTCATATATTATAATAGAATCAGTTGTCAACATTTCACCTCAAAATTATTCAATCTATTCACCAAAAATGAGAGAAAATAAATCACCACACCACGATAACTTCTACACCAGTACATCATCCTATTTATACAAATATAGTTTTTTTTCTTTTTCTATTCATTGATAGTGAAAAATATCAGTATATTTAAATCCCTGTTCTGTTAAAAACGTTAAATTTGGCTTTAACTTGGATTATAATTAATAAATACGGTCTCTATAGTTGTCTATATAATTGCTTGACAGCTTATAATGATTTGCCAACTAAAATTAAAATAATTTTGTTGGGAACTAATAGTACTAGACAAATTAATAATACTAATCAATAAATTGTATAACAAAAAAGAACTTTTTAATTATCATAACTGCAATAATATGCAACCAAAGATAATTTCACTACTTACTTATATTGTAAATTAAATTTTAATGTAAATTGTAAGACCTCACACAAGTCAATATGCTAGGCTCATTAATAAATAAATAAAATAAATAAGAAAAAATTAGTTTGGTTATAAAATTATGGTACCTTATGGTACCATAAGGTACCATAATTTTATGGTACCTTCTGCCACATATTTTTTGGTACCTTCTTCAATTGTTGTACCTTTTGCCACATATTTTTCACGAAGCTACTTTGCCAGCCCTGTTCACAGTTATTAATCTTTAAATTAGAATAAAAAAGACACACTTTGGATATTATTTAAAGATATTATCTGTGAGTGCAAGCAAATAATTAAAAAAAAATTGTAATCGAGAATATATTCCAATTCCTGTTGTCTGCTCTTTTAAATTTAATTTTACAATTATTTTAAAAAGTAAAAAATAAAATTTTTAATGAGTTTCCTTTTGAAAAAATTAAAACAAAATTTTTTATTTTCTATGGTAATTAGAAACTCTTTAACACTATAAAGTTAAAATGTGGAAAATCATAGTAAAAATAATATAATTTAAGTAAGTCATAAATAATTTTTTATAAATTTTCCAAATTTCCATTAAAGTGGGCATCAAATGAAAAATTTCAAAGTTAAAAAAAAAAAACAAAATTATTAACTTTGAAAATTAAAATTAATATTTTTCGGAAATTCTTATAGAGTACTTTTTTTTTTTTTTTTTTGTTATTTTGGAACAATTTTATTTACTAATTTACAAAAAATAATTTAGAAAAACATTAAACTAATTTTTATTTACGTCAAGTTATCGAAATTGCGAAGAAAGATTTCACTGAATTGATTTTACCATAACATTCGGTCCCTTAAGTCTAATTTATAGTTAAATTATCACTAGTTATAGCAATATAGGTTCTCTTGTAAATTTGTTTTGTTATATTTAATTATTCAATACTATCATTATTAATATTATTTAATTAATAAAAGTCTCAGGGTCAATTGAGGATAAAGGTAAAAAAAAAGACTTTATGAGTTTTTTCCACCTGATGGTCTAGTACCCTTTGGTCATTGGAAAAATATTTAACAATCATTGCCATTCTATATAATGTTCGATTAAAACTAGATTTTAAATCAATTAACTAGTATAAACTTTCTAAACCATACGAGCGAGTTGATTTAGTTGTTGTCAAAATTTTAAAGTTTTAAGTTTTATTTTTCCAGTTTTAGAATTTTTACAAAGTAGTTGACGTTGACGTTTTGATAAAACCAACATATTAAGTTTAGAATTATATACATTTCCCGAGACTGATATGGACATGTATAAGTAAAAGTTAATATATTTAATATGTATTATGCAAGACCATTGTCTTAACTGTGAAAATATATCAGCGATGTATTAACACGACATCTACCCAAATATATAAATATTTAATTTAATATTGAGCCAAAGTCTGAAGCTTTCCTAACTTAATAAATATTTACATTTTAACGAAAAATATGCTATAAAATATATATATAAATATATATATATTTTTGCTTTGGCACTATAAATTTTTCTCAAATGAAACATATTATTTACTTATACTGACGGACTTAAAATGATAGGTTCTATATATTCAAAAATAACAACAATTATACCAAAACAAATATTTTATAGTTTTTATAAAAACGTGTCTGAAAAAACAACTTCTATGCAATTGCACAGGGTATTCACTAGTTAATATATAAAATGATAAGTTCTATGGCTGATAGGTTCTTATAATTTTTCAAGCTTTTTAGCTTACATTAAAAATTAATTAGAAATTTTATAAATAGATATCGAATTGTTTTTTCTCATTTCGTTAAATGTAAAATATATAAAAATAAAATTATAGTATTAATGATTCGTTAAAGCAATAACAATATCAAATAAAATATTTATTTTAGAAGCTAATCAATCGTTAAGCTATTCTAATTTATATCTTCTGTTGGCTCAACAGCTCAAAGTGAGATACTCTATCTTGTGCAAATATCCTCCATACGTTAGTTTTAGTCTTTCGACAGTGTTGTTCTTAAATTCATTGAACCATACTGATCTTGATCTTACAAATAGTATAATGGATATCGTGAGTACTAGGTGAGTAAAATATTACATTTGGTTGATTTTTTCAATAATGCATGTTTGCTCTAAAAACTAGTTCAAACGAATAATTTTCGTAAACAAAATTAAGTCAAGTCGTGGCAACAAAAAGGCAAAACATGGTATTATAATTGTTTACCCAGAAATATTATATACGGCACTGTATTTAATAATTTTATTAATATCCTTGTATCGTTTATTCTTACCACATGTCCTGCCTATCTTAGTTTTTATTGCATTAATAAAGTTTAGAATATTGCATCTGGTATCTTAATCTGATACATTCAATGATGACGTGTTGAATTTGTTTTTTTTTAAAAAAAGGGTTTTCTGTGGAATTGCACAGGGGATCTACTAGTAATTATGTAATTGTTATGAGTTTTTTTTTTAAATTATTAACCATGGTGTCTTTTTATATTGTCAAACTATCAAAATAACTAGAACAAATCGTTTTCCATAGGATTTCTTATTTGTTTATATCTACTTTTAAAAAAAATTATTACTTAATGCAAAATTCGTAATATCTGAAAGCTCTATCTGAAAAAAAGGATCTAAACTACTTCAGCACATTTATGTGGTAACTTATTCCTAATGACAAAATAAATATTTGTGAAGATTCTTCAGATCATTTATAGTACTTATTAGATTTAAGCGTTAAATAACTAGTTATAATTTCAATCTTTCTGGTATGAATAAATCGGAATTGAAATGTGTTCCATTAATTGAGTAGGAAGATGGTGGTTGCATATTTGGGATGTGGGTACATTTGTGCACCATGTATCACGTATCGCTTATCCCCATTTCTAAAATCTATTCAACTTCATACATCTATTAGGTTAATAGGTCCCCTGAAATTCCCCTCCTTGTATAAAAACAGTCAAAATGTTTATTCCATAGCCTTGGAATTCCAAAAAAAAAACGATTCACATTCATTTTCGCGAAATATTATCGAATCATAGTTTTGTTATGAGCTCTTGACTAACACCTATAATTAATTTCAGATTTTTTAACCGATTTTGAAATTCGAATGGGTTAGCTTGAGTTAGAAGATTTTGTTTGGTTATAATTCTTTCCGCGTGGTTTGCTGAAGAAATATTGGGGGCTGAATATAAGACAGAAGCGGTACCCAGTAGATTGGAGAAAACTTTATAGTGCCAGATACAATTAATATTCTGGAATTGTGACTGATACCTATATTTAAACAAGTTACTGTATTGTATTCGGTAATAAAGAGAAAATATATCGATATACATTATGCCTCAAATTGATTTAGCAAGTTTTCAAATTTCTTGTTTTTACTTTAACTGCTGTGTTTTTATTAGATGTTGTTTATAAGGCATGATGGATTCCGGTTCATGCCCCACGGATGGGGTTACAGAACCGTAATGATGAAGCCATATCTTAAAATACACTCGCTTGCATTTTATATAACACAAAATAAAAATAAGTGCTTTTAAAGGATAAAAAAAAAATATATAAAATAAAAATTAATTAATAAATGATTTTAATGATTTTTAATAAAAATAAATAAAAATAAACTTTCGAATTCATTGAAATTAAATTAATTTTTTTTTTTTTCAATATCATTTTATTTAAATAATATTTTATTAAAATATTTATTTATATTTCTTTTCATCTAAAATATTTTCATTTACATATATATGTATATATGTGTATTTTTGTTGTTTTATATATTTTTAATTTAATTAAATTAAACTCCCACATATATTCTGTAAATGAATATATCTTACATTTATTTTATTAAAATCTATATTAATTTAAATTTATGATATTTAAATATTGTATACGTATATATATATATATATATACATAAATATATGCAAATGCAAACAGCATGCTTCACATATTTTTATGTAAGTACGATATTATTTTTCTTAGAATGAAAAGTGAAGTTGAATTATTTAAAAATTTATTTTTAAAGTTTAAATACAATCAATGACGGACTCAGAGGGGGTAAGACCATGAGCAGACATGCAATTTTTAATTTTGCAATATAAAAGCAGACACACATAAAAGCATTTGCAGATGTTTTGATATAAACTAATGGAGCACAAATGTGCAATCAAACAACAGTTGTAAAACTAAAAATTGCATGTCTGCGCCTAGCCTAAAACTGGAGCCGAATTAAAAAAAAGCTTACTTAAAATTTAAGAGCAGATTAATCTTTAGGTCTACTGTTAAATAAATAAATAAATAAAATTTAAGATTTTATCATGAACTGAGTAGCTCGTCTGTTGAAAATGGGAAGTTGGATTGACCAAAAAATTAAAATTACTGAAGGGCTTTCATATAATAATATTGAATAAGATTAGAGTACTCGGTGAGTAAATTAAAAACAATTTATATTGATTTCTTCAAATATGAAAGATTAGCTCTAGAATCGAGCTTAAACAAATAATAACCTCCAAAAATAAACAATTAAAAACAAATGGGTTGCTCAGGCTGTGACATCAAAACAGCAAAACAAGTTACTACTTATAAATGCTTATTCAAAAACATCTAGAAAAGTTGATTTGTGGCCAACTAAAGTGTATATAGATAATCATAAAAATTCTGAAAGATGGCAAATGGAATACAATAAAGTTAAAAATTATATTAAAGTTAAATTTTTTAGCTCAATAGTCGTAGGGTGGAATTAGTTCTTTTCTAACGAAATAAAGATTGCACACTGCACAATATTTCGTAGAATGGCAAGTAGAGTTCAATTGAGCAAAAAATTATTTTAAAATTAAATTTAAGAATTCAATGGTCGGAAGGTGGAGTTAAATTTTTTTTGCTGTCTTAGATTTATTTCATTATTAAAAAGTTTGCAAACACAATATTTCGTAGAACGGCAAGTACAGTTCAATTGAGCAAACAAATTATTTTAAAATTAAATTTATGAATTCAATGGTCGGAGTTAAATTTTTTTACTGTCCAAGTTTTTTTTTGATTATTAATCATTGCAAGTACATAGATTATAAATGTTAAGATCTTACAAATGTCAAACATTTTGGAATAATTTTGAATCGTTTTCCTATTGAGGGTTAAATTTTAAGTTAATTTTTAATTTTATTCACAACTGTTTTTGGTAATTACATTTTTTTTTTATACCATCGAAAGATTTTAATGGAAATTCTATTGACAGCCAAAAAAAATTTAATTTTTATTGATAGCCAGGCTTATTATTTTTAATTATACAGGTGAAATTAAGTAATAAAATATTATTAGCTCTTATGTGTACTGGCAACAATTAAGTAATTAACAAGTCCTTGCATTTACCCTATTTAGGGCGTACCGATAGCAGTAAGGTACCAATAATATTTCTAGGCAAAAATATATGTACATAATTGCTTTAAATCCTTGTTTTGGACAGGGTTGTTGTAGTGAGTTAATTAAGTTAAGCTTTTATGCCCTAAATCTCTTGATAGCATATACAGTATTTTGAATCATCAAGTATTCACAAAGTCAATGATTAATGGTGTGTTTCCAGATATTCTAGAGTATTCCATCTACTCAATATCAATTCAATGTCAATTGTACCATTTATTTTCTAGTAAAATTGTAGTACTTACAAACGATCGCGAAAATCCGTATTTATATATGAATAAAAAAATAACTAAGTCCACAAGCCAAGACCACCAATATTTGCCAAATGAATTAACTGAATTGATGCCCAAAACATCAAACATGAATTTTAACTGCTAATAAATTTGTTAATTGATAGTTTTGATAATTTTGTTTGGTTATATGATAACGAAATAAATAAATAAAAAATAATTACTTTGCCTTTTTTACAATCTATAACATTTAAAAAATAATATCATATAAATTAAACACCCTGTATATATTTAATATTTAAATACATATTTTTATATATATATATAGTTAGTGTGCGTATTTATGTGAAGTAAAATTTTAAAGTGATTACAAGTGATTATGCCCTTGATATTTTCAACCTACATTCCTATGCACCTTATCGTATGTGTATGTGCATCATCATATCTTATATTGTTAGGATAAAAATTTGTCTGAATTGTACTATTAACATAATATATAAATATTATACTATACTTATATAAATATATTATGTTAGTATGAAATAATAATGATAAAAATTTTTTTCTCTAACTACTCAGAATTGAAAATGCATTTTATTTGAATTTTTTTTTGATATTTTGTTTTTGTTGTTGTTTTTTGTTAGATTTTTAATAACAGATGCATATTTACATTGGAAAAAATTCACAAAAACACCTGTATACTATCCATTTTCAAGTCGGTTGTGACTTATTGAAATTCTGTTTTTTATTTAATATTATGTATGTACTTTGTTTAATCAATACTTAACTATACTATTGAATAAAATAAATAGAATTAAATTAATTGTATAGAATTATATTTTATAATCTTCAATTCAGGGCGTAGCGAGAACAGTGGGGCATGAGAGGTATATTCAAAAATGTGTACACAATAAATTAAATGGTATTAGTTCAAGCAGTTTTATAACAGTGGTCTAAAACATCAGATTCAATATATGTTTTGGCTATGATTAATTAAAATCCTTGCTTCGGACATTGTTGTTGTAGTAAGTCTAGTGAGCTAAACTTTTATGACATAAGTCTCTTGATAACATTGGTAGTATACTTCACAAATTATTCATAAACACCTGTATACTATCCATTTTCAATTCAATTGTTTTTTTATATTTACTTCGGTTAACCGATACTTGACTAAATATAACTACTATTGAATAAAATAAATTGAATTAAATTAGTTGATAACTTTAAAAGTTGTGTATTATGTTATATTATTTTAAAAATGTCAATGAAATCTGGGTTTGGATCCAGTATTTTAATATTTATAAAATACAAGAGTAGTTACAAAGTTTTTAAATTGTAACAGTCTCAATTTCAATAATATTAATTGTAATTTAATGATAATACTAGTATTCGTGACCTCCTTGTAAAAAAAATCGTACTCAACTTCATTATGAATTATTTTCCATATGTTCAATTTATTCACTAACTATGTAATTTTACTATATTTAGTTATAGTTATAATTATAAAAATTCACTATATAGCACTAGCATAATTTTGTTATATTAATTTATCTTAGACAACACCTGAAACAACAACCGCATACGTAACAACTTATTTAAAAGAGATAATTAAATTTAAATCTTTATGCGGCAATTTGATAAATTAAAATTTTTGTATGTTACGATGTATGTGTATACCTATACATGAGGTGGTATTTTAAATTGAAATTTCTACTTAATTGAAAGTTAACAAATTTAAAAAAAAAATATTTAATTTCGCCACGTCTGTTTTTAAATATCTATCACTTAAAATAATAATAATGACAATCAGTGTTCAGCAATTCAGATATTTGTACTGTACTTTTTTCAATTTAGAGATTGAATATAATGTAAAACATGTATATATGTAAAATCAAATTATTTTATTATAATAAATGAAATAAATAATAAATGATAAATGATATAAATTTAATGTAAAATAAAAAAATGTTGATACAAATTTATTAAGTTAAGAAATTTACGGCAAATCCGATAAATAATTTTCTATTTAAAATATAATCCTTTGACTGAATTAGATCGGTGTTAGCTGCCAAAAATATATTGAATGCGACATACAAAATACTTAATATAAATTGAGAACGATATTGCACCAGCATCAGAAGACCCCCGGAGAAATTAAAACTAGAGTAACATCTTCATCATAACTTTTTTTTTAAATTAATACACCTAATTAACGGTATATGCTGGATGAGTATCAGACTTACCGTTTTTGAATAATAGCTGCACAAACTTAAAAATTTGCTTTTAAAAACTGGAAATTTTATAAAAAAAACGTTAGTTATCTCGAAAAAATTGGTTAATTTTTTTTTGCGTTACATCATCCCCTATAACTTTTTCATACAGAATTTTCATATCGGACTTGCCGTTTTTCAAATAAAGTCATATACAATTTTATGATTATAGATATTACTATATTATCAAATTCCCATCATATTGCATTACTAACAGTTTAGGATAGGATATATATAGAAGTATACTGGGTGATTCAGATCATGTTTATCAGATTTTTAAGAGGGTAAGGAGCCGTTATTTTACAATTAAAAATAAATTATTAACGAAGGTGCTCTATCGATTGGTGATAAATTTGGTATTGATTTGCATAAAAAAGTACCTCTTCCCATTTGAAAATAGCGATTTCGGCCAATTTTGTCGAATTTTGAGCTTAAAAATCCCTCTTCCGGCCCTTCCCAGAAATGGAAAATTACACCAATCGATAGAGCACCCTCGATTTAGTTATCATTTTTGAATTTTTAAATAACGTCTCCTTCCCGTCTTAAAACGCTGATGCGCATGCTCTGGCACACCCGGTATATTCAGTATTTACTTTATTTAACAGTATATACTAATACAGTATCCCTTCAAAAATCTTTTTGATATACCATAATTGAAAAAATACTGTATAAACCTTAATAAATAACTACCCTGTAATCAATCATAAGAACTGATTTTCTTACTTTTAATTAAATTCATGATAATATGTGAATTTCAATAATAATGTACATACGAACCTTATAACCTTATAATCAAAGTACATATGATTAAAATATTAAATAAAAAAAAAATATCAAAACAACAACAGTCCTTACCATCTTTTGTTTTTGATATTCCAGTTCAAAAGCAAAAAAAAAAAAAATCTGACCTATAACCTAATATTTCAACCTACTCAAATGAACCAAAAAACTGTTTTTAAATCCGATTCATACAAATCTGAGTTGTACGTAGGAATATTATTATTTATTATTTTATTTAGATTATGATGTGCTTATTGTTTTTTATATATATAATAATAATATATGTATAAAATATAATAATAAAAAATAAAAAAAAAATAAAACAGAAAAAAAAGGAAAATTTGCAAGAAAACATTGCCAGATTACCCACCTAAGTGATGTTTAATGCGAATGAATGAGTACTCATTTGTTTTTTGTTTTTTTTTTTCAAATGTCATATGTTGAAATAAAATATATTTTGTTAGAGATTGAATGCTCTTGTTGATGCTCCAACTGGGTCAATCCGTTTTTTTTTTTATGTTAAGAAAATTGAATTAACCATTATTAAATAGTTATTGTTACAAAACTGTTGTATTAGAAAGTGTTTAATTTAATTTAATATAATTTTTTTTTAAATAATATAAATAAACTCATTAGAAAGAGATAACAATATTGTAGAAGATATTAAAATTGTGAAATACATTTCAAAGTTAAATCCATAGAATTTTCTTTATCCAAAAGAAATATTCTAATATAATTCTTTGATAAATGATAATACTTAAATGTGTTACAGGCTTATTGGTGCAGTTGGTAGACCGCATGCCTATTCAATCGTAATGTTTTAAGTTCGATTTCGACCGAGTCCAGTACCCTTTGCCGTTGGAATAAAATATTACCCTTGTCATTGGCATTAACAATGTTTTGCAATACTTTGTTTTGTAACATTTGGATAGTTTGAATATGTAGTTGTTTAGCACAACCCCATATTTGAATACCGTATGCCGAGACTTGCTTCAATATTTGATTGTAGATCAAAATTTTATTATGCGTTGAAAGCGTCCAATTAGCCAATACAACTGTTTCAGATCTAGTAAGTTCTAGTTTTTTTTTTCTTGACGTGACAACATTGTTTATTCTTCCTGGAATGTGTAACTCAATTTTTTATGTGTAAAGTTAACGTGCCTGGATATTGCTTCATTCAATTTCATTCTCCACCTTTTGCGCCAATTAGAGATTCTGCTATCTTCTGCTAAAGTACCTACCGTCACTTCTTCTCTAAGTATACTATAAATATTATTAATATACATTTTTTGGGGCACTACTGTAAGAATATTATTTGATAGTGAAATATTTCACAACCTCTTTAAGTCAAAAATTATTAAATATTAGAATACTTTTACTAATTTTTCAAATAAAATTGATTAGTTATATACTATATATTTAACCTTAAGTACAATTAACCCTAAAGTACAATTTACCATTCCAGAATTGCTTAAAACCAATTAGCGTCATTCAATTAGATAATCACAACAGCAAGACTGACCCCTTTGTTGTTGTAGTTGGTTGTTCTAGGGGGTTTTTTTCCATACGGAGGTGACCCTAACATGTCAGGACCGGCATATAGGTTTTTAGCATATATTTTGGAGACTGTATAGTCTTAAATACGCTCCCATAGAATGTTTGTTTCCATCTTCAGGGTGTTTTCTATCGATAGTTTAATAATACCAATATTAAGATATACTATCTGCCGGTTCTGGTCCATAAATGCTGCCCGCCGACAATCTAGCTAGTTCGTCAGCTTTCTCATTTCCAGGCAAGCCAATATGACCCGTATCCAGATTAGTTGTATCTTATTTCGGAGCCCTATTAGGTTTAGGGCTTCCAAACATTCTCCCATTAATCTAGATTATATTACTTTTAAGAGCTTTTATGGTAGCCTGACTGTCACTAAAAATTCTACAATATTAGGGGATCACTTGTCCAAGCAATATTTAAGATACATTTGATTATTTATATTCGAACAAGATACATTTAAAAATGAATTTTTACTATTTTCAAGATATATACATACATAGAAAAAATCTTTATTATTATTACCATAATATATATATATTTTATTTAATATATATGTATACATATAGTTAATATTTATATAATACAATTTAGATAATAATAATGGAAATTAATGTATCAATCTAATTAAAACGTTAATCTTTTGAAATTAATCTCAATTGAAATTTAAATATCAAAAAAACTGATTGCCCAAATAATTATCATTATCTATATTAGCATGTACTTATTATGCTTTTGGCAGTACTTATGTATAATATTATAATTCTATGCCATATCCAAAACATTATAATACATATATCGTGTGGATAATAATATTATATTTGCATAAGCCATCTATAAATAAATTTTATATATTTATATATACATATATTATACATGTATATTTATATATACATGTATTATAATTATATATATATATATATATATATATATATATATATATATATATCCTATCATACTATATTAAATGTGTAATCAGAAAATATGTAATTTTATGTTGCAGCAGTGCAGTAGCATCATTGAATTTTCTATTAAATATATTTTCTCTCTCTCCATCTTTTTCTCTTTTCACAATTTCACTCAATTGTCCTAAGTATATAATTAAATGCATTTTAGAATGCAGTCAGCTGAATGTTCTATAATTATGTCTAAATTATATGTGTTTAGGTGTATGTACACTGTGTTTATAGTATTCAATAAAATTTTATGTTTCAATTTATTTGAGTAACATAATATTATGTACACATAAATAATAATGTATGCAAAATAAACCAGTACACTTGAAGTTTTTCGATTTTTCAATCTATATAGTTACACCTATTTCCATCTGTTGTTTTTGCATACTTATAGCTTTGCATATCATATAATGTGTGTAGATATTTTATTTTTTAACTAGTTTTTTGTTGTTTGTTATTTTTTATTTATATTTTCAGAATTGCATTACATTTTGCATTGAACGGATTTTATAGTCTCTTCTCTTTTTTGTTGCTGCTCTTCGTGTCCCGAACATAACCGATTATATTTTATTAGAATTATTTTTTTTCTCTCTTATTTTCTAGATCACTTGAGTTTTACTTTTATTATTTTTTTAATTTCTTTTTTTAGATTTTAGTATGTGTGTGTGTGTGAAAAAAAATGAACAAACGCAGTTTAAACATATTTTTTATTTTGACCTATGTACATATGTATTTGTGATTTTACATCAAATATGTTTATTTATGATTGTGTACATTGCATGTTGGTTGGTTTAATCAAATTTTAGTACTTTTACGCCACCTACATGGAAATTGAAAAAAAAAATTGATGTTGTTTAGAATGCAAATAATGCAATTTTGGTTCTGTTTTTTTTTTGTTTGAATGTTTGGATATGAAATAGTCATAATAATGAGTACAAGGGTATATCAAAAAGTTAATTAACTTTGAAAAATGGTATAAAATGGTGTTAGATTAGATTAGATTTAATTTATTCCGAGAGGGATCCAGCCCCTTCATCATCGCAGCCAAAAATGGGCTTATTGTGATAATCCGGTTTTTAAGTCTCTGAGTCATTAAGAATACCTGATTTTGTGATTACACTCAGGATATTCTTCAATGGTATGCTGGATAGCTCACATTGTTCACCATAAAATGGTGTTAAAAGCGTGGTAAAGGAATTTGTTGAATAGATTTTTTTTGTATTTATTATTATTAACTAAGTAGTATATCAGTGTCTTCGTGCTATAATACAGAACTGTAATTTTGGATATAAGAGATTGTAGAGAAAGAGAAGTAAATTTTTATTTCTTTATTTATTCGAGTCGAATATACTCTCGACGCGAAGCTTCGCTATCTAACTTTTTTGTCAGTTATGCTTTTCATTTGGGTCTATGTATATCTGTTAATTGTTTAATTTCTCGGTACTGAACTTGTCCAAATAATTTTCGGTTCATCAACATTTTTTTTTATCCTGAAAATTCACTTTGAGGGCCTTGTTTTTGATGAATCTCAGATTTCGCAAGTTTGTCAGTCCTATTCGGTTGTTATTTGATTTTCTATGTATTTCTATGGAATAAATTGGGTATAGCAATACTAACAAAAAAAATGACGTTATAGAAGGGTAATAAGAAACAGAAAAATAAAAAAGGAAATAAAAAAGAAAAGAAAATGAAAGAGAGGAATACGAAGAAGAAGAAAAAAAGAAAAAAAATATTTTTTATGACTTCTGCTTGGGTTTTGATGTGCCATACAAATTTGAAATTGATAGATGACCATTGTTACCAGGATAGTCTAGGTATTTGTTGATTAATACTTGAAGATTATTATTTTTATGTTACTTACGAATCATTTGTGTGTATGTGTTATTGAAATTTTTGAGGCTATTATTTATTTTGGAGATAGGGGTAAGGTATAGTTAGTTTTTTTTTTAGATTTATTAATTCTAAATTTGTTATTTAAAATTTATTTTTTTCTAATATTTAATTTGAATTATATTATTTTTTTTTAAATTTCACAATTTGTTATTATATAATTTATTAATTTATTTATTGGACAGCAAAGAAAGTACTAGGACTTGACTTTGAAACTATTAGGACTAGCACAATATTGTCCTTAAATATGGATCCAATTTTGATGGTATTCTCTTCAATTAAAAAATAATTGAATTGCTTTTCAATTTGTTGTTTGCTTCTAATAAAAATGTACAGTCATAACAGGGGGTTTTGATTCAAACATTTCCTTAGACGGACCATTTTTTCAATTCGCTCTACCTGTCATAGCTCAGTGAAGGCGTTTTATATATAGAAATTTTTCTTAATATGTACACCCCATCATAAAGTGCAACAACATTAGTTCCTCGACATCAAATTCTATAACCACACTTGAACGTAAATTCTACATAAATCCTTCGAAAATTTATTTTATCGTTTTGACTGGGATAGAAAAGCAAGGAGAGCCCTGCATATGTAGGTATTAACATATTGTACTGTATAAAAAATGTTCGTACTATAATGTTCACAATATGCGACCTAGAAAGATGCACTTATGTTGAAAATATATTAAAGGAGGGCAGGAATAATTAATAAACTACAAAGAAGCATGTTAATACCGTTATTAGTTTAACAAAATGGTCTTAGATGCTATCTGAAAATATTTTGTTTAATAATAGTTATTATAGACTTGGTAAGACATCCGAGGCTTCATTTGCCTCTTTTAAGAGCAAATATTTATGTTAACAGTCTATCTCACTTAGAGCTGTTTAGACAGATAATCATAGTTTTCTTATCGTAACATGACATGTCGACATGACATTTCAAATAATGGTTAAAAATGTTAAAAATTCGTAAACCTATTTTTATTTTTATCTAACCAAAACAGCTTCTAGTAAAGTCCCTTAATGATATATCAACATTAGTGGAGATTACTACGGATCAGTTTCTATCTATTGGAAGCCATTGGTAATATGTTTTGCTTCTTATGGATTTCAGTGGTTGGTGTTCTTTGATTGTATCCAAATAAATTTTTTATTGGTTTATTTTGTATCCTCTGTGTCAGATCCAAATCTGTATTAACAAAATTACCCCAGATTTGAATTGCATACATAATAGTACAATTGAACATTCTAAGATATACAGATCTTTTCACATCAAATGGTATTATTTCACTAATAAAACGAAAAATACCCGCAACTCTTTCTACCATTTTTTATTTGTTCGTTGATTTGGTTACGCCATTTTAAGTTTTCATCTATAACTACACCTACGCGTATTTATACTTTTCCTCCCTCAGCAGTTTGTGTTCATCAAATCTGATGTTGATGTTTTCATCCGCATGCGTTTTAAATAGCATATATTTTGTTTTGCTTATGTTAAGCGTTAGCTTATGATACTTCATCCATTTATTGATTAATAACATGTCTGAATTAACAGCAGCTTCAACACCCTTAACTGTTTTATTATTATAGACTATTGCAACGTCGTCTGCAAATAAATATGGCTTTCCAATTAGTTCCAAATCTAGCAAACTGCTTATGTAACACTAGAACAACGTAGGACCCAATGAACTACCCTGAATAACACCAAAGTTGATTAACTCACTTTTACTTTTAATGCTTTCACATTCAGTGTATTGAGCTCTCTCAGATAAATAACTCATAAACCATTTATGCTCCATGCCTTTGACTCCACACTCATACAAAATTCTCAACAAGTAGTTTCTATCAACAGAGTCAAATACTTTCTTGATATCAAAGAAAAACGGTGCTACTTTTTTTCTGTTATTTAGGCCTACTTCTACCTACTTCTTCTCCAACTGCTCAACTTTGACTTTAGCAACCAAATTTCGGACTTTGGATTTCAAAGCTGGGAAATTTAATACAAAGCCTTTAGATGTATTAGAACCGAATTCCATATTTTGTTCTCTAACAGTATATGAATTATCAAATCGATTTGATCAGTCTCACAGTGTGGCACTAATACTGAATTCAGTATACTGAGTTCTGTAGCAGTAAATTGATTATCTAAAACAACCAATGCAAAGCCACAATTAAGTGATAATTGACTTTCAAAAACAACTGTAATTGTCACTTTGATCTATCAAACTTATACTTTTATCTTTATCTAATGCAATGAACATCATACTGAGTCAAGACATTCTGTATATAAGCAATATATTATAAAAATATGTATAGATATATAAATTTAATGTTATAAATTTTTCAAATTTTTCTAATCTATAAATAAACTGGTATGAGTGTGTATTAACATAATGTTCGAAATCTTTTGGGACTGAAAAATTTATGATTTTGCAAGAGGATTTAGTTTACTGCACTGTACCCACTACTTAACAAACAATTATTTGTATGAGCAAACAATTATTTATTAAAATATGTATACGTACATATATATACTTATATATTTACTGAGTAAATAGTTTTTTTTTTTTGATATTTTTGTTATGTTTTTTTTTTTTGAAAGATATCCTTACCTTTAAGTGCCTAATTTATTTGAGTGAAAACAAGAAAGGTATTTTATTTATTTTTCCATTTTCCGAAAAAGTTTTTTTTTTGCTGTTTTTTTTTTGCAATTTGTACCAAAATTATGGTAGTTAGATCTCTTGCTTTATGGGGTATTACAAAATTGTAGATATATATTTGTAAATGTTAGATCTCTTTACTTCATTTGTATATTTAGAAAATTATAGATGTTATATATGGTCGTCATTTATTTACGAGTTCATTTCAATTTAATATTTTTTGTTTTGTTTTTTTGTTTTTGTTATTTTTTTTTACATTTTGATTGAACATAATTGAATAATTTTTACGTTTTTAAAATTCCTTTGAGTTTTTTAATATTTAATTTTTTATTTATTGGGGAATATTATAATATACATATATATATTTGTATGTGTATATGTATATATATATATGTATCTATATATATATATATATATATATATATATATATAATGGAGATATTTTATTTTTAATATTATATTACAAAATTATTTATTAATTTTCATTTTCAATGGAAAATCTATATAAAAATTTATTACCTATTTATTGTATTTGAGAGTTATTTTACAATTTTTTGTTGTTGTTGTTGTGACTTTTTTTTTCAATGATGTAAAGTTGGCAATTATAGAAATTGCAATTTACAAAAAAAATAAAATAAAAAATAAAAGAATGAAATTGAAATAATGTTTGAAGATTTCTATACGTTTATACGTTTTATACGTATATAGATCTAATTTTTATATTGAAATTAGGAAAATTGTTAAGTAAATGGGGTTGGAATTGGATTATTTAACTTTACTCGTTTAGTTTACAAATTATAATTAATCAAGCAGATCTTTTATCATATCTCAGTTGTTGTTATGTTATATTGATAATAATTTTCAGAATCTGAGAATTTTTTCTGATTGATTTTTATTAAAACAAAATTGTATTTACCGTTATTAGAAATGTTACATCTCATCCGGTATATTGTAGTCAACTACTCGTTACAAAGATATAAAATTTTTGTATATGGTCAAATATCTAAATTTAAGTGACCAACAAATTATGTAAGTGTTCAGCATAATTCATTAACGTCTGCCATTTCTTCCGATCACGGTAGACCCGGTCTCTCCAGTTGAATATGGGTTTCAATAATTGTTTTATGTGTGCCAATATTTCATTTTCAACTATCAATGAAGTTTTGGTATTTGTCTCAACATATTGTACCTTCGGGTTTTGATTCGAACATTTTCTTTGCTGGAGTTATGCTCAAATGATATTTGCAAAGCCTTTAAAGACGAAGAAGAACACCATCTATACCTACTCCACTTTAATTAAAAAAAAAATAAAAGCAAGTTCAGTAGTTTATTTTCTGGGGTCACTGATGGTATCAAAATTACGTACTTCTATCGCTTTGTTAACACCTCGAATTAGTTAGATAAGTAGAGTTCACGCGAAGAAACAAAATTTTATGGTATCCATAATGAACCAAAGTATAGAGGTCGAATTGTCTGCTTTTATTGCCAGTCACTTTTACGTACATGTTTGCTTACCATGGGTTACGATTGGATGAATTTATACTAGTTATTTTATGGATTATTTTAATGCTACTATTAGAAGCATATTTTTCTATAATTTACCGTTATATGACTAAATAGGTTTTAAAATAGCCTTATTTAGTAGCAATTGGAACAATGGAAGTCTAGTTTAGACATTTTTTCTTACAATAAATGCTGTTAATCTGAAATTTGATTTATTTAGTTACTCAGATAAATCTGCAGGCCAATTTCAAGTCCTTTTCCATCTCGGAGTGTGGACGTTTTAGTTTATTGTGGCCCTATTAATCTTATATTAAGGAATTTTTTCATAAAATTGTATGATGCTTACATTTGGTATTTAGTTTCGCTATCTTACAGAATAGTTGTCAGTTCATCATTCTGATCCGCAGCACCGAAACAGAAATGTGAGCTGTTTGTAATTTCGAGTTCTGATGTTTCGGAATAGGTTAGATTTGACCCGGGATGTTTATAGATCTCGAATGAATCTAATTATCTTCTAATGAAGATTCAGTCATTTTTCAATTTTAAAGCTTCTGCTGTATCTGGCTATCAATGGTTTTTCAAATTTCCTAGAGTGGTTCAAAATAAGATATAAACCTTCTAGATCTTTCTTTTTAGCTTTTATGATGAAGTTGTGAAGTTACTTTAACCGTTAATATAGTTTTTTGTTATAGATTTCAAAATAGCTGTGCTCGCCTATGACTGTAGTTGTTAGAATAAATATTTAAAGAACAGTGGTTCAAAACCGACTATCTTATGCTTATGGATACCAGTCATATCATCTAATAAAAAATAATATTTAAATTAACATTAACAAAAAATAATAAATTGTATAACATTTCTAATTCTCAATAAAAATACATCTGAACATGATTTATATTTTCTTTTTATTCTTTACCTTTTCCGCTTTGAAACCTCCTGTCTATTCCTGTCTATTCAATTTAAATTTCATTTCATTTTCTTTACAAAACAATTCTATATAATTACACAAAGCAAATTTTCGTCAAATTTTTAATGTTTAGATTAATGAAGGTAGTATCATTTTGAATATTATTATATATACAAAAGCTAAAAAAACAAAAAAAAAAACAAAAGCAAAAAATAAATAAACAAAAAAAAAAAAACTTTAAATATTTTTTTTTTATAATTTTGAAAAATGTTCTTTATGTAGACGTCGTGTGTATAATTTGTTTAGCATATTCTACCTAAAAGTATATTCATTTCTACATACTTACATACTTACATGTATCTATATAAATATATATATATATATATATTACTATATATATATATAAACGTATGTTATATAACGCACATCAAACAAACATACAAAAAACAAAAAACAGAATATGAAAATCAGCTCAGCAGTCAGTACAAAGAGTACTCGACAGCATTAATAGCACTTACAAAAGAAAAAAATAAAAACAATAATAACAGGAAAAAAAAAAGAAAAACTCGACACGCACGCACTATGCGGCAATAAATGTAAACAAATTTGTTAGCATTTCATTATTTTAATTGAAAAATTGTTGTTGTCGTTTTTGTATGTTTTTGTTTAAATTGTTTTTTTTTTGGTGAAAAATTTTTGACGTATTTAAACTTAAAAATTGCACAATATTTTAAGGGGAAATAAACATAAATTTTTTTTGTTAGATTTTTTCTTCATTTTTGTTGTATGTTTTGATAATATTATTTGAGTTTTTCTGTTTTATTGTTTTTATTTTTATGTTTTTTTTGTTATTTTTATTATTTTTTTTATGTTTTTTATTATGAAAATATTAAAAATAAATCCTTGGGAAGATTTAATTATTTATTTTTGTATAAGGAGAAGAAAATGTTATTTGTTGTTGTTATTGTTTTTAGCATAAATAATTTAAACTGTATTTAAGAAAATGAGGGATATGTGGTGTATTTAGGTATTTTTAAATTTAATTGTCAGTCAGTCCATTTGATTAGGATTTTTGTTTATGTTATTTAAATATAATATTATTATAATTTGAAATTTTTGAAATTCCATAACAAATTGCAGTTGGTAAAATTTAGCCATACATATTAATTATAAATCTTATATTGTATATATCTATAATATGAATTTAAGTTATTTAGAATTTTATTCTTAGAATTATTATATTTTGTTGTTTTTATTTTTTATTTATATACGGAACTAGACTAGTAAATTATGCTGGAGTAAATAGATACTCGTAAAATATTATTACATATTTCCACTTCCATGGTATGAAATTATTTTTTTTGTTTTTTATTGGTAATTTTAAAGTTTATACACATTTCAATATAGCTCACAGTACATATTAATTTAGTGATTAATTCTATAATTGTAATTACATTTTTTAATTATATTATATAATATTGTTTTTGACGTAGAATACGAATTAGCAAAAAAAAATACCTCTTCCTATTTGAAAATCTCGATTTCAGTTTGAAAAACCCTTTTCCGGTCCTTTCTGGAAGTTGAAAATGCTATCAATCAATATGATAATCCCTAGATTTAGTTAATAATTTTTTTTTATAATTTTAAAATAACGGCTCCGTTCCATCTTCAAAAGTTGATACGCAAAGGGCCGATTTTGACCTATTAGGGTCAAACATAACCAAGAAAATTTTATTAAATCAAATTGGTATAAATTATTAAAAAATAATTGAATAAAATAAAAAAAGTAATTATTGGCACAACTTGACAACAAATTCAAGTGATAGCGGCCTCAAGTGGGAGGTATGTGCATTTATAAGTATTTTTCTTCTTTTAATGGTAGTAGAGCCCAAAAAGAGCCTCAATTATGAGTCTATTGATCTGGAAGTCACTCTCCATTTTTCTGATGTTATGTATTAAAGATGTATCAACTGCGACAGCATCAAATTAGATCAGTCTGGTCTCATTTACTTGATTTATATTCGAATTCGGTTCGCAGATTATTCGGCAAATATCCAACTCATTATAGTGTATTGAATCTTATATGCTTCGACAATTCTGGTTTCTTGTATATTTGGTAAAGTTCATGATTGTAATTCTTCTTCAGTCATTATTTTCAAAAATCGCACACGCATGCACTTATAACATTTCTCTTTTCAACTCAATTTACGATTACGAACAATTGAAAATAATTGAGAGAAATACTTTATTCGCCTTTAAAATGCACTTGTTAGTCTCTTCATTTTTTCATTAATGATCGTGAAGCCCAGATATTTATTCAATTTATAATTTAAAGTTTTACTAATTGAGAAATAGGGTTTTATTGATGTGCAGTATTCGAGGATTAGTTTCTTCTGTTGATTAATTTTTGTTAGTGATCGAGAATGAAATTATCAGCTTTTTAAGAGGGGACAGAGCCATTATTTTAAAATTTAAAAAAAATTTTATCAACTAAATCGAGGCTGCTCTATCGATTGGTGATATTTTCAACCTCCGGGAAAGACCGGAAAAGAGTTTTTTAAGCTAAAAAATCGACGAAATTGGCTGAATCCGAGATTAATCAGGATTAAAATCCGAATTTGCATAAAAAAGTACCGCTTCCTATTTGAAAATTTCGATTTCGGCCAATTTTGGCGATTTTTGATCTTAAGAAAGCGGTTTGCAATCCTTCCCGGAAGTTAAAAATATCACCAATCCATAGAACACGCTAGATTTAGTCAATATTTTTTTTTAAATTTTAAGTTTGCTCTGGACAACCCGGTGTATAACCATTATTAATTTTTATTAAAAATACTTTAAAGTTGTTGTACACGCTGGATGGCGCAGTAGGTAGAACATTATCTTTATTGGCTTTTCCAGTACCTACCATTTGTCATTGGGATAAAATGTATGTCAGAAAATGATTGAGAGTATAATTTCGTAATAAATTAAAATAAAATTGCGCCATGCTATTAAAATGGTGGCTTAGTTTCTAACAGTAATTAGTAATTTTTCACATTTATTGAGTTGATAAGCCTGGAATTTTATAAACTACATACACAAAAAATATTGTAGTAAAAACTTGCAGTACCGTACTTAGTTAAGCATGAAAAAATAATACTACCTAAAATAATGTCAAGAAACTCTTGACCATTTCCTCTAAAGTTGCCCAGCATTAGCTATAGAGTCAGATTCCGAACTTTATAGGTGAAGGCAGCAATATAGGTTTTACCGGGGAAAGCGAAATAAGAAATCTGATTAACCTTCTCAATAACAGGATGGCTTTTGTGCTGAGTCTCTAGGGAGAGTAAGAATGAGAGAATGATTACATATAACAAATAATAAAAACAAATAGGTCATTCGATTCGTGATGGTATCAAAAAAGCACAACTAAGTGCTAATTGCTCTTCCAGAAGCAACTGGAATAACCACTTCTACCTAACTACCTACTGTCAAGAACATAAAAGAAAAATATTGTTTTTCTTTTCTGTTATTAACTGTCGAACAATTAGTTTAAATTATTTTATATATATATTAGGTTGGATTTTGGCGGCATATCATTGCAGCCGCAAATGGACTTATTATGATTACCCGTAGTAATACAGTTATGCATCTAAGTATTTAAAGTATTTAATGATTGTTCTTAGGATATTCTTCAATGGTATGCTTGTAGCTTCCATCGTTCGATTATAACACGATTGTTGATATTAAATTATGCTAAATAGTAACCCTTTAACCCTGTTATCTGTACTCTAACAACCCTTCTATCCTGTTACTAATAAGTTTTCAAACATATGATAATAGCCAGAATAGTTTTTGATGTTTGGAAGACATTACATCTGATTTTTATCGAATCCTCTTTTTAATAAAGCTATAACATTTTTAGTGACGGTAAATCGTAAATGTAGAAAAATATTGAGTCTGAACACATACAGAATAAACTAAACATTTTCAAATTTACAAATTCAACTTAACACAAAACATATGAAATTATTTCACAGAAGTTTTGGTCAAAATTGCTTCTTTGTAAATATTCCCAGTTTGTTATTAACTATTCTAATGCTCAGTATTCTCCAGAAATAATTTTATAGTATTCCTGAATTCGTATACAACATGAAAAGAAAATTTCTTTTCACAGTAGCTATATTTTTTACTTATTTTTTTAGAAGATTTAAAAATACAAAATCCCAACTGACGATTAATTTAATTTGCAACTGATATTTTTTTTTTGATAATTTTGTTTTTGTTTTAAAATTAAATTCATAAGGTCCTTAAGGTATATATAAGTTACCAATTTGATAATTTATTAAGTGATATAGGAAAAAATATTATTTTGAGTGATTTTTATTTTTAGAATTATACATTGGGAAATACAATTTAATATTTTATTAACTATGAAAGAGAACCATTTTAAAATAAACTGATGTGTTGTCAAAGATCTGAATCTAGAATTATAGAAATTATTAATAAAAAAAATGGAAAGTCACTGCACTTCAAATATTTTGTTTACCTTACCTTTCTTCTTGTTCTTTCAATGGCGCTACGTGCCAAATTGAGCTTTAACCTCTTATTGATTATGCATGAATATCTAGACCGATCAATCGCTCTTCAATTTGTTTCTGACTTTGCGCACTGAAGATGTATTAGCTATAACCGCATCAACCTATTTCACCTTGAATTTTTCAATTGGTAATTTTCCATGAAATTTCACATGAAGGACTTTTCAAGTAATTCGGTTGTCAGGAATGTGGTTGAAATATCTCGTCTATATAGAAGAATCTTTTTGAATCCTATATATTTCAATAATTTTGATTTCTTGTATACTGTGTACAGATTTTCTTAAATGCTGTTTAAAACACAAATCGGTCAATTTGTCTTGTCAAACCCCTTCAGTTTGTCTTCTATTGCCTGAGTTAGTATCCAACTCCATTATCATTATTACAAGACTGTATTTTATATAGGTTGAATTTGGATCTTATGCAAATTCGAATTGAGACAAGACAAATAGAAGTGAATAACGCTTTTTTAATGCACTAAAAACTCCTCTTTTGTTAAAATCACAACTAATTTTTTAATATGACCATACTTGGCGCTATTATTATTATTTTATTTTATTTATTTATATTTTATATGATAATACTTGGCGCTATTACTTCAAATAACTTTAATTCTTACTTAAGTGGCCAACAGAGAATGTCCAAATTCTTATTAGGAATTATTGAAAGATAAAAGATTGTAGCCCATTTTTAGCACAGTTCAAGCGGTTTTAATCTTTCAACCTATGTCTAACAAAATTTTGATTGTCAGGTAAATCTACAGCTTTTTTACATTGAAATGTTGAAAAAGATTACTTTTGTAGCATACAGTGAGTTTGTTTTAGCTCGTATTTTATAATAGATGATCCTGAGCTTCTTGTTAATATCAATGAACGTATTATATACAGAGTATTGACAATGCTTTGCAATATTTTGTTTTAGAAAGTTTGGATAGTATGAATATGAAGTTGTTTAGCGTGCAACTCTATATTTAAATACCGTAACTGCCCAGACTGTCTTTAATATTTGATTGTTAAAAACATAGATATGTCCGCACAATTAGCTAATACAGATGGTTGTAAAATTGTAATGGCTCGTTTTGTTCTTCTTAAAATGTTCATTTTATCTTAGGTTTGCTTTTTCCTCACATCCAAAACGAAAAGGGTCCATCATTTTGACTAGGCATTTATGAATATTTTTGAAATATAAACAAATTAAATTTGAGCTTTGCATCAAACGTCATACCAAGATTTTAGGAAAACTTACTTAATTTTTTGCGTTAGAGGAAAATTTGTTTAATTTTAGAAAATAGTCAAATATTTTAGTTTAAATTTTACTAAATATTGCTAAAAAGATAGGCCCATTTCGGATACTAGTTGCACATTTCTTTAGTGTTTTGTCTAGACAGATTTGTTCGACAGTCGAGTCTATTGCAAGTTTTTTTCCCCCTAACTCCTCTTGGGAGCATAGGGCATCCACTTGACATTTCCATTGTACTAGATTTCTAGCTGCTAATTTCACTTGTATTTCCGAGGCAATGTCTAGTTTAATTTTTAATCTGTTTGTACTGTCTAAGTAGGTGATTGGCCTACTGTAGAAGACCACTTTGATAACCCTATCTGCGCCTACGTGGTAAGACGACGTCATATTTTTCTGCAAGTTGTCGTCATATGTTTACTGGGTACCTCATGTTATTTTTTCAGTTGTTGACAATTATGTAATTATTATTAGTGTTTGTCCAATATTATTTATTGTGTTATTTGGTGACTACCACAACGTAATTTAAACACATTTCTGTGCTCCAACCGATTAGGCCACGGAAGGGATATTTGCATCTTCTATTGTAAGTAGAAGTCTTGAATATATTTCGAACGATATTTCAATAATCATATCAAGATATTTTGCAAAAATTTGATATGGTGTGAGAACATTGTTTATTGCAACCGGAATGTGGGACTAATTGTCTTTATTTATAAAATTAACATGTTTGGATTTTGATTCGTTTATAATTCTATTTTCCATCTATTGCACTGAAGATTCTCTGAAGATTTTATTATAGGGTACAATTAATTTATTACTTCATTTATATTATATTACCAACCGCTGAACAAATCATATCATCTGGTGTAGAGTAAAATACGGTGTGGGGGTTCCAGAATACTTACTATACCTTCAGGTATTCCATAAAATTACTGAAAACGAATTTTATGAAGTACTTTTGAATTTTCTTTTTGACAATTATAATTTTATAATTTTATTCAGTTGTTTGTTTTTGAAATATACATATATTATACATGTACATGTATATATTATATATAGAGACATACTGTATGATAAATTATGTTGTATAATTTATATTTATTTTATAAATTTTCACAATATTTTCTTTTAATTTTTACAAATCATTTATGTATCAGTGTTGAACCATATCATATACATTAGACGATTAGAATTTAACATGAATAAAATATACATATATATATATATGTATATTATATTTACAAGTAGTTATATATACAATTTAATTTTAATTTTATCGAACTTATGAATATTTTCACTTTTTAAAAAATTTATTTTGAAATGAAGTTATATAAAAAAATTTTAAATAAAATAAAATTTAATTGCTTGTAGAGAGTCAACATTAAATAATTAAAAAACTATAAAAATATATTTTTGAATTTGATTTATTTAAATTCTATTTTAATAATTTGTTATTTGAATAAATTATTAATATTGGTTTTTTATAACTTGAAATAATTTATTGTTTTCTATAATTTGCTATAATTCAATTCTGAAGAGAAATATTGTAGAGAGAGTTAGAAGATATTGATTTAATAACTTTGAGAGTTCATTCATTCATTTCAGATTTTTATAAATAGATAAATAGATAGATACATCAAATTGTCCAAATTAAATTTTCCCAATAATAATTTGTTCTTTATTCGACATGATGATAGGAAATGCTGACTTGATAATATGAAATATACTTGTACACAGTTTCTAATGAATTAATAGACAGACTACACTGAACTACAGAAAATTAACTAAAATATATGACAGTAAATTTATTATGTTTAATAAAGATATAATATAACTAATGAAAAAAAAACAATATAAATATATAATATACAAAAATAATACCAAATAATCAATATAATTTAATAAAAAGGCCCACATTTCGAAAGGCAAAATGACCTATAAAGTTGTCCTAATAATTTATTATGTACAAAAGACCTAAAAATTTATTATGTACAAAAATGAAATTTTTATGTCTGTCGACCTGTTATTTGTAGGCTCGAAAATCGCTCAATCGATTTGGATGAAATTTTTAGTGTATATTTCTGAAATATAGAGTATGTTATAGGCCTAATCATCTATCACAAATATTTCATGAACCAAAAGTGTTATTGAGCTGAAAATTTGTATTCAGGTACTATTTCAAAAATAAACAAGATTTTGACCGATTCGGATAACTGCCATACAACTTCTAAAACCTGCCAAAAATATTGGACAAACCAAAGGTGTTACAGAACTTAAAATTTGAAAACTAGTTAAGGTACTGTCTCGGAAATGAGCAAACATATATTTTACCGTTTTCCAATAATATGATTGGTTCAGATAACTGCCATACAACTCCTACTATATGGCAAAAATATGTAATATATCAAATATGTTACAGAGCTAAAAATTTGTACTCAGGTACTGTCTAAAAAACTGACAAATACGTCTATAACCGTTTTTCAAAATTTTGACGGTTTTGGGTAGCTACTATACAATTCCTAACAAACACCAAAAATATTTCAGATATACCAAATGTGTTATGAAGCTAAAAATGTCTATTCAAGTACTCTCTCCAAAATTAACAAATATGTCTATTACCGTGTTTCAAAATTTTTACTGGTTCGGGTAGCTGCCGTACAACTGCTAGCATCTGTTAAAAACATTTAAAAACCAAAGATGTTACAAAAATGAAAATTTGGTACTCATATACTCTCTCGACAATGATCAAACATACTTTTTACTGTTTTCCAATAATTTTCCAATTCCTGAGTGGTACATACAGCTCCCATCAGGAAAACCATTTAAAAAACGAAAAATATTATAAAACTTAAAATTGAAACTCAGGTATACTCTTCCCTACCATTTCTATTCCATGTATCCCAATAATTCTAATTGATATGCCATTTCAAGTCAAAAAGATTCAATTTCAATTAAGTCTGGATTTTGCTATCACAATAAATAAATAACAAGGTGAATTATTGAGTGGATTAAATTTAGCAAAATCCTTGTTATGCACATGGGCAATTATATGTTTGTTTCACTTTCGAGAAATGGGAATCCAGATAATTTATATATTTAGATCCAAATAATAAAACCAGAAATGTTGTGAATGGCAACAAGCAGGACAATAAATTAAAAATTTAAAAAACTGTATTCAAATATTAATCCCTGTGCGATTGAGAAGATTGATGAATTTGGCTTTCCGCAATAATTTCTATATTGTTCAAAAAAGCTGATCTAAAGTCCGGAGTCTGACTCTAGTTGATGCTGGGCGATTGCAAAAGGAGTATTAAAGAGTTTATATCTCATTTTAATTTTTGCAGCTGTGATAATGGGAATTGAATAGAATAACTGGCTTGGCAGTGCAGCTTTTTAACGGCCAATGATTCATACTGATGGCTATTAATACTCTTGATATATCAGTATTAGAACTGGTTAATAGTTGTTTGGTTTGAGATTGCACAGGTATTTAGTATACGCCCCCTTCCATTCACTCCGACCAGAAAGTATAAATGAATGCGCTCCTTGACGACTCCCATTGTAGATTGAACGTCTTTCTAAAGAAACCTGTCAAGGTCGGAATCCAGTACATTGGGTTCTCCCATTCCCATCTATGTTACTATGACTAGCAGCCCAGAGTAGAAAGATTGTAAAACGGTCAGCTACGCTTTCAAATTCGTTTCGATATTGTTCAGTATACCAGATTAGAACAGATGGTGTACGACATCAAAGCTTTGATACCGACTTGTTTATGTTTCATGAGTATGTTTAAGAGTTTTAAGGGCTTCCTTACTTGCAAATTACTATTCTTGAAAGACACTACCATATTTAAAAAGGCTAGAAGACTTTGATATTTTTAGATCGTCTGACAAAATTTCTGCACCAATTCCGCAGCTCAATTTCGATTCATCAGGTAAAATCTTTATCAATTTCCCTTCTCTTCAAACCATGCTTCCAATTAGCCTTAGCATTTATTCACATAGTCAAATTTTAATACAAGCACTACAATAGAGATCAGATCTTATACTAATTAATCTACAAAACAGAAATATAATTTATTTCTTTCTAATTTCTACAATTTTATGTTTTTATTGAAATTGAGATTGTGAGAGGAAAATGGGAAAAACTCCAAAAATACAAATTTATTGGTTTTGATGAAACTAAAAGCTTATTTTTTTATACTACTTACATCTCTTATATCACAATAGACATTACGGGTCTAAGTGTGTCGACGTACTGTCGGCAGTCACTACTTACGACTACTTTACTAATTATTATTATTTACACTATGTTTTACAATTTATTGGTAAATATACATTTAATATTATGTTATTTTCCGCTACTAGGTCCATAAACTTTCTAGTTTTTAATTCAATTTTTATTAGCACCAACGTCAGTTTTTGTTCGGTGGTGAAGTAGTCGTATTCAATTTTTCGTTTAATAAAAGTTGAAGTGTTAATTAGACATTTAAATATATGAATTATAGGTCAATACTGGTATTTTACAGTTTTTTTCTGTATTATGTCCTGCACATATAGGATATCTAAATCCAATTTTATTTACTTATTTTACATGTACCAAATCACCTTGATGATAGATTTTGAAATTTTAAACTGAAATCAATGAACTCTTGAAATGATCTAGTTATAACAGTTACCACAGTTCATTGTAGATATCGTAATCGTATTAATTAAATCAGATATCAGGTCTGAAGACTTTAAACTGTAATGACTGTAAGCCTATTAGACTTTATATAGAGTTGATATAATAATCAAAATTGAGTTTATATAATAGTTAAGATGACTTGATGATAGATATTAAGATGTTGGGAAGTGGGGTATCAACCCAAGATATTGAACTGCTTTTAAAACTTTGGATTAGAATTGTTTAACTATCCAAATTTTAGAAATACTGTAGGCTACCCAAAGCTTATTATTCAAAACTTTAATTTTTATTCTTAAATTACGACATGTCGACTAGAATCAAAATTGGTACAACTTTAATTGAAATATTAATTTTCCTGATATCAAACGAGATATTAAAAATTATAAATATCAATTTTGAAATTTTCTAAAATAAAATAAAATTATTTTTAAAGCCTAACATTAAAAATAGTAAGTATATATTTATATCTACTAATAATACTAACTTTTTAAATTTCAAAAGAACATTTAAATTTCAAAATTGCACATGACATTTTTAAGATAATAATCTACCTACATACTGTTATTCCATTGTAATCGGTAACAATATTTTATATTGCTTATTTTATATTTTCTTATTTAATTTCCTCACAATATTTTATATACGAATAAAATAAACACCACCCACTTAATACAAATAATATGTATATTATTGTTTATTATTTGGTAGAATAAATATCATGAAAATTTGACTAAAATAAGATTCTAATTTTAGATCTTGAAAATCACTTGTTTATTATTCTTAAGATCCTTTTTGATAAAACGAACAGAAAAATAAATAAAAATACAAAAAAATATATAAATTTCTAAAGAAAAATGCATATGCAGAATTTCAAAATTAAAATTAATAACAAAAGAAAATCATTATAACTAGTTAAGGAAAATTTCAATGAAAATTTTCTCAATTGTAATGTTTTTGAATTCTGAAATTAGAATTTTAATAAAATTGTTATTATTTATTGTTGATTTAATTGTACATACAATATGATACAGATATATCACTTTAATTATAAAATTAATAACTATATTTTTGATAAATAAGATTGTCTAGGTATTATTGAAAACAATTAAATTGATTGTATTTCAAAAATGGTTTAAGTCAATATTTTTAAATTTTTATTGAATGATGAGTTTTAATATTTTGAAAAAGATATATACAGTTGTGAAAACTTGAATAGATTTAATAAAAATTTTCTTAATATAACATATTAACAGTCTTATTACTATAATAAAACTAGGGGCCCCTGTTGAATAATTATAATTACAGTTGAAGCCAAATTTAAAGCTAAAAAAAAACAGTAATTTACGTACTGACATAGACTTCTCACGATAAAGCACAAACCACTCATGTTTAATGAAATTAATAATATCCTTATATACTGATTCGTTTTCGATATATTTCCTATATAGTCAGTGGCATTTAATGGATAAAATTACTAAAAGTAAATTATTTTTGTAATTAAAGAGGTATGCATTATACATATTTTTAACCAAAACCATATGATTAGGTACTACAAATGATCAAAATATATAAAACAATAATTCGAGACAATTACTTTTAGAATAAATTTCTTTTAATTATGTATAAAAATAATAAGATGTTGAATGACACAAAAGGGCTATATTTTATTTAAAAATTTGAATATTATAAAACCAAATAGAATTTTTTTTAACCCGTATGCACATTTCGGTCGTATATACAACTTATTTACATATTAAGAGTTCATTAAAAAGAATCGAGATAAAATGAGAAGGTGCTTACTCCGCCTTTAATGCATGGCTATCATAATTATAGATACTATAACTCTACTATATAAAGATAAATTTGTCAGTCATATGAACAATTAAACTGATTTTTTTTGTTTTTGCTGTTTTTATATTTTTTATTTGAGATGAATTTGTTTTTTTGTTTTTATTTGGCATATATACATAGATTCCTTTGCAAGTACATATGGAATTATAATAACTGATTTGTTTGCTTTTGTTTATTATTTTAATAAGATCTCACATATGCATAATATATTTGCTGAATAATAAAATCATATAAGTAAAAAATTTTCAACTGTGTGCGCATTATTGTTTTATATACAACTTATTTATTAAATTAGTTCATTAAAGAGAAGCGAAATAAAATGAAAAGGTGTCTACTGCGCAAGTCCTTAAATGCATGTCAATTATAATTATTGATTAGCAGAATTTGTATGGACAATTTTTTTTTTGCAAAATTGTTTTACCGTTAAATTAAAAAGCGTATTTTATGTTTTATGCTGTCAAATAGAGCGTAAGTCGTAGGATTATATAGGTATATAACCTGAAATATAGCCTCACAAACCAATATAAGTTTACTAATACTTAGTGCTGTCAAATAAAATGTAAATACTAGAATTATTTTTTTCTTTAACTTATACACTGCTTTAGCACAAACAATTTACAAAACTAAATTAGTATATACTAGTATAATGCCATTGCTAATCTAGTAAAGGTTGGTTGAGTTTAAAAAAGTATGTTCATTACAACTCAAAATGTGAACCACAATGTAAAGTAAATAATATGTTTTATCTCTCTTCTGACTACATTTCATACCTTAACACCTACTTCTATATAATACAATCAAAAACAATTTTGATTTATTTTCTCAATTCTCATTCTATCGTTTATAACGAACTATTTTTTAATTTTTATAGTTGTTATTATAAAAGGCTGCAGACAAAAACAAAATTATAGCATATATAAGATTTGTTAAAAATTAAATTAAAATTAAAATGTTAATCTAAAATTGAGTAAACAATACTCACACATTTTAATAAAACAATTAAACAAAACAAAAGAATAGCAATATTGTAAAAATAGCCAATGTATAATTTTTGTTTTTGGGAATGTTTTGATAGTGTAAATTCGTTGTTAAATTTATGTTTGTTACCTATAATAAGCATTCTATCAATAGGTTCAAATTTTGACATAATAGTAATTAGTCCTATGATTACTGATTTTAAATAAATTGAATGAGTTTAGACGGTGCCGATTTCTATTAATGATATTATTGGAAATCAAAATTGATTTTACATAGTCCTTTATAATATCTGTAATGAAAATAACATGACATACATATTCAAATTCAGTCTTACAAAACAGGTGTATATGGACTTAAGAACATAGTAGGGGTATTAAAAATTGCTTTGACCAACAAAACCCAATATAGAATTACATTTATTTATAATATTATTATAGTGAGTTTTAAAGTTAGGATTAGAATCAAAATACACTCTAAATGCATTATATAGGTATATATGTATATTATAGGCTGCAATATACCATTATAATATTTAAAATTGCTAAAATTTATACTAAAATATTTTGCATTAGACAATATCCAAGAATTATTTTAACAAATCAAATTAATATTAATTATTAAATTTCCCTGGAAAAATTTGTTATAAGAAAAAATGCTAACATCAAGTATAGTCAGTGTTCTTATTTAAAATTTGCTTTAGGGAAGAAAATATTTTTTTTTGTTTTGTGGTTTTGTACTCATAATGAAATTTAAACGTTTTCATTTATTTTAAACAAAATAACGAAAAATAAAATAAAAAATACGACAAAATATCATCTAAAGACTGACATTGACACACACAAAACAAATATAACAAAAACAAAATCTAAAATTAATGTCGTAATAAATTTTGGAACAATAAAACACGTGAAATAACTGAACATTTTTTTTTTTTTTTGTTTTTATATTTAATTCTTTTTTTAATTTTTAAAAATAAAATTTTGTTTATTTATTTTTATTTTATATTTTTAATACCACTAAGGTGAATATAATAAATATAAAATGGAATTAATTTTAAGTGTTTTTTAATTGTTTCGCAACACCACCTGTCGGAAAAATTTTAAAACGATTATCAATTTATAAGTCTAGTACAACTTATATATATGTTTTTTTAAATTATATTATATATTTTTATTTTTAAAACTATCTTATTAGTCAATATCAACAGTTTTTTTTTAATGTTCTCTTATCTCAATATAATATCTTAATTCTAAATAAAATAAAACGAAGTTCGTATTATAATTATTACAATGTATATGACTATTTTCAATAAGTTCCCAATTTAAATTTGAATTTATAATTAACTTACACTAATCGTAATCCAAATATTACGAACTAATTTTAAACTTAATACCCTATTCTTGCCTATTTTAAGCAACATTAATATTAATCGTAGTAATATTAATTTTTGTTTATTATTATTTTATTTTATTCATTCCCTTAATGTATTTGTACAATATGTTATTTTTATATATTTTAATTCTATATTTCAAGAGATAATTCTTATATTACCTTTGATTTGTAATTATTTATACTAACCTGACTTAAATATTTAAAATAAATTTAATATGTTATTAATATTAATAATTACTGTTATATAATTCTTATAGTCTCGTGTTTATGCAAGTTTATTCTAAAGTTACTAATTTTTTATTTTCCATTAGGTTAGAATTGGTACAAAATAAAAAATTACAATCTCTTTGTAATAAATTTTAACTTTAATTAATTGAAATAATGACCTTTCCATGTAACATTTTGTCATTTGGTCAAGGTCATTTAGGAAATTTCATTTCAAAGAATAAATTTTTGCGATAATTATTATTGCATACTTGTAGGGATGTTGATGTAAATAAAAACAGATAAAGGGTGTTGTTAAAATAATATCTAGATCCGACACTGTTAAGTAATATTTATCACCGTTTATATTGTTAAACATGTCGTTGACGTAAGTACGTTTATCAAAATTGATTAATTTTCCAACTGTGCTTATAATTGAGTTATAATTGAGTTATTATTACCCGGCAAATATCTATATTTGTTATTACCTTCGTGTTATTTCATTTATATATGTTAAATTTTGAAAACACGATGTTCAAGAATGTTTTATTTTAAATTTATAATTAAAAAAAATTACTTTATCATAAGTTTAATAATAAAATGATTCTTAGAAGGTCTCAATAATTAATCCTAACCTCAAATTTTTATGCACTGATCAGAATGAGCAATCTATAGTTTGTTTTGGATTTCTAATTCAATTTAAATTCGATGATTGCATGGTAGGTCTATCTATTTCAAAATATTTTTATCACATCTAATATTAAAGTTTACATAATTTGGAAGTAATATTTCAGTCTTAACGTTAAGTTATTAGTTTAATTTCTATAAAATATATTTTTTGATGCAAATCAGAATAGCTATTTTCATTTTGTTTTCCAAATTGATAAACACTCAAATTATTATATAAATTTCTAAATTATTTTTTTCTTTTGTTTTTAATTGAAATATTTGATAAATAATTTTAAAACAAAATTTAAAAAAATATGTAGATTTTTTTTTTTTTAATAAATAAAAATAGAATTTTCTTCTTATGCTTTTTAGTTAATTTTTTTTTCTTAATCTATTTTTATAAAATCATTAAATTTTTTTTTTTGTTATAAATATCAAAAATCAAAGTAAAAATACTATTGTTGTTTTATTTTATAGATTATATTATTATATTATACATTAATACGTATACAGGGTGTGTTTTTTGTAATGATAAAGTTGGATATGTTAGTGGAAAAATCTAAGTCATAATAATTATTGTTTTAATAGTTCGGGTGATTCCAGGGTTAGTTAGGTAGTAGTGATTGCTGGCAATACACGAACATAGTTAGACCGGTGAGGTACATTGGGTCTCGAATTTTAGTTCAAGGTTCAAGATTACCCCGTTAGTCCTGAAAAAAGGCTCTTAAATCTTCCAATATTTCGTCAATCGTTTTCGATTTCATCCAGCCATCTTTATCATGATCCATATCTTGCTCTAGTAACAGTTTTTCACAAACGCATAATGCAATACATTAATCTTGTCATGTGTTCATAAATGATTTAAATACATTTGTTACAACAGTTAGCAACATAAACTAGATAGCAACAATCATATGACACAAAATTCATAAGCAAAACAAAGCCAGCTACGCTCTACGCATTATGTTATGACATTAACATACTGCAAAAAAAATTTTTACTTGTCAGTTTTGTTTTTTAGATATAAATTTGTTTAAATTTTTAAAATGGCTAAGGATGAAGGACAAGGTATTATCAAAATAAATTGATCTATTTTTATTGTAACTATAGTTATTATTTATTTATTTTAAATTTGTAATAAAATTAATTTGAAATTGTAAAACAAAATGAAAAGAAATGAAAATAAAATTTTAAAAAGCGCGTTCCAACGTCAATAAATTATTCTAGTGTGACCGTCATAAACTAAAATCATATGATTATAAGTCAGTCATATGTATAATGCAATTGTCACGTCATACTGCGTTTATCAAAAAGCCTTTATTTTACGGCATTTGGCTTGAACCATTATCATTACTATGAAAAACAATGATTTCATATTAAATTCACCCTGTGTATAAAACAAAAAAATAATAAATATACCATACTAATAATTTAATAATAGAAAAATTAAACTGAATGTATATTTTTTTTAAATTTATGAATTTTTATTTAAAAATATAGCACATATAGCTATATATTTTAACACTCGTATGCATATACATATATGAACATATATTTAAATTATTAAATTTCATTAAAAAAAAAAAATAAAAGGAAAAAATGGAAGAAAATTACAATTTGAAAAAAATTAACTAATAGAAATAGAAATGATAATAGAAAATTATTTATTTATTTTTTATTATTTTAATTTTTTTGTTTTTAATATTTTGTTGAAAGAACAAAAAAAACTAAAGTCAAATGCCAAATTTAAAATTAAGATATTAAGTTAAGTAAGAAAATAAAAATGTCAAAAGTTTTATTAAAATGACAACATACAAGTTTTTGGCTTTACCCTTGGCATTTTATTTTAACAAAAAAAAAAAATTTAAAATAGCCTAGTCTGTACTCTACTGTAAGATGATTTTGACAATTCTTTGAACCACAAAAAAAAAAAAAACAAAACAATAAAATTCAATAAAAAATAATCCCAGGTCTTTATTGTTTATTTTCTGAATGATATTTTGTGGTCCGATATTTGCAATGGTAAATAAGACTAATTAAGAAATTGAATATTAGCTATTTTTATTATTTTATTTAAAAAAAAAATTATTTTTTTAATTAATTCAACCGAAAATCTATTAGGCAGGTGTTAATTATTTGATTGACATTTAGTTTTTTTAAATTTTTTTGTGATTCTGCATTCTTGATTGATGGTTTTGTTATGTCAAATTGATTTTTTCGTTTTGTTTTTATGTTGTTGTCAATAACTTATGGTGTTGTAAAATACGGCTTCGTACACATGCAATTGTATTAGATATATTTGAAGCATTCTTAGCAATTGTATAGTATACAGAGTTGAATGAATAATGTTTTACGATAATTAAATTTGGGAAATTACTTTCGTTTAAACTCGATTATTATTTAGATATTTACAGTTTTTAATTTTAATATAATTTTAGTTTAATTTTTTACAATATTCTGATTTTTATTTTTTTTTTTAGTTAAAAAAAATTTTTGAAATAAAAATATTAAGGTTATTACTGTGGAGTACAACTGAAGAGTTTACAGTATTATTAGATCCACTTTTTTAGCTATATTATAAATTTTTTGTTATAGAAAATGTTAGTTATAGCTTATCAAATAAGTTAATTGGTTTCAAAAATTTATTTAACTATTAATTTAATGTTATTATATTCGGTGGTTGTTTCTGAGCATCTCAAAGGTTCGATAGGATTTTTTGAAAATAGTTTGCTTCTTTGATTATTAAAAAATATGCTATTGTATAGGATATGTTCTATTATTGTAAGTGAGTTGCAACTTTGACAAACTGGTTTAATTATTGGTTTTATAAATAAAGTGTTCTTTGGTTAATTTTTTTGTGTCCAAAATGAAGACGATTATAGTTTTTAGTTTCTTGTTTACTTATATTTGTAGAATATTGAAATTTAGCTTTTTTTTGGATTGATAGAGTTGTAGTGTTGGTTGCATTTTATTTTAATTAATTTGCTGGAATGACTATTAATGAAATGCTTGAGATTTTGTTTGTTAAGTGACCAGTCGGAAGCTGTTATCGGAGCTGTTGTTGCATATGTGGCTATTTGTCGGCTAATATATTACCAGAAATGTAAACATGACCTGGAATCCAAATGATTTTAAATTTTGCTGGTAGTTTAATGAGTATATACACCGGGTGTTTCAGAGCATACGTATCAGATTTTTAAGAGGGGAAGGAGCCGTTATTTTAAAATTTAAAAAAAAATATTAACTAAATCGAGAGTGCTCTATCGATTTGCGATATTTGACCGGAAAAGTGTTTTTTAAACTCAAAATTGGCCGAAATCTAGATTTTCACCCGGTACATACCCTTGATTGTGTTAACTGTAAAAAATTTATTTATGCAAAAATATATTGATTAATTTATAAATTATTTTATTACAACGAAATCTATAGATTTTGAAATCCACCCAATTAAGAGAATCTTTCGTTAATTGGCCTACGAATAATGGAGTTTCAACTGTATTAATATTAAGAAGTAGGTTTACTTAAACTCTGCAAATTAAACTCAACAACATTTATCAAATTTAATTTGGTTTTATGAATAGTGAAATAAAAATACAATAAACATCTATGCCCTGATACCTAATGCCAAATCCTACAGCAATTGCACGATACCGATCGATTTTAGTCGAACTTATAAAATGTGTTACTAATCATTTTCTTTTTTCTGGTACAAATTTATGTAATTTTCTATGATATTTGATTAAAAAAAATTTTATTTCAAAATTGACCTTCAGACTAAACTATACTATAACTAATCTAAGCTTAACTGATATATTGATATAGATGAAGGTATTTATTAAACAGATTTCAACTCTTGCTACTCAAAGATATTAGATATTGTGTAAGATTTCTAGCATTACTAATTCTAACGGCTTGCTTTTTTATTTTGTCGAAAAGTACTGGAGGGTGATTCACCGGGCCAAATATGTATGTAAATTATATATATTCAGATCGTGGTAGATGATTTGCCTTGTATGTCAATAGAAGGTTTCAAAATGTAAAATTCCAAATATTTATGACAGCATTTATGATATTTATTTTTTCAATATAAACCCATCCAAAACAAATTGTATTAACCGATTTGTAAGGGTATTTTAAGTATGCGTTTCTGAGCTAACCGGCTAACTAATTGCTTCGATTTGCTTTAGTACTGCGGAAATAATGATAAAATGTTTTGGATATATTCAGGGCAATAATTTTTCCTTCTATCTCTGATGGGCTTGCAATTGAAGTTGAATTCCAGAAAATATTTTTGCCGAATATAGTATAGTTTCATTTTTACAAAATGCCTTAGCCAAAGTATTTGTTGTATTATTTGTTTTTTGTAGCTGGTGGTGTTTGTAAAATCCGTACCGTTTTTGGATGTACCTGTATCTCTAAACTCTGTTGGTATTCGTAAGAACTAAAAAATATTTTTCATAATCTTTTTTCTCGAAATATCATGTCGTATGGATCAGCTTCGGTTTCATGATTCTGACCAATACAAAAATTCTTAAATGTAGTTTTTTCTGGAATTTATTATAGATATTTTTAAGAACCGTACTGCCTCTTAATATTTTTTTCAGAAAAATTAACAATGAGTTTTGAAGCTTGGCTTCTAGAGTGGATCTTATTTTATAATATAGAGCAGGATAAGTGATGAGATAATGCATTATAACTGTATATTTTTCAAGATCTCTAAAATCTTTTTAAAATCATTTGAACAGAATGTTAACCTTCTGATGGTATGCTTGTCATTAACGTACTGAATCGTCATTTTCCATAATTTCTACCATCGATCTGATTATTAAATTTTTGTTCAAATCAGAGTGTACTAAACTCGAATATGGTTTTCTATGTATATATCTATGTAATGTATGCTCTAGTAATACACCTTCTTCTAAACAATTTCTGTTGAGAAAGCTTTTGAATAAGACTACAGCATGTTACAAGATGTATATTCAATATTTTGTAACCTAATACCTTGATTTTAATATATTAGAATAAAATATTTTGTTTGGGACCATGAACACATATTTTTGCCTTTTTAATTTGTTTTTTGATCTTTGCATTTGAAAAAGTATTTATAATTTACTCCTAGGATACTGAATACTGCTAAAATTTCATATTAATATTCAACTTAACACCACAATAGTATGTCCGAAATAATATCGCATTGGCGTTATCAAAATTAATTTTGTGTGTTCAACGATTATACTAACAAATTGGTTTATTAAAGATTTCCTGGAATCAATTTTCAGCTGACAATGTAGGTACTAGATTAAAAAACTATGCCATATGATTCAGATTAATATTTTAACTTTTGTTTAGGAAATCTAGCAAATCAATTAATCAAATATTAAAATACGATATTTAATTTAAATTTTTAGAATATAATAGCATAGTTTCAACATTCTTTTTAGGTTATTAATTGCTTTGCAGTCACAGACTTAACAATGTCATCTAAATTAAGATTTTAAATTTTAGTATAAAAAACAAAACTAAAACAACATTCCTCTCTTCTATGCATAAGTAGCTCTATATAAATTTTCTATGATTCTAATTAGATGATTAAATAGTTAATTCAGAAACCAACGAACTCAGTTGGTATACAAATAAATTCTAAGTAATTTGTCTTGTCTCTGTATACAATCTTACATAATTCTACAAAGAATAGCAAGAATATTTTGTTGTTAACTACACTGTTATTGCTTATTTTTATTTTTTGGATTCAAATTAATCTCTTATAATAATATATTCATCAACTATCAACTTAATCACAATCCATTTCGAAATTACATTTATTCATATAAATAGTACGCATACATACCAACGACGAAGGGTCCATGGAACCAACGGAACCATTGGTTCCCTTTGATTTTATGATTAACATTATTTCTTTTTACATTTTCATTACTGAATTCATAAACGATTTTTTTTTTTTGTTACAAAATAATTCTTCTACAGTTCATTACAAAATTTCACTTCACATTTTATAAAAATAAATTTCAGAATTTTTTCATTTCAACTCATTCTCTTATTATGGGAAATAAAATTTATTTTAAATAAAATAAATTTAAATTGTCATAGTAGGCCACTGAATAAAACCATATAAAACTCGCCATACATATCTTATAAAATAATATTGCAAAGGAATCAATTTTAAAATTACTTCACATACATACATTGAAATTCTAGAAAGAAAAAATGTTGTTTGCTACTAGCCTACTACTATTTAATTTTTCAAAAAATATTTAACATAACATTATATAAAATAAAACTCATTAAAAGAAAAAAACTTACATTACAAAATAAAATCGTAACAGTCTAACACTGTAGGTATACATATATGAAGGGAACCAATTTTAACATCGCTTCCAGTAACCTTACAAATGCTATGAAAAAATTTTATATATCCTTTTTCTTTATAAGATTTTTTTTTAGCATACCATACAAAAATAAACTCAAAGGGAACCAATTTTAAAATCGCTTCCACAGCTAACAGCTTGTATAATATAATAGTGAATAGTAAATTCCACATAAGAAGAAATTTAACATTTTTAGAGGAATAGGCAATGTTAACTCTCAAATTTTATTTTGATTGTGTATGCGTAATTGGATTGTATTTTGCCATATTAATTATTTTATAAGGAAATATTGTATTTGTTTATATATATATATATATATATATCGACATACCTATATATAATATTAATATTGATTTATAATAATTATAAAGTATTATAAGTGAATGATAATTGATTGATGAGATAATGAGGAGAAATAAACAGAAAAAGATGATACAGAAGAGAACAATAAATGCATGCAAATCAATATGCATACAGAATTGTAAATTAAAAACAAAATACATAGATATAGAGTTTTGTATTTACTATTTTTTTGGCTGTAGAAAAAAGATAACTTTTATAATAAAATAATATTAATAATAATATGAATATGAAAACTTATATGTGGCTTATTAGCTATATCTCCTACTCCATGTATATAATTAATCATAAATAAATAAGAGAATAATAGAGAAAAAAGCGGTTAATATGTTATTATTTGTTATTTTTTTTACTCATGAATTTATGAAATCTTACAATAAAAAATGTTTGATATATCCTATTGTATTCGAAAAATCTGTGAATTCGAAAAAATCATTGATCAAAACTGATGATCCAGAACTTTGAAGAAAAATTTCCAAAAGTATTGAGGAATTTGACATTCTAGAATTAGCATCTAGAAAAAGGGAACTTTGTGGTAAAAATTTTCCAAATTACTGTAAAACATTAATAACAGATATTGGCCAAAAACTCATTTCAGAAATTAAGTACCGTTTTGAATAACTCAAAAAATTAAATTTATTGATTAACTGACATAAGTCGATATAACGATTTCGAAGAAAAATACCCTAGTGATCTTGTAAGCAATTTGCAAGAAAATTCTTAGGAATATTTTGAGATATTCAAATTGGAAACAGAATTAAAAGTGATATTCAGTGATTCAGGTTTTCAAAGTAAGAAAAATGCTGGAGAGATTGTACACTTTTTGAAGAAGTGTGGATTAGACCGGTGTTTAACGAATTTACAAAACTTTGTCAATTGATTCTTACTATTCCTCCAATAACAGCAACATCAGAACGTGTCTTTTCATGCTTAAAACGAGTCAAAAGTTTCATGCGAAATAGAATGGGATCGGAAAGATTAAGTTCTCGTTCTGTTTCAACTGAAAAAGATTTACTGAAATCAATTAAATCATCAGAGAATTTTTATGATAATGTAAAAGGAAAGGAGCATTAATCTTCAATATAAATATTAATTATTGTCTGATAATCTGTGATAGAATTAATTTTTAGTGTATTTCAAACGTAATTTTTTTTTTTTTTTTTTCATTTCATTTTTTAGTAATTAATACTTTTTTAAAGTTTTAAATCTATTTAGGTACCTTCAAATTACATAAAACAAAATTAGTTCAATTTTGTTACAAATTAGTTCAATTTTGTTACAAATTAGTTCAATTTTGTTAAAATTTATAAACAATAATTTACCAAAATAATGCCTAAAATATTTACACTACAAAATTTAAAATAAAATAAGATAAAAATTTATGAATATTCAATAGGCAAAATACAAATTTAATTATTCGTTTCTATACTTTACAAAAGTTATCAAGATTTTTTAGAAAAAATCTTCTGCGTTTCTGACTTCCACTGTTAAGTGATTAAATATTTGAAGACCTTTATAAAATAAATTGTTTTGGGTATTACTTCTACGAAACAATGGTAACCTAACAAATTTGCAATATATCATTTGCATTTCATGAATTTTTTTTTTCCTATCATAATAAGTTTATTTATTAATTCAAAGTTTAAAGAAAAATTGTTTAGTCCATATAGTGACTAGCTATAATAATTAATCTTAAGATATCACGTTGTAGGTGAATTTAGTAATTTAAAAATCTCACAGTCCTATTAAGCTGTGATACGGCCTTTTAGGCTTTTTTCAAAGATTTTCACCTTCAAAGAGAAAAAAAAAAATTTGTGCTTAATAGTAAACTATTATTTCCAGAAAATTTTTAATTTAATACAATGTAAAGTAGTTAAACCTGCCTAGTTCTCCTTAGTTCATACTTTTCGACTTTTTAATGAATTGATTCCCTAATCTGAATGTTCACGCTTCGTCACTGATACATACATACATGTATTTAATATCATATAAGTAGATATATATATATGTAATTCTTGACTAATTTAAAATTAATGATATGACCTTAACAATATTAAGAAACAAAATATATATATACATATATGAAAAATTAGTCAATATATATTCGTTACCCAAAATACTTACATGTTGTTCTGATTAAGTAATTCGGCTATTAATTTCGAAATTAAAAAATTACAACAAATTACTTTATTTATATGATATCAATTTCGGAAATAACAAATTTTTCTTTTTTTTTTTGTTTACTGTTATTATTGTATACTAAGTATATAAACTAGGAATATAGGTGTGTGTATACAACTTTTGGCTGTTAATATGTATGTGGGTATGCTCATGTAAAAGAAAATCCTCGAATAGAAAGTTAAATTTTTCTTGTTAGACTAGAGTCTATAATATTTATTAAATGTGTATTATGTACAAGGTGTTTCAACCTATAATACGTATATCTATCGCAATTTAGTATATCAATTGCTAATGTAGTACTATTACTATAGTAAAAATATACATCAGTATATATACAAGGTGTATTACACCTATAATATGTATATCTATATCGCAATTTAATATATCGATGTAGTATAGTAGTATACAAAATATACTTTTTGAATAAAAACATTATTTATCAAATTTACCGTATTTTTATTTCTAATCAAATTGTGTGAAGAGGAAGGTATATAACAGTTAACTAAAATTACTAACTTCAATTTAGTATGCTAAATATGAATCTTAATTTAGTATATAAACTAAGATTGTTAATACCATACCATTACCAAGTACGTACTAATGTGGTATATTAGATCACAGAGTATACTGAATTATGTATGTTGAAATTGCTTGAAAGATAATGTATAACAGTACAATTAAGTATGCTAAATATCAACCTTAATTTAGTATATCAAAAAAGAATGTTAAGTTAATATCAAATCATTACCAAGTACTAATGTGGTTACATATTATTTCACAGACTGTACTGAATGTACATTATGTTGAAATTGCTTGAAGGAAAACCTTAATTTAGTATATCAAATAATAATAATACTATACAAGTATGTACTTTTCAAAATTTTGTAAAATTTCGATAATATTTTATCAAATTTACCGTTTTTATTTATCCGTGGAGAAATTGTTTGAAAAACGTTAATTTCAGTTATTAACTTCAATTTACTATACAATACATAGCAATCTCAACAATTTCAACAAAGTTAATATCATTACCAAGTATACTTATGTAGTATAATATTAGTATACAAAGTAAACTGAATTTATGATGAAAAATTGTGTGAAGAAAAATGTATTATAGTTAATTTTAATTTAATATACTAAATATTAACCTTAATTTAGTAAATAAGTACTTATTTAGAATATTGGTATACATTTTTTTGAATAAGAACAAATTTTTTTTTATTCGAATTTTCTGTACTTTATGTAACGAAATGGTTCAGTAATTTAGATGTTAAATATCTTTTCGTATAGATTAATGTATGGTAATTCGATTTAATACATACAGAGTGAAACACATAATGTTTTATGAGTTTTATTTATTTATTAATTTTCATCAGGGAGGTGACCTACTTTGTTTGTGTGACATGTCATCAAAATATTGCCTGACGAGAAAACTGCAGTTTAAAACAAATTTTTATATCTTTGTTCTATCGTACATCAGGGTGGACATTTTTATAAATCTAAGTAATGGTCCAGATGGTATCGCTAATTCAGTTCTGAAGATCTGTGTTTATTGGTGTTACTGACATCTCTTACAATTAGTAACATCAGATATAATTATAGTTTATGGATATAGTTTTGCATATTTAAAATTAGTAAATATACCATTAAAATTTTAAATACTGTATGTAATTATTTATTTCAATCTCAGCAGTGTAAAAGCATTTAGAGTGTTCATCCCATAGACTTGGAATTGAAAAAAAGACTATTGCGTTATGCTATTAGTTCGGTTGTTCAAATAAATTACATTAATAATTTGTAGAAAGTTAAAGACTAGGTATCTGAAATTATTATATACATAGTTATATATTTACCGTTCGAAAATTTAAATAATTCATTAAAAATAAATTAATAATATTTTAAAATAAAATTATTAATTTAAGTTTTAATAGTGTTTATGGTACTGTGTTTATGGTATGAAATTGAAAGTAAAATTCATGCGCAGCTATTAAATGACAGTTTTTGGTATATTGCTCATATAGCTAGATATTATTCGAATAAATGTATTTAAAATATCATAAAAAATAACTTTTGAAGTTTCTATAGCGTTTGTATTTTACCCAGCTCGGATTACTATAACTCCTCAGGTATATATACCAGGTAGATCCACATTTTTTGATCATGTTGCAAATTTCCCTATTAGAAAACTTAAAAATTTTACTATATTTGAATTATAATATAATTATACATCATCATTTATTTTTCTACTTCCTTTGGAAATATAGGGCTTCAGTATGGCTTTAACATTGTGATTCTCAAACTGTGTTTCTAATTTCAGTAATAATCATTTTCAGAAACCAAACAGTTGCTGTTCTACTTAATATCGCCTGCACTATTTGCAATATAATATAAGAGATAAATTTTGTCTCCCAGGGAGCCCAGGGAGACGTGCTTCTCACCTATATTTAGATTGCATTTTTCTACTATTCTACCGATTATGTTATAGAGAGCTTAATTATATATATATAATTATTTACATGAGCATATTAATAAATTATAAATTTTCAAAACGGTTAGGTAAAAATTGTCAAGAGATAGATTTCTCATTATAACCAGTTTGATTCAGTTGTTGGAGTTCACTATTGCCTTCTTTTTTTATCATCATCATCATTGTCATGTCACCCTTATCATCAGTGGGTCATAGGGCAGATACCTTAATATTTACCAACTAAAAACTTACTTTTTGGTTTTTCACATTTTGAAATATCAAAAATTACTTAAGGCAATATACTGACTAATATAAAAACTATGTATAATAGGTAGAGCACATGAAATATTTTAGAATTTGATATAAATAGATATAATACATACATACATAAATGTAATGCGAAGCACCTATAATATATAGTTTTGTAAACAAAATTAATACTTAATAAAAAATAAAAACAAAAACAAAAGCAAAATAAAAAAATAATAATGTAGTGTGTTTTATAATATTGTGGTGACGCTCCTTAACAAGAATCTCACTTCCTTCCATCAAATAAATAAAATTTAATGTTTTCATAATGATGTGGCAATTTGTTTGAGTTAAAATAATTTTTGTTTTTTATTTTTTTATTTTGTTTTTCATTTGTATATATAGTCAGTCGTATTGTCATGATGAGATTTTTATCCTTTTTATATTGTTTTTAATAAGCTTTGAATATAAATTTAATAATATATATACATAGATATGTATATATACAATACATACATAGATGTAAAATATTTTTATTGTATTTGTATTTAAATAAATATAAATAATATCCTTTATATGATTTGGAAGTCATAATCATTTTGTACGTACATGTGTGCTTATAAAAACTTATCTAAACACTAATTATTAAATTTAAAGGATATAACTTTTTTTTTGTTTTATTATTTTTTTTTCTGTAAATTTATTGGAATAGATAAGATGGATCAAACTATTTATATATAGTTAGATTAAAATAAATTATTTTATTTTATTTGTAGCTACATAATATACATATACATAAATATATTTATCTATATGGATTTAAGTTAAATATTTAGGCATTATTTAATTGTAATTTTGTTTTGAGGGGATCATTATCATTGATTCTGTTCTGACTCAACGTCAAATATGTGTAGTGGGAGGCTATTAAAATCTCCAAAAAGAATCCTATGGATGAAATCGCAAAATCAAAATCCCCGAAGAGTTTTAGTGTATGGTTTACTTTTCTCTGGACATCGTCAATGTATTTTGTAAATTTATATCTTTTAGTATGATGAAAAATAGAAATAATAAAATGGCACCGTTAAATGACGCCAAATATAGTAAAGCAATATTGGTCTTACTTTGGTTTTGATAAAATTATATCGCACAGTTTTTTCGGGTATGGCTTTATTACCCATTCAAATGCGGAATAAGACCCCATATCGTTTCTTAAATTTTACGAAATAAAGTCACATAGTAAAATTGATACAAATTTTAAATTTTTGTAGTAAACAAGGTGTACAAAAAATAGAAATTTATAAATAAGTGCAGTTATGAATATATATTATTTGTTATTTTTTTTTCTTACTCTACTTGGTGGCATCGGGCTTCCGTTTGACATTTCCATCGTACTCTACTGTCATCCATTTTTTTCTTTGCCTTCTATTTTTTTGTACTTAAAATATGTTTGGAAGTTTCATTCAGTATAGTTTTTTTGTGCTCCCAGATGTAATAATTTTCTTCTATGACGCGACGTAACTGATCATTGATTGCGTCAATCAATTGATTTTTCACTCCATCGATTTTAAATTTTTCCATATCCAATTTTGGTTGTTGGTTACTTTTCTTCTGGCTCTGGATAATTTAATATTTACTTTTGCAAAAATAAGATTGTGGTCAGGCGGAATATCAGCTCTTGGATATGTATACAAACTTTTACATAGCAACAATATCAGATCTTAGACAATATGTTTTGTTAGTTTTAGCAGATAATTATGTTATGATGTCTGATAACTTCATTATAGGTTGTATTGTGAATCATTAGCTCCCTAAATCTAATTCCAAAACGAAATCAAATTTCTAAAAAACGTTTTTCTTCTTTTACATTTTCTTCATGTCATATAAATTTTTTAATAATTTTCAATTAAATTCGAATTCGTGCCTTCATATAAGTTTCAAGGTAAATTAAAATGTACAAAAAAAAACAAACGACCCTTATATGACTTATAAATCTTTCTCTGTACTCTACTACACCTATACCTATTTACATTATTAATTTATGACGTACCTACCTACATTTAAAATGACATACATTTCATATTTAAAAATAAAAATGAAAACATCAAAAATAAAAAATAAAAACAAAAAAAATTCAATTATGACACTAAAATAAAAAATTATATTTTATGAGAAATAAGGATAAGTTCCAAGCAGGTATTCTCTTGCTCATCAATAACTTTTCATATCGTATATTTTCAAGAAAATTATGGGATTTTTCAAAAAAAAAAAAATTAGGTCCTATTTTTTATATATTTACATATACATATACATTTTTATAAATACAAAGGGTGTTCACCCTTTTAACAAACTCCATTTAGCAAATGGACATTGCGTAAAATTCCGTTAACAAAATAAATATTTGACAAAAATAACTTTCCCAACTAAACATTTAATAAATGGACACTTGGCAACACCATAACCTCAATTTATATTTATGTATTTCAGTCTCTGTGTAAAAGTAGGTAGGATGTCAATCACACAGAATTATAAAAAAAACAAATATACAGCTTGGCGTGGGTATCTTTTTCTTCTTCATTTAGCATCATAGCTCCGAGTGAGCTGGAGCCTGTTTTGTAATAATTCTTCATGTAAGTCCATCTCCCGCAGAAGTTTGCCAGTTTTGTACATTCATTTTTTTGACAGTTATTTTCAATATTATCTTTCCATCTTATTCTTGGTCTGTCTCTTACTCTATTGTATATTGGTCTTGTTTTTTAAATTCTTTGTTGAAGATGCGATTTTAGTTAACACTTATCATATGACCTGCCGTGCCCTTTGATATTGTAATTTTCATGTATTTCGTCTTGTTTTCGTTAATTTTGAAACCAGTTAAAATTTGTTCTCGTATAATAAATTTTTCTACCATTTTCCTATAATTTTTAGCTACAATCGCTAGTTAGTATTACCGCCTTTGTTAATTTCTTCTGTGCTCTAAGACCAATATGATCTAACCAATATGGTCTAACAAAACTGAAATCACGTCGCCTTGTCGTACTTCCAATTTAATCTCAAAATCTATTGCGGTTGTATTTTTTATCACAACTTTTGCTCGTGAATTGAACATGGTTCCCATTGGTACACCTATAGCTTTGTTAATGAGTTACACTATATAATTTATTTCAATACTATCGAAGTCTGCTTGTAGTCAATAAATTAAATATCTAAGGCTTGACCAAATTCATAGCATTTTACCGGGTTTTGTTTTAATAAATATATTTGTTCAACAGTGGATCATTTTTTACAAAAACCACACTGATATTCACCAAGTTTTTCTTCAGAATAGGGTTCGATTTTTTATATACTGTATTTGATAGTACATTGTACAATGTGTTTAGTAGCATAATCTCTCAGGATTGATATGGCATGGGTATATATTGTAAATAAAACAATATAGTTAGCTTTTAACATATTTATTAATTATTTAGTGTCTACCAAGTGACTTGGTGTTCATCTGTGTAACTTGGTGGTTCCAAGTTACTTGGTATTATAGTAAGTGTCTAGTAAGCGTACTGAACGAGACAGTTTACGATAATCAAAGTGTTATATATAAATAAATTTCACAAATTAGGAAATTAAAGAGTTGCCAAACAATGTAATATTTATAAGTGTACCTAATATAGTAGTCAACAATTAATAATTTCTCTATGAAATGTAAATGGCAATTTTAAATGGACCCATTTTCATATAATTGCGTCCATCAACCAAATTTAGAATTCAAAATCAGTGTACTCCCCTTTTTGCCAAAATATTAGCTTTACCTGACGTCTACAGAAATAAGTATACTTTACAGCCTTGTGATATTGCAATCTATGTTTTTAGGAGACAATGGTACTTTCCCTTTGTGTTTTATAGTCTCTGTTTTCTTTCATAGTAGAAATCAAGTTTTTAACCCACGCCCTTAAAAATTTGGAACAACATCTAACAAACAAAAATTGTACTGTACTTAAAATGTTTGTTGTTTTTCTGTCTGGTGCTCCAGGAATCGGGACTGAAGCCTTCTCATCCGGTATATAAATGTCATATTATGTCTAAAACCAACTTAATAATAATAAAATCAGAATTCTTATATCTAAACAGTCTTATATCTAAAACTAATGTAATAACAATATTTAAAAAAAAAAAATTTTTTTTTGAAGGTCCCGCGTACCTTAATTCGGGACCGAAGCTTTGAATATCTTCTGTGAAAGGTTTTAAGATCGCCAAATTTTGGCTTTTACTTTCAGATTGTGTTTTGACAACTTGTTGCCAAATGTTCAAATGTTAAATGTCCTATTTCCAATCTTCACTTTGAGTTCACTTTGTCAAATTGGCTTTTGGTCCAAAGACCAAATTTATATTAACGACTTGAAATTTGGCAAATGTGCTGTACACATACACTAAGATGTCAAACCAACAACAAACAATTTAATTTATTTTTTTCTTTCCCATATATTTTTTTTTTGTTAATATAGAAGGACCTTCAATTTATTTAAATATTATTGATATATTATAGAGAGAGAGAGAGAAAGAGAAAGAGAGAAATAAAAAAAAATGTTTTAAAAAAGGTTCCATACAGAGCAGCTAAAAAAAATAAAATAAAAAAAAAATAAAATTTTTCAATTATTTATTTTGATTTAAATTTTTATTTTTAGAATATTTAAAAAAAATTTTGTTGGTGGATCCTTTAATCTTCTTGAAATATTCTTAATTGTATTGATTGTACGCCCATGAACTACACACTTACATGTAGAATCTTTTTATTTTTATTTTTTTTTTTTTTTTCTCCTATTTAACATATTTTTGGTAAGATTCAAAATAAAATAAAAATTTGTATTTAAATTTTGTCATATATGTGTATGTGTATATGGATGTGGGTGGAGGGAAGTATAGTGATTCAAATTAAGATTTAAGGATATTTAATAGAAATATTTTATTGCAAAATGTTTTATTTTTTAAATTTGACTTCTTAACAAGAAATATCAGTATTGCTATTCCTTCGGGAGTGTGTACTAATATAGAATGTTGTATCCTATTCTGAATAGAGCCTCCTTCCACAGAACCATCAGCATTACTCTTCGTCCTGGCTAGTGTACTATATACAGATTGTATACAATATTACATAGAATCACAGTCCTATTACAGAAAACGTATATTGTATATAGAAGCTTAGTTTTTTAAAATATTAGCCTCACTCTTCCACCCAGAGTGTATGATATTATAGAAAAAGCTTACTATATAGAACCACCTTTGTCAAAAACTTCAGACTTCCTACTCTCCTAAAGTGTATACTATTATATAGAAAATGTATACTGTAATATGAGCCTACCTATACTCTTCCTAGAATGTATACTATATAAAGTAGGGTATATAATATATAAAGAATCTTACCATTTAGAACCTACCTCATCCTATACAATCTATTTGATTTGAATGAAAAATTGAAAATGAAATGAAAAAAAAAATATTTTCTATTTATTTTTATTGTGATTTAAAAGAGTAAACGTTTTTGATAATTTAGAGATTATCTTATCGGATCGGATCCTTTTTTTATGCTGTCTGTAAAAATTCTAAACATAAAAAAGGAGAGAATAAATTCACGCCCTATACAAGTTTTCAGTAGAAAGAAAATCGGATCAAATTAGTTAGATTTTTTTTTTTTTTTATTTTAAATTTTAACCTAAAAAATAAAAAAAGTGGAGAATTTCGAAAACATTTTTTTTTGCTTCAGTAAAAGAACTGGGAGATCTTGAAATTTTTGGTGCTTATTGCATGGTTTTAATTTTTTGAAACACATAATCAAAGCCAGTGTGGAAAAAATAATCAGAAAAATATAATCAGTGTGGCTTGGCAATTTGTGTCGGAATTGTGCATATTAATTCATAACCTTTCTCAAGTTCAATCGAGTATAGGTGGGTAGGTGGAAGTGACGACTCCAGACGACTCCAGTTGTTTCTGGAAAACCAATTAGCATTTAAAATTAAACTATATGCCGACTCTAAGGGTTGTAAATATTTTATTAAGTATTTGTCTATCGCTCTTCGTGGGTGCATAAGGCATCAACAAACTTCCTCTACCGACTTTGATTTCGAACAAACGACATTTCGGGAACACCCTGCAAGTGTTTCCATATGCACTTGCTTTGTTAATTACTGTTTGGCGCCACGTTGTTTTATGACGGCCATACTTTTTTTTATCCTGCGGATTCAAGAGCTGCTTTTATTAAGTCTCTTACAAATCGGCGAATTGTATGGCCATATTCATTTCCATTTTCTAAGTTTAATCATTTCTTTCAGTTTTTGTTCATTCTCATAATTCATTGTTTGGAAATATATTTTTTCTGGCCAGAATATCTGGACGATCCATCTCAAACATTTGTTAACAAACTTCCCCTCTTAAAAAGCTGATATGCATCCTCTGGAACATCCGGTATAAAACTTATACTAAACTTAACACCTAAACTAACCTAAGTAAAAATAAAAAATAATAGCAAGGAAAATACAAACGCAAAAAATTTCTTCGAATTTAGATATTATTTAGCCACCTATAAATCCGGTTGATATGTTCATCCTTATCAGGAATGGACCTATCATATTATAAATAAAGACTTTCAATATTATCAGGATCATATTCAATTGCTTTACATGTAGCCCGCCTATAATAATAGTATAACAGGGTAACATGATTATGATTTTAAATATAATCCTTATACTTTAGATAAATCAAATGTTCGGGCGGTATGAAACCCGTTTTTAAACAATTTTTAATGTACTCGCTTCAATATGATAATATATATTAGATATTAAACCATTTTTCTTTTGTGCTTAGAGCTCTGTTAAAGTGATTTCTGATTAATTTTATTAAAAAATTATCGAATCTATGTATTTTAGCTGTACGGTACAAATATTTTTTTGAGTAGAAATGTTTGTGATTCGTTTCAGGTTTTCTGTGTAGGTTTGTACTTATGCATTTTCGTTTAAATTTTCTGATATTTTCCATTAAGCTGGAGCTGGCGTTAGAGCATATTGGTCCAGCGTATGAAATAATTGGCTTAATAAATACTTGATATGAGATTATTTTGACTCTATTGCCAATTTTATTGTCGTAGAAGAGTATTTTCAAAGCCATTCACGCTTGTGCATTAACGCTTTAGTGTTTCGAACATGTACAATATAATTTAAGTTTTGATGCAAATTAACACCTAAATATTTGACTATTTTTTTTTTGTTTAATTTTACATTATTTCTAGTTCTTCAAATGCCTTTCAGTATTTTTTGATATTGTAATTGCCTTTATCGACAGTGTTTCGAAAAAGAATAGTTTCACATTATTGTCTACGTTCAGTTTTAGTAACCATACTTTACAATAATCAACTGTAAGGTTAAATTGTTTTTGAACCATTTGTGTTCCAGCTGAGTATAGCCTAACGTCATTGACAAAATCTATTGAGTAACTTTTACCTATGTTATCTTGAATGATCTCTAACTGCTTTAAAATTTCTGTTAACCCTTTCGCGTTCACTATTTTTTACCATAATTTACTCAGAAACTCACTCTTGTTATAACTTTTGTAGTTTTAAAGATATTTTATTTCGGAAAGCAGCAATGTGTTCTAAATTCAAAATTAAGTACAAAAATGGCCGAAAGTAAATAAAAAAAATTTGAATGCTATAACAATGATTTTTCTGGGACGAATATTTCTTTTTTTTCGCACAAATGAATGCTATAGCAGCCATAACTGATCATGGTAAAAACTTTTACATATAGTCTGGATCACTATTGAATAATCCATCATCCGAAAAATGACTATCTCTGTTTTTTTCCGAATAGCTGTCTTCATCTTCACTTATATAAGAATCAGTTTCTTAAAACAATTTTCTAATTTTTTCCGATATTTTCCTCATACGACATTTCAAAATATTTCTTCGGACAAAATTTCAAAAAAAAATTTGTCCCAAAAGTACAATAATTGATTTTTGCACATAAAACCAATGTAAATTATGACTGCTATTACATTCATTAGTAGTTGGACTGATGAAAAATTTCTACTATAGTTTTACTATTTTGGGAAATTCCCTGCTAAGCACAACTTTTAACATTAACTGTCAAATATTTGAAAAGACAACACGTTTATATGCTAAAAGAAGTTTACATGCAAATTTTTATGCTTATAGTTTTGAAGATATACAGACATTTAGTGTTTCCATTATTTTTGAGTGCTATAGAAGTCATGTACGCCGTGAAAGGGTTAAATATAATGAAAAAAAGATATGAAAGTTTATAGTGCCTTGATGAAGACCATATCATAATTTAAAACATTTTCCGTTATTTTCATTAGCCATGAGAATTGATTATCATATCTAGTATCAATCTGACTAAATTATCTGAGAACTTAAAATCATATATGGGCTTATATATTAACGCATCTAGCCATACACTATTAAAAACAATTAGATTCGTAAAATTATTAATTTTCTTGCGATCTAGACTCTCCTATTACAAACCCGTTTTCTCTGTCATGTCCAACAAACTATACCGTAGATATTTCTAAAAATATTCATACCATCTTCAATGGTTCTACCATAATTCCACTCCCAGAAATTATATTACAATTTGGTTTCCGAAATTATTCGAGTCTCCATTCCCCATGCCCCAACCTACACCGCAAACATTTCTAATAATATTCACAATTTGGACAATATATTTCATGCCTTTACACAAAATTGTTCTCCGAAATTTAATTTTAATTTATTTCTTATTATCTGTTTTATATGGTAGCAATAAAATCGACCCTGCACCCCATCCCATATGTTAAAATTAGTATAATAAATACGGGTTGTTAATATACGGCTAAGTACATTTTTCGAATTAACAAAATTTTTTTAATTTTTTTTTATAATCATCTTTAAGTTGGACTAGAACTACAACATTCTGATAATTCATAAGAAAATGTCTCTTCTATTATTTTTCCAAAAAAAAAAAAAAAAAATTTAGTGAAGAGGAAGAACCATAAAAGTAGGAAAATATAAAAAATTTCCAGTGAAAATAAAATGAATGAATGATTTTGAATTTAAATAAAACATTAATTCAAAGGATATTTCAATTTTTGTTTAATGTTTTCAATTCTTTTTTTTTTATTGTATTTTGTGTTCCCGGATATATTTATTTATTTATTCCTTAGTCTTAAAAAGACAAAAAAAAAAAATAAATTCCAAAACAAAAAAAAAACTCTTAAATATTTTCACATCATTAAATTTAGCGAATTCATTTATTTTAAATTGTTCATGATTTGACAGTTCACTTGCCTTCATCAAAATTAATGAAAGTATATTTTAAATGTTTATTTCCGTTGAAATATACATGGTCCATTTCGCTTTTAAATACGATACGAACAGAATAGCGAATAATTTACGAATATTCAAAAAAATAAATTTGTATATATATAATATATATATATATATATATAATACATTGAATGAGCTTCAAGACAATAACAAATGATTAAACAGTTACCAAAATAAAAAAAAACAAGAAAAACAAAAACTCAAGAAAATTGAGTCAAATTAAGAGTTTAGAAATGATCAATATTCAATTTTTGTTAAAAATGTGGTTAGATTTGATTTTGTTTTTGTTTTTTTTTTTTTTTTTTTTAAAAACAAAAAGTAAAAATCTTATAAAAAATAATGGTATCCATCAACTTCGCTGCCGGTAATAGGTATTTGTTTACTGTTAGTGGCATTGAAACTTAATCTATGAATATTTAAATGCCTTCAACAACGTCAATCGGTGGCTGACATCACGATTATCCACCAAATTATTGTTGAGAACATCCTTTGCCACCTAAAGTTAGGGATTTAATAAATTTTAGAAATAATGTGGGTAACTTACTGACGTGTAATGTATACTGACTACGGTGAGTTTAAGTCTGTGCCTAGAATATTACGTAAATCTAATTCGAAAGCAGTTTATTCTGTAAAAATAAATCTGTATAACCGATAAATAGTTGTTGTAACTGATCATTTTTCTTTACTACTTTCTTTTTGTATATCAATTTATCTTTTTTACATTCTACTTAAAACATCAGTATGTTATTTTTATTTTTATCTCTTTACTAACATTAATTAACTAGATTAGACTAGATTTAAACATTTCTGGGAGGGGATCTATCTCCTATATCACAGCAGCAGTTAATTAATTAAAGGTTATGGTTAATAATGTCATCCACCACCATCCATCACAATAAGTTCACCCCCCGCTATGGTTCACCAATATGGTTAGCAAATTGATACATGCTTTCATCAATAGACGTCTGGCTTCCTTACTCTAAACAATATCTGGCAGTATATTAAAATCTACAAAATTGGTGATTAAAACCGGGATTACAGTATATTAAAACAAAAATGGTGATTATAGTATATTCTACAAAATTGGTGATTACAGTTTATTAAAATCACTATTAGTGAGGAAACTTCGATAATATTGACTTAACAAAAAACTGAATAAATAACGGTATTATTTTTTTTCTTACCTAAACAGTAGAAAGCGATTACGTTTTACAGAATTATTGTAGGTTCGGTTAGGGATAAACAAAGAAGAATATTAGTAGACAAGTTGGAGACGACCCAAAACAATATTGGTTTTGTAAATTGTACAATGGAGCATGTCTATTGCGAGGGAACATATGAGATGGAAGCATATTCTATATATTTTAGCTGTTCTCATATTAAATGAATTTCTGAAACTAATTTTGTTGAGAAAAAACCTTAACATTTCAATGGTGTAGAAATTTGCCCTCGAAGTCTTACTAATTTTTAGAGAAACGTATTCTCATTAGAGTAAAATTTGTATAATTCGCTGTGGCTAAACCGCTGAAAATGAAATTATTTAATTCCAGTGCGATGGAAATAATATGGTCGGATAAGCGATTTCTTAATTGGCAATACGATGGCATGAGTAAGGAATTTTTTTCTTATTTGGAATTAAGCGGTTTTTAGGCCAAAGAATTGTTGCAAATAATTAAATATTTTTTTAATTTGACTAATTTTACCTTTCAGGTGTTACGTTGGAATTGCTTGCATGGCAATTACCTAACACGCTGGGTGGCGCAGTAGGTAGAGCGCCTGCCTTTCAACCGAAAGGTCCCAGGTTCGATTCCCGATGAAGCAAAACCAAAAAAAATGCTTTATGGATTTTTCGACCTGGTCCAGTACCTTATGTCATTGGGATATAATAAATGGCAAAAAATAATTGAGAGTATAATCTGGTAACAAATTAAATAAAAATGAAACTATTCTATTTCAGAAGGGTTAGTTCCTGACAATAGCAGTAGTTATTACTTTAGCGGTTAGTTATTATATTATATTAGCAGTAAAAAAAAAAAAAAAAAAAAAAAAATGGCGGCATTATTTATTTATTTATTTAAGAATTCTCAAATGAGCCCAATTGCTCGTACTGATTGTATAATATAATATATCAAAATATAATAGATTTTAGTTCATTAGAACCAAAGTGTCATATCCAACAATATATCTATAAAAGAAAGACATAGGCCGCTTCAACGATCTTAATATAAATGAAGAAGATTTAGTTCGCATGATTGACAACACTATACAATTCAAATTCGACTTAAAGCGGTATGGGAAAAAATCCATTTGAAAAGAACAAAAAGAACACTAAATTTTACTTCACAATCACAATGAGAGCTACCCAAGCCTACCACTCACAAATATCTTCAGTATGATCAATTTAAGAAAATAAATGGAGTAAGATCATTAGTGTATGCAAATAGTCTCAGAATTTTTTAAAGCCTAGACTCTACAAACACACTTTTCCAAGCCGAAGTACCTGCCTATTAAATTCTGTGACCGGTAGAAGAAATTACAAAAAACTTAAAATTTACATTCTCTCGTATGGTAAAGCAACCATACTAACTACTAATTCATATACCATCACATCAAAACTAGTATAGCATTGTTAGAAATGACTCTGATAAAAACAAAGTCACACTAATAGGGCATTCTGGCGTAGGAAAAAACGAGGTTGCAGTTTATGTAGCAAGAAAGGTATCGGATTCACCTTTCATAGACCCAAGTCCGTTCTTTGGGGTTCCCCTGAGTACAGCTAAGATGCAGTTGAAATATTGGTTGGAGCAAAAGCTAAAGAATTCTGTGCCAACGTTCTTGGAAATCGTCAAGCAAAAATTCTTATGCCAAAACGTTCGCTCAAGAAAACTAAAACTCTTCTAAGTTTCAATTGGAAACAGAGATGCGTATATTGGCAGGGGTAATAACAGACCATTGCCTAATAAAGAATCATCTTTATAAAATGGGCCTAACCGAAAATAACTTGTGCAGAATATGTAAAATAAAGGAAGAATGTATTGAACATCTGTTCTGTGAATGCGAAGGGTTGACTCGTATCAGACTTTGCATCTTGGGAACATCGTTGCCCGAACCGGAGTTATCCAATATACCAGTGAAAAATATTCTGAGTGTGATCACAAAATCAGGTATCCTTAAGAAGCGCTAACAAACACGGGTAATCACAATAAACACATTTGCAGCTGCGGTGATATAGGAAACAGATCCCGTCCCAAAATTACAATCTATGATATTTAAGTGCTATAAATGGGTTTATCAGAAGTAACTGGAATGGTCACTTCTACCTATGATCATTAAAGTAGGCAGCCCCACCTAGCATATATATTAAATCTAATCTAATCTAAGCTAATTTGCTTTATTTCGATTAGATTTAAACTTTTCCGGGAGGGGATCTGTCCCGTATATCACCGCAGCCTCAAATGAGCTTATTGTGATAACCCGTAATATTGCTTTAGTTAAAATCACGTAATAAAAATCAAAATAGTTTTATATCAATTACAAATGATTTGATAACTCGTCAGTTTAAAAAAAAAAACTAAAACAATAAAATACAATAATTTTTCTTTTTGTTCTTAAACAAACTTTGTCAATCTAATTACGAATCCAATTTGAATTCAAAAAAGTTTATTCGCTCCAAAGATTCGTATTAAAAATCCTATAGTGTCAAAAAAAAAAAATAAAAAATTTACGTCTTAGTTTAAAAAATATATTTTATAGCTTCCCTTAAAAACTCGGACCCTACTTAATCAATAAATTTTAACTTTGAAATTAAATCGAATAAATTTAGAATTATTCTACTGTATCCATATTTGATCCATATTTTGCTTTAGTATACGATCACGATTCATGCTTCATTGCCATTATTTCAAATTGTTCAAAAATTATATTTTTTATATTGGTGAAAATAGAAAATAAAAACAAAATAACAAAAATACAAAATTTATAACTTTACATCAAACACATATACATATATACATATATTACACATCAGTATTCAATGAATCGTAAAATTAAAACAAAGAAAATTGAAAACGGGCAGTTCTTACAAATCTCATTAGCCTAAAACAAAAAAAAAAAAACAAAACAAAGAAAAAAATAACATTTCCACCCTTCGATGATGATAAAGCATATTATAAACATTAAAGTGAAGTGTTGACACCTCTTTGAATAATTTTAAAGCTTATTTCAATAAAAATGTTTGTTTGTTTTTATTTTGTTTTATTATGTTTTTCCTATTATTATTTTTCTTTTTTAGAACTTCTTTCTAAAAATGGAATCACAGTTTGTTTTATTTTTTTTCTATTATATTTTTTTTTTTTTTTTAAATTTTCTCCCTCTTCTAATATAGTTAAATTAAATTTCCTTTGATATTCTCAATGGGGGCTATAAAAATGGTATTTCTCTTTTCATCGGAACTAAATCAAAATTTTGCAATAGTATATAACAATGACAATAACAACAACAAAAACAATAAACAACAACAAAAACCAACAGTAAAATTACTCAAATAAATTGAGCGTTAACAGACACGCACTTATAAATATATGTATATATATACATCTGTATGTATATACTATGTAGATATATATAATTCCATACACATACGCATATATATATTCGTATAAATTATACGAACAGAAATTTATTATATATTATGTTCATATTATATACATAGCATACAGAGTGGCCGGGCCAGTGTGAAATATATAGTTTTACTTCAATTGATGGACTGAGGTGGTTAGCATGAACAAAACATCATATTTTCAATGTTTACTTCTTTGGCTACAACCTACAATCTACTATTAGTGGAACATAGGGCGGAGCAATTATCATTAGTATGATTGTCAATGACCATAAACAAATTTTAATTCTTGTAGGTGCAATATTTCACTAGCTCAAATAGGGTTCATGATTTAAAAGTTTGTTTGACGAAGAAATTTCATGACTTTTATGAATTTGGTTACGAATGAATCACCAGTGGGATCATTCTCATTTTCGTTCTCAACCTCCGTGATCACCATTGATATTTGTAATGTTAGAATTTGTACATGGGAGAAGGGAAATTTTGGTATCACTGGTAATCTAGGTATGACCTGAGAGATCAGAAATAGGGATTTTGATCAGAATTTAAAATTTTAAATACAAATAGTATTAATTTATTGATTGAATTAGACATTTAAGCTATCGATAGTAGTAAGTAGTAAGAGTAGTAAGTAGTTAGTACATGAAAATGTTAAATGATCATTTCAAATTATCGTAATAACGTTAGGAGCAGAACAAATCATTGTAATAACGTTAGGACTAATTTTTATTATCTTTAATTTACTTGAAGTATACATTCCCTAAACCTCTGAGTCTATTCTTGGTTATGCTCGATGTTTGTACTCAACTCGCATATACCTAACAGTGCTGAGAGGACATTTCAGGGACAAATTCAGATTTTTCTCAGGGATTGCCATAGTTTTTTGACATTCGACTGACTACAATCCGATGAATCTTGTTCGTTTCTGTGTACATATTTATCAATTGTATCACTAATCACTTACTTTGTTTTGCGATGTTTTGTTGCATTTTTTTTCTCACTTACATTAAGACTGTTAGCATTTTAGTAGCGTCCTTCGATTTTTTTCGGTTGAATCAAATGCTACAAGCCTAGCGGCTGATACTAATCGTAATTTGATGAACAATATATTCAACCATGGACAAAATTTTTGATTGGGATATAAGTAATATAGATTTGAATTTAACTCCCCCAAAAGTTGTCTGGTATCTTGTAACCTATTTCATTTATTTTAATATTTGTTGATGGTTACACTTGAATAATCTGTGTGTGAATGTCAGTAAACCATAAAATGATACAACAAATCCCGATATCGTGATATGCCTTTCCCTAAAAACCTCGTCAGATGTTTGTGTATTCTGCTTTGCTGCAGCAGAACGTGTTTTTATCTACAGAACATTCAAAATTATTTATATATCTTGCATAACCATAACCTGTTTGTTGAAATACAAATTGTTGAGTTTGCAACATATTCAAATTTTGTACACAATTGTTGAATTAACTGTTGGAATATAATTCACATATATGGACCGGTACATCACGTATCTATAATTAATTATTTTCACAGTATATGTTGGGTACCATTCTTATCTAATCAAAAACTCTAATGGGATTCCCGTCCCCCATGAAATCACTTCAAAATCGTCGTCTGTTTACTTTATCTTTTTGTTAATGAACGTAGATGCAGTGGGCAGATGAAATAAAATATTTAATGCCATTTCTCAAATATTCCCTCTAAGAAACAAGAGACACAACTCTACACAATGTGGTAAAATTTCTAGGTGGCTCAATGCTATGGAAATCCCAATATTTCATTATGAACATTATCATTTAAATTAATTCTTGGCACTAAATATATTTTTTTTATTGATTTATCTTAGACAACAACCGCATATGAAATAATTATTTACTAAAATAAAATTAAATTTAAATTTTATTTTGGCGAGAATAAAAAGTACATGGTACAATTTTTCTATGTTAAAATGTGTGAGACAAAATGCAAAAATGGGGGTTTCGACCTAGTCCAATACGGTTTGTCATTTGGGATAAAATAATAGCAAGCTATATGTCTTTTATAATTCATACTGATTTGTTGGTGAGGTCTCTATTTTGGTATATCATGTTTTTTTATTTTTGAAATACCTAACTTAACAATTTAAGAACTTTTGATGCTAATGTTGAAGTTTCCCTTTTTAATACAACTTTAAAAAATTTTATATATTAATTTTATTGATTTTTTAATAATTATTTTATAATTTTTTTATACACACTAGAGACATATTCGATAACTTGGTTGAAATGAAAATCAAAATTGTAACAGATTTTGAATGGCAAAAGCAAGCTCGTTAATATTACATTGAAAATGCTGACTAATTACAAAATGTTAATTTTATTTATCAGAATGAGTATTTGGGTGTTGTTGAAAGATTAGCTATCACACCTTTAACTGATCGATGCTATATATCATTGTTCAAGCTTTAGGTATAAATATTTTACATTATGGAAAAGGAAAATGGGGTTACTATCACACGACTTTATTTCATTTGAATTTAGTAGTTTTGTATTTGGGATTTTGTGACCAACGAATAAATTGTACATATATAAATACAGGCAAATGAAATGCAGGCATAATGACACGCTCCCGTGAAAATTAATTTATACAGGAAGTGACATTTTAAATTGAAATTGCCAATTGTAAATTAAAAATTTTTGGAAAAATATTTAATTTCGCTACGTCTCATTTTAAATATCAATCATTTAAAAGAATAATTATGATAATCGATTATTAAATAGTTCAGTAATTTGTACCGTACCTTTTTCAATTCACAGATAAAATATAATGATCTGAATGTTGAACACCCTGTATTATATACCCTGTCTATATTTTTTTTTTGCTTTCGAACATTGTCAAGTTATATAAATTGTTTGTTTGTTGCTACATAAGGTAGCCAAGCGTTCATTTTGCGTTGAATTGATTATATATAATATATATCTATGTACATACATATATTTTGTTAGTATATTTTGTTAGTATACATATATTTTGTTAGTTAAATTGTAAACCCTCAGGAACACGGAATAAAAGAGAAATCCCATTTTGATTGTAACAACCAACCATTTTGCTATTGTATTAATGTCAATGGCGTTTTCTTATTCATCATCATACACACATCTCTCACTTTCTCTTTTTACTCTCTATCTCATTTATATTCACTTTTCTCATTCTTTTTTATTATTATTTTTTTTTTTTTTTCAAATTGTAGGGTCCTTTATCTATCTCTAAAGCTATAAAGAACAGAAGAATTGTTTTTTTTGTTTGTTGCGTTTTTTTGTTTTTATTGTGTTTGTTTTACTAACTGAAAATTGGAAAAAATTTTTGGCAACAAAATTTTTTGTATAAACATTTTTTTTCTTTTCATACTTTAACAATAGAAAATTTTCATCATAGGTTTGCTCTGACTTCAAGAAGTTTACAAATTTATGTATATAATATATATATATATATATATATATATGCGTGTATAAAATATTTATATTAAAGAGAAAAAATTTTCATTTCATCACCGATTTATTCTACACTTTATGAATACTCTTACTACGATTGTTATTGTTGTATAATGGTGTTGGGTAGGGTATCCAGTTTAGATCAATTTTTGTTAGTTTTTTTTTTTTTTTTTTCTTTTTCCTTATTATTGTTTGTATTGTGTTTAAATTGTGTTTGTTGTTTTTGTTGAATACAGATTTATACATTTTTCTAACACTATAAGATTTCAGTGTAAATTTTATTTTATAGAAAAAAAAAAATAAAAAATCAAAAATAACAATAACAAGAAATGAGAGTGTGTAACATAAGTATAAAAGAAATGAAGAAAAAAAAAAGTTTAATGAACTTTTGAAGGATGACAGAACAAAATAAAAACAAACAGAATGATTTTTCTCAATATAAATGGTTATAAGGATTTTAAAATGAAGAGTTTCTGGTTTTTATTGTTTTCATTTTTTTGTTTTTATTTTTTTTTTTGTAACGATTATTTGTTTAGTTCTTTTTGGTGTATTTAGAATTTAGATCAATTGTTGTGGTATCAATTTACATGGATTTGTGTGGTCATTTTTAATCTATAGTTAGTATTTTTAAAACTCAATGGAAAAATTCTGTGAAAATTGTTGTTTGAAAAGGAGTATAAAGTTTATTAGTCCTGAGATAAAAAATAAATTAAAAAGAGATAAAGACTCACAAAATGTGTGATAATGATAAGATTTAATTTAGTTCGAGCAGGTGGACTGTTGGATGACTGCAATTTCATGTCCAATATTTGAATCAGGGTTGATGGCTGAAAATTTTGCTCCAATATTAAAATTAGTTGGAATTGGGTGAGTTTTAATTAGTTCATTTCTATAATGAATCATATTGCAGGGTATATTTGGTTGATGAACAATTATTTATTTTTATTTATTTAAATTATTATCTCAAAAGAGCTATAAGTTCGTACAGAGTGTAATTTTTTTTTTATTTTTTTTAGTACATTATAAACTACATATATTAAAAAAAGAAATAAGAAAAATATTCAGTACAAATAAAAATATTAAAAATACAGAGATATAAAGACAAGAGAAAAAAAAAATCATATTAATTAATGTTAAAGATATTTAACAAAAGTTCTTGATAAGTTAATGAGTATACATAAAATAGAAACAGATATAAAGCAGAACAAAACGATACGCATTTTTATATTAGTATTCTCCCATATTCCAATACCATATGAAATTGAGCTGTGAAACAGGCTGTTGTATATTGATAGTTTTATTTTTTCAGGTACTCTTTTACCTGTACTCCGGTACTCTTTTACCTGAATGCAATAAAATATTTTACGTACCCTAACTCAGGCCCCTTGGTACATTAGAAATATCTAAATATATAAATTTAAATTGCTAATGAAACTACAATATTGTAAACCGTTTGAACTAAATGGTGAATAAATAAATAAATATCAATCTACATAATGATTTGAATATACCCTTAGTTAATGAAGAACTTGAAAAATGCAAAAACATATATGCAACCAGAATAATCCAGCACCCTAACCCTTTGGCGAGAGATGTACAAAATATTCCAATAACCAGCATTTAAAAAAAAAAGTCGCTAGCAGTAATATAAGGCGCAACATTGGAATGAACGAGCAAATATGAAGGGTCAAATCAATGGACTAGACCTTCCAACATTTTTAGATTTTTAAGATTTGAATAAACCATAAAGATTGTTCAGAAAATCACATTTGTTAGAAATTATTGTCATTTTCTTTTGGAAAGATTCCATAAATACAGGTAAGAGAGGAAAAAAACGTACTCTTTTACCAATTTGTCTGAAAACACAAGCTATTTCTTCTAGTTTTTGTGATAATATTATTGACATGACTATTCCAACTTAGTTCTTCATCTATAATCACGCCAAAATACTTATACATATTTATTTACTTTTTCTAATTTATTTCCGTCACAATACACATGTCCGCCACAATGTCACGTCACAGATTTATATTTTTTGCTCTACTTAACATTAACTTTGTTTTCTTTACATTTACTGTAAGCTTATATAGTTTCATCCAATTGTATGGTGTGCATATCACCATCCATTTTCAGCTCAGATCGAGTAGATTTGTTCCAGAATAAACTATTGCAATATCATCCGCGTATATAATCGATTTTCCAATTAATTTTAAATGGTACTGGTCCTAGACCGAAATCGATGTTATTGGTGTGGCTTTTTATTTCATCACATTGCGTGTACTGTTTTCAGTTCTTCTGACAAACTCATATAATACTCTCATAAGAATTGTTCTGCCTACTGAGTCAAATGCCTTTGTTAAATTGAAGAAGATCACCCCTAGTTTTTTCCTTTTAGATATTTCATTCTGTAAATCAAATATTGCCGCTGTAGAATTTGAGTTTTTTGTGAAACCATATTGATTTTCACAAATTAACTTATTATTTCTCAAATGTTCCTGTAATTGATTATTGACATAGGTTTCTATAATTTTATTAAAAATTGCTAATGAAATTGGTCTAAATTGTTGATGTTAGTTTTATTTCCTTCTTTTTTATACACCGGTACAACGTTTTTAGTGTATCGGACATTATACCTTCATTCATTGCAGCATTAATAAGCATTGTGATTGGTTTTACCAATTTAGATCAAAATGTTATCTATTTTCTCTTCCATAGATTTTAAATTAATTTTTAAGTGGTCAATCTACGACATTACTGCCATATCCGGCAACGTATTAATAACTGAGGTCATACTACTTCCACAGCTTGTTATTAAAATAGTATCTATTACAATTTTCATTTTAGAGTCAATTTTTATTTCTACTTTATTAAGTTTGTGATTTAAGACTTTGGTTATTGATTCCTGGACACAAGAGCACTTGATCACAAATGTTCTTCTTGTTTCTTTTTTAATCTCCTCAAGTAGATTTTCCATATCAATTTTGATCTCAATTTCTCAATTTCTCAATTTACAGTTTCTGAATGCTTCCTCAGAAAATTTATTGTTGAGGACATCGAATCTATTTCCCATATGTGCGAAGGATTCAGAATACAACTAAAAATCTCTGCCATTTCTATTTAATAAATTTGTGTTTTGTCATTTAAATCCCTGATACTATCCACACGATTGAATTTTTGAAAGGAGGCTATGAAAATCCTTTCAATCACAGCATACGAAGTATTTAGATACGAAACTTGAATTATTTTCTCTTGGGGCATTTAATCATACTTCGTGAAATGTTCTTTTACAAAATCCTTTACATGAAATAATCTTCGGATTTTTATCATACGCGCTACAGCCATTAATATCACATTTAAAGCAAATTTGTAATTAACGCTAATTTAGAAATATAGGTATATAAAATAATTGAGCCAAATTGTTATTTGATTAGGATATGGTAGAGACAGTTGTGAATTGAAATAATAACAACTAAAATATAAAAATTTGTTTACAACTGCTCTGGTCTAACGAAATCTAGTCTTATCTGAGGTTAAGTAGGGTATATGCTTGAAAGTCTGTTATTTCTTCTCAGGATAACAAAAATAATGGCAAAATAAGTAGCAAGGCATATAACAAAGTCCAAAATGCTACGGGAGAGTTACACTACTTTATCGGTAAACGTGCCAGAAGATTGCGAACGATGAAAAAGAGATCGAAATAATTTTACATTTTCGTCATTAATTCACAAAAGAAAAATACATCTAAGAGCCTACTTTCTATACTAATTGGGTAATGTTGCAGATTTAACCGAAAATAAGTACTGTCTTTACATAAAGCTCAAATTGGTTTTATTTTAACAATTCTGATTCACCCGCAAACATTTTTTGGTTTAACTGTGCTGATTTAAGCAGCCATTCGTATATTTGCACACACCGACCTAATTGTAAACGATTTGGAAATTGATTAGTATCCTTAATATCATAATATCTTAATTTAGTACTCCACCGAAATAAATAATTTAAAGATTTTGAATGGTCCAATAATTATTATACTTTAATATCTGTAAACATAATTTTTTTATATAATCCTTTTTTCCATAAATAAAACTGTGACTATCCTACATTTTTTTTAAATAACTACTCTAGATTTCCATAAATAGCTAAAACTGTAAAAAAAATCATACAATATTTTCTTATATAACTACCCTGTATTTCCATATGTATACACAATACATCTATAATATTCATACAAACAATTTTCATATTTACCTAGGTACAAAAAAAAACAATTTTCCCAAAATCAAATTTAAATTTTTTTTTATATTTTTTTAAAGTTCAATGTCCTACTGAAAATCACAATAATTGTATTCGAGGTAAAATGATAAATGAAATCCTTGAAATCTCACAAACATTACCTATCCTTTTTTGAAATTAAATTTCAAATTTTTTAGTTTTTTTATTATTATTTTTTTTTTTTTTTTTAAATTATTTTAAAAGGAAAAATCAACGTGCAAACAAATAATATTATTATTTTGTAATTAAAGATTTTGTCTTGAGGTCCTTTTTTTTATAATTTATAAATTTTAAGGTAGATAATTTTTTGAAAATTTATTTAAAATTAATTATTTGGGAGAGAGAGAGAGAGAGTGAAAGAGAAGAATAGTAATGAAATGAAATTTGTATTATATAGATTTACTTGTATATTGAAATTATAACCTGTGAAAGAATTTATATATATATATAATATTGATAATATATAATTTATATGTATATTTTTTAAAGTCATGTATTAAAATGAAATTTAATCCAAAATTTAATTTTTTTTAAAAATGTTAATGGAAAATTGATGAATGTTAATTAATTTTATTTTGTTTTATTTTTTAAATTTTTAATTAGATTTGATGGTTAAGATTTTGTGGGTAGAAAACTTTTTATAAATTTTTTAAATTTTATTTTAAGGTTGCAAAATTTATTAGACAACAATTTGATATTTTTATTTTATAGTTAAAAATTTATTTTTAATAATTGATAATTTAAATGTATATATATAATACATATATATAAAAAATAAATGTAAATTATATGTACTTATGTCATATAAATATTTTGTTTGAATTTAGGGAAGTTTGTATTTAAATGCCTTTAATTAATTTCTTTTAATTTTATTTAATTAAATAAATATTATTACAAATACAAAATTCAATAGGCTTAGTATAGACATAGGTGTTAGTATATTAGTAAAAACCACAAAATATAATAATTACAAAGTATGACATACAAAATACAGTATGATGTATAGAATGTATTGTGACACAAAGCTGGGCTCTTCTGAGGGAGATTTGTATCGGTGTAGGACCTAATGACCATATTCCAAGAATAGCTGAATTTCCTAATTTCCCAAAATAATGTGCCTTTAGTGACGTATCTTATCTTTAAAGGATGAATAGGACATTTGAAAGCATCCTTGTTGTTTTGATGTTTTTGTATAAAAAACCGTTATATCTGTTGATCTATTAGATATTTATAATTATAATTGACAAGCATTTAAGGACCTGCGCAATAGACATATTTTCATTTTATTTCTCTAAATTTTTTATTTTTAGTAATTTTATCCACTAAATGCCAATTACTATAAGAAGTATATCGGAAATGAATCAGTATATAAAGGAGGTGTATTTATCTGTCCAAAATAAACTTACTAACCACAAAACTTTTTATTAAACACGAGTGGTTTCTGCTAAATCGTGATAAGTATATGTTAGTAGGTACGTAAATTACTGTTTTTTTTAAACTTTAAGCTTGAATTATAATTACTCAACAGGGGCCCCTAGTATATATATATATTAGATATATATAGATATAATATATTATATTAAAGTTAGTTGTCAACATTTCACCTCAAAACTATTCAACCTATTCACAAAAAATGAGAGAAAATAAATCACCCCACCACGACCATGTATATGGATACAAAAAACAGGATATACCTCCTTTTTCCAGAATATTTATTTAAGTTATTTTTATCCGTAGCCGTCGGTAGATTAAAACCCAATAATTCAGTTTGAAAACACTGAATAAACTAAAGTAGGATTTTGAATTTGGGGATTTTGGAATTTTAATTTTGGGATTTTGATATTTGGCGCTTTTGTATTTGAGATTTTGTATTTGGGATTTCGTGGATAACCCATGAATTGTATATAAATAAATATAGTTGCCGACAAATGAAATCACATCTGCTCGAATCTTTCATCTGACAACATTATATAGTATTACGTTAGTTTCTCTCTGATCATGAATAACATTTCCAAATTATAGAACGGTATCTTTAAAATTGTTAAAATTGTATATAAATTATATTGTTGTACGTATTGACGTGTATAGCGAACAAACAAACAAACACTGTCCCTTTTATAGATTGATAAATACATAAAATGTACTTAACACTAAAATTGCTGGCTCTAAAAATATTAGTAGATGCTAATAATAGTAAGATCCAACTCTTTTCTAAAATTATAAATTCATTTTTACATTTTCATTTACTTGATAAAACAAAAAACGTTATCTAAATTAAAAAATCTTTCGAATTCATTTTCTTTGAATAATTGAATTAGAAAATAGATCTGAAATAGAACTACAACGACAACAACAAAATAAGAAAATAAAAAAAATAAAAATTTAATTAAAAAAAAATTGTAACCATTCATTTTTTAGAATTACAAAATTATCAGTCAATTGATTTATTAGGCATAATTCGTTTAAAAAAAAAACAAAAAAACAAAACAATTTCAGACACGCATTTTCAACACAATGTTGTATACAACATTATTTAAATGTATGAGATCCAAATGTTTGATTGATGGAAATCAATTATGAATTTCAAAATCATTTATGACATTCAATTGATTGACGACCTACCCTATTTTCTTCACTCTATCGCACTCTATGCCGATATATTTGTCCAATTTTCTATTCATATAAATTTGAAATAAGTTACTAATATTATTTCAAATGGTTGCATGTTTTAAACTATAAAACAAAAAAAAATAGCAATAATAAAAAACAAAAATCACATTTGTTGAATTGTACACACGTTACATTTTCATTAAATTCATTTTTTTATTGGCTTAATTGAAAAATGTAATAGTCGTGAGTTAACAATTTCATTTGCCAATTGAAATAGAAAAGCGCGGCAATTTTTTTCCCCAGATTTTTCTAATTTTCATTTACTGAACTGATTTCTAAAGTTTTTATTTTTTGATTTAATTGTTGTTGTTTTTTTTTTTTGTAATTTAACTTTCAATAAAAGATTCAATGATAGTGGATGCCGCCGTCGTAACATCAACTAAACGATTTGTTTGTCATAGAAAACAAAACAAAAATAAAAAAAAAACAAAAATTAATCGGCGTAGTTCATTCTTATTAGAGTTTATTTCCAATTTTAGAAGCATATGATTTGTGATTGAATCTAAAATTTTATTTCCTATACACTTTTGTTAAATGCCTTTGCCTATAACTATACGAGTATACATATAAAAATTTTGTGATATCAAAATTGTGTTGAAAATATAAAGAGTGGAATATCTGGAATTTATATGCATAACATAAAATTGAATATATATACATATATATTCAATATACATATAAAACGTATTTTCATATATATTCAATATATATATGAAAATACGTTTGGAACAAAAATTGGTCTGACTAATTCTAGGATATTTCAATTATGTTGAAAACACAAATTTTTCAAATTGAAAGTATTAAATTTGCATTATAAATCTAATTTGAGGGACTCATTTTTAGACAAAACTGCTCAAAATTCTGTTTATATGACTTTTTAGTAATCCTTCCAACATTTTTCATTCCAGAAATTAGTATAAGTATATGCTAGTATTTGCCCACTCCACGAAATTCGATCCTACCATTTCAATTTATTTTTGACACTATATAATTTTTTTATTAATTTATCTTAGACAACAACCGTATAATGTAATAATTTATTTTAATTTAAATTTAATTCTGGCTGAGATGAGTTGCCTCAATTTGATAAATGAAAATTGTTCTATTCTAAGATGCATGTGTACATGGGTTGAAAATAGAAATTTAGAATTGAAAAAAAGAATTTGAAAAAATATTTGGTTTCGCTATATCTCCTAAATATAAAAAATCTGTCATTCAAAATAATAATAATAAAAATCGGTTAGGAAATGGTTCAGATATTTATACCGTGCGCTTTTTTAATTTACATATTAAATATAATAATTAGGCCGAAGTTTGGAGCTTATTTTATATAGTTTATAAGAGTCTAGTTTATATTATTCTATCTCTTAAATTTATTAGATATTGAGATATTATATTAAGCTCACGATCAAACTAACTAATCAAAGCTACCGCAGTCACACACCTTTTATTTGATTCAAAAAATTTGAGGAAGTCATTAAACAGTACTCTATACATGTTTCTTGTTCTTTTATAGGTACTACTTACTGCAGTAGATTTTTATTAATTATTTCTAATCTTTAATTTAAAGGAGCTAACAACGCTTGTACAAGGTGTTTACAACTAACAGTAATTATAATGAATTCAATACAATGGAAGATTATGATTTGTTAAAATTGATTGGTATATTTTGAACTATTTTATGTATACACTAACCACCCACACAAGAATATTGATAATTTATTGGTATGTATTCATTTTTATGTAATTCATTTACATATAGGCTTTAACTCAGGCCTGTGAAGGGAAATTACTTGTAATGTAGAAAATCGACCCAAGAACGACTACAATATTGATCCTACACAATCACTAAATCTATTACTTAATAGAAACATTTATTCTGGTTGTTATTGATTAAGCTAAACACTTTGATTTTCTTCATTCGATCAATATTTTTTCTAATATTTATTTGACACTAAATTTAATTCATTTTTAGTCTAAAAAAAAATGTTGACTCACAAATTCTATAATTTGAAATTATCTTTTAGATGAGTTATATTTATTTCTTTACGGTACGTACATATTTATAAATAACTATATTAAATTCCACTAATGGGTATTGATTACTAATTATCTTAATAGATATGACGTAGATACCTACGTAATAAAAAAATGGCAAAATACGTCATTTCGGCTTTATTCCTGAAACGTCTTAAAAACGTATACGTAACTTAGCTTCTAAATCAAATCAGAGGTACATTTCTATTTAAATAAGTAAATCTAATTTGTTGTAATTAATCGCTTTGGCCTAAATTTCAACGCCTTTCAAATTCATATATTTAGTTAGTCATGAATTCAATTCTAACGGATGATATGAAGAGTATTATCAATTATTTTCTTAAATCAAATTGTATTTAAATAAAAAAAATAAAAAAAATATTTGTAAATTCAGCGCTTACAGCCTGTTGCTAGATTTTATTGACTTAATTGAAATTTAACATAACTATATTATAATACAAGTATATGAAACGGTGACCCGATGCTATTGAAAATGTAAAGAAAAGCTAAAATAATTGAACAGTAAATTACACCACAAAAAATATTCAAATTTTTATTCATAAAAAAAAAAAAATTAGGAAATATTACAACCAAAAATAGACACACACACATATATAGTGAATGATATATACAAAAAAATATTCTTACTAAAACCAACATTGTGCAGTTGCACAGGGGTACACTAGTAAGATTTAATTTTATATAGCAACTAATAATAAATAATTCCGACAGCAGATTATTGAATCCCATCTAAGTAATCTGAAATGTGCCGTTTGGTGCTCCACCCGAAATATATGAGTTTTGCTCAAGTTGTATTTGAATGTGTGGAATATTTTATACACTACGAGAAGATTTAATAAATGAACGTATTTCTGCACAAATGTGGTTCCCACAACAAAATATTATTTTTTACTTCTATTTTAAGAAGTCATAATGTTTCAAATGTTTATATTTTCGAAACGAATATTTGGTAACTATTGAAGGATTGAACTGTGAGTTTTCGAGACATTAAATGTTTCCCATATTTACACTCAATGTATACAATTTCAAGCTGTACTATAAAAATTTTTTTTATAATTGTATATTAGATTAAAATAACAAATAGATCAAAATTATTTGATTTAATTTGACTAGTATTGATTGATGATGATTTAGAATTAAAGAATAGAACTAATTTTCACTTTCTTTGAAATAGTAAAGTTTTTTCGGTTTAATGAGATCGACTTTATCAGATAATTAATTTCAATATTTTTTAAAATTATTATAACTTTAACAAATCATATAAATAAAAAAATCTGTAACTAATTATTCTTAGATCTACAGTAATTTTAAAATTTATATTCTAAACTATTTAAACTGTTTCAATTTGATGTCGGACTCATCTTGTTAGCATATAGAAATTTTGCTTAATTGATCACAAACCAAATCCCAGTAATCCATTTTTTGGTATTGTAATAATTAGTTTCATTCACAATACTTACTTATTTCATCTAGTAAAAAAGATAAATTTTATATTTCATAGGTTTAGTCTCATTCATCACATAAATATCATATAGTCACCCATAGGATATGAACTAAAGCTTGCTACATCATTAAACTGCATGGTTTTTTACGTTTCTATCGCAAAAACTGCAGAGAGGCATTAATACAATAACCCCTACAAAAAAGAATATGAACTGTAATTATACTCGTAATAAATAAAAAATAACATTCAAAAACTAAATTTCAATTCAATAATACCTTTCTAAATTTGATATTTTATATTAAGGTATAAAAAATCAGTTTTTATTTTTTTTTTTATTTTAATTTTATTGAACTAACAGAAATAGCATGACTCTCTTTTATCATAGTTCATTTGAAAGCAGGTTTGTTAGTCAGTTAAAAATATAAACACAGAAATTATACGTAACTAAAATCGCGCCATGATTGATTTTTTTTTTGTTTTTTTTTTGTTTTTTTTTTTTTTTTTTTTTAAATGTTTTCAATCAATTCTTCAATATTGAGAATTGTGTTATGGAAAAATGTTTGTTAACGTCAGAATTTATTGTTTAATATTTCACTTTAACAAATTATAGGTTAGGTATATTTAATATAAATTAGAATCTGTTGCAACTCATCGTAGGTCTGATACTATTCTTGATATAGTTAGGTGAAATTAATTGTTAGAAAGATATTATTAAAATAACTTTTACAATAAATCTAATTAAAAAAAAAACATGGGGTATTGTGACATCTGTTACAGTAACATCGTATTATACGATTGCTGCGAATGAAAAAATAGAATTATATGTCTTTCTTCTTAATTTTTGATGTTAAATTAAGGTGATGTAAAATTAAAGTGGTCACATAGAAAAAATTTTAGTGAATATTAGATAATTATATGTAACAACTATTTTCCACCTTATGCCCCACGAATGTGGTTACGGGACAATGATGATGATGATTATTAACTATTTAAGTCTACAAATTTAACTTTATGAAGAAATTATGTTTGTTTGATTAATATTTTATTCTGTATATATCTACGCCAATTGATTAGTTTACAGAAAATCTATTTTTAATCTATTTTGTATTTTACATTATTTATTTTTTATATTGAAAATTTCAGTGATTTTTATTAATTTTTTTTTTTTTTTTTTAACACCCATTAGATTATTGTAGTACAATTTTATTACATATTTGAATGAATCATTACTAATATTTACTGTGCAATAAAACTGTGCTTAAAAAGCAAGACATGTGTGGAATAAATATTTTTGCTCCTCTATATTTATATTATTTTATTCCACCAGATTGTGGGCCTATTTTAGTCTTTTCAGCCTTCTTATGTCATGTGGTCTGTTTAAGAGCTCGATCGCCCTTACATTATACTGTGTTGAATTAAGCTGTTTTTGTATTTAATATCATAATTTCTAACGGATTATATTCATTTGAATCATAGCTAGAATGCGTTCGTGATGATTTCAAGGAACTTGTTTTGAAAGTGCTGTATACTAAACAAAATAAACTTATTGGCGCAGCTCCAAATGTGGCTACCCTAAGTCCATATTGAGCTTATTTATTTTGTTTAGTATATTATATAGTATAGAATAAGAATAAGTTGGGTTTTAGCGGACGCTGCATTGTGGAATTCTGCTAAAATTGGGTAAAAGTTGGATTTTTTTTCACCATGTGTCACTTTAAATTTCCTGTTGGTTAAGTATGATTCCAGTAATTTACAAAAGTTGCCTGGAAGGGTATATTGTACATATTATGTATGAGTCCGTCATCGAATGCCTGTGTAGCATAATTTTTTGCTAATTTGCCTTAAATGTTCTAAAAATTTCACAAATTTGGATATGGCATAAAATTTGATGAATTTAAAAAAAAAATTGGCATAAAATTTATACTAGGTAGAAAATCTGAACTATGGCAGATAAAGCATGGGGAAGATTAAGCACAGTTGATACATCTTCTAAAACCCAACATAATGTAAAAAAAATAAAATTGACATTTGGTTTTGGCACAAAATATTAATCAATTGACGAAATATGAATATAAATTAAATTTTGTCTTGGAATACCTTTAGTTTATCTTTAATTTTCCACTTATAAATGTTCACTAATGTCTAAAACGACTCTTATTGAACTTTGAAATAAGGAATTTCGAAATTTTAAATTATTTTATGTTAAAATATTTTGAACATTTGTAATATAATATAATATGATAATGGATTTCGGTTTGGTATACACCATCATCAGCGTCGTTACAAGGCTGATGATGGTGTAACTAACATAAAAAAATACATACCTTCTCCTTCTTCTAATTACCCTACTTTATCTACTTTACTATTTGAAGTGCCAACAATTTTTTTTTTCTATGATTTCAGACTTCTTACATGCTGTTTCAAGGATGACCCTTGTGCCGTATATGTTGACTTTGCTGCGGTTACCATTAAGAGTTGTAGTTAGACAAACTAGCTGACTAGCTAACTAATAGACCGTCAGATTTGTGGGAGATCGTTCCCTACTCTACTTCCGGTGATTCTACATTCTACCATTCAACATTTTCATTTTTCCCGACTATCTGGCAATATGCTCAAAATATGTCAAATAGTCCTGGCTGATGTTTTCTAGGAGTCTGAAATTGAGTTTGTTTAATTTTGACATGATCTGACAAATCTTTATGTAATAAATTTGAATATTTGAAGTTAGTTCAACTATAAATGTTGTTTCTATAGTTGTATTTGCGTTGTTGAAAGTTTTTGAAAATAGTGATTGGTCGTTGCTTTATGAAGATAAATATCTTCGTTTAAGAAATATTGCTTTGCAGTTGATCGCGTACTTTGATTTCACCTATCTATCGTAATGATGTTCAAAAATGAAAATAATCGAGATATCGTAAATATTAAATTCATATTAAAAATTATTATGTAATATAATTATGAATGAACTGAATAAATTATAAATATTACAAAAAATGTACATTAATTTTTAATCGATCTAGCATTTTCGTTTTTAGATTTGATAGATCTTCATCGAGAAAAGTCTGGCCAAACTTAATGTATACGATAGTATACTATCAAATGTATAGTGCTATATAATATTTTTTGGGGTAATTAAACTTATGTTATTAAATTCTACTTGCGATAGGCAGTATTAACTAAGCTGTGTTTCAGCTGCAGTACCAAAAAACAACAAACGCCATGACTTATGTTATCAAATTTTACTTAGTGATAGAAAATATCAACTAATTTGTGGTCTCAGTACCAAACCTTAACCGAAGCAAAGACTTATTGAATTAAATTTTACTTAGTAAGTAATAGAAAATATCAACTAAGTTGTGGTCTGAGCTTCAGTACCAAATGTTAACAAAATAATATACTTATGTTTTTGAATTATAATATATTAACTAGAATACATTTGATATTAAATTCTACTTAGTGATAAGAAATATCAACTAAGTTATGGTTCAATTTCAGCACCAAACCTTAACAAAAGCACATTGTTCAGTATCATAAATTAATAAGAATAAAAATTCTTTTGTTCGTAGATATTTTTATTCAACTCAATTATTTCTGTATAATTTTGTATAACTACCTATACCTACCTACCTACAATTCTATAGAAATTTCTTTTAAAAGTTTCAAATTTCAAAAATAATTATTTTATAGTATTTAAATTTAAATTCATATTTTAAACTATAATTTGTATAATGATGATATAATTTTTATTCGAGGCCAAATTTAAATTTAAGATATACAACACAAATCCCATGGAGATGATTCCGATGGTTTAAAACTCATTTTATTGTAAAAAAAAATATTATTGTAGTTATTAAAAATAAAAAAATTTTAAGTAGAAAATTATAAATAAAATAAATTCCTTTAATAACAAAGTATGTAATAATAGTCATATAATAATAATAATAATGAATTCAATGATCATAAGTAATTTAAGTATTTTCATATTTAAAGAATTAACGTTAAAATTTTAAAATTTGTTTTTTTTTTTATAACCTCCTGCAGAATTTTTGTCGTCTTATTTAAAATTTTATATGATTTTCATTCTTATAGATCATAATTTTCTTGATGCTGGGATATGTCCTTCTCTTCTCCAATATTATTTATATAAAAACAAAAAAAAAATAATTCGAATTGAATTCTGTCTCGTATCATTATTTAAATTCTTCTTGTAATAAACTGTTCTCAACGTAATGTAATGATAATAATTGTAGATTTCATTCTTTTGTTCTGATAGATTTATTCAGTATCTGTAGATTTTCCTCGTAAATTTTTTTTTTAATATTGCTATATGGAAATTTACAATTAATTATTTACAATATTATGTATGTTTTCAAATTGTACTTGTATGCAGATGGAAAATAAAAAAAAAAAAATTAAATAAAAATTTTCCATTTGATTTGTGTTGAAAAATCGTGTAAAATATGAATTTATACATTCCGGAACGTAATTAATTCTGTGAGGAAGAATTTATTCATTTGTTTTATTTTATTGTTTTTTTTTTTGTTTTTATTTAAACACTATGCATAATTCTATAAAAATAATATTTTATACTGTAATATTTTTTTGTTTAAAACAATATAGAAATTGTGTCCTATGCGGATTTCGCATCACCGAGGTGAATAAAAATATAAAATATGAAAATAAATATTAAAATTGTGCTGAATAACAAAGCGAGCTGCAGAGTCTGTGAATTCTAAAGAAATTTATTCAACTTTTTTTTTTGTTATTTTGTTTTTGTTTTTATTATATATACATATTAAGCCATATATTCTATTTCTACATTGAAAATACAATAAATTGTATAACTTTTGGTATTAGTTTACTACCTTGGTTTCTAAAAATTAAAATCTTAAATATATTTTAAATGATACGTAAAATACGATAATCGTAATTTTATTAGACTATATTGATACCAAAATCGGTATTTATCGTAAAACCCAACAATCCTAATTTTGTTAGTCTATATTGATATCAAAATCAGTATTTATCGTAAAATACGACAATTGTAATTTTATTAGTCTATATTGATACCAAAATCGATATTTATCGTAAAATATGACAATCGAAATTTCATTAGTGTAAATTGATACCTAAATCGGTATTTATCGTAAAATACGACAATCCTAATTTTGTTAATCTATATTTATACCAAAATTGGTATTTATCGTAAATTATGACAATCGTAATTTTATTAGTCTATATTGATACCAAAATCGGTATTTATCGTAAATTATGACAATCGTCATTTGATTAGTTTATATTGAAATCAACACCGGTATTTATCGTAAATTATGACAATCGTAATTTGATTACTCTATATTGATGCCAAAATCGGTAGTTATCGTAAAATATGACAATATAAATTTCATTATTCTAAATTGATACCTAAATCGGTATTTATCGTAAAATACGACAATCTTAATTTTTTTAATCTATATTGATACCAAAATTGATATTTATCTTAAATTATGACAATCGTAAATTTGTTAGTCTATGTCGGTTAATTGGGTGGAATTCTATTCAAAATTTTATTGTATAATCAAGTATTGAAGCTAGTCTAGTCATAGGAGTATTCAAATATGAGGATATGTTAAACAAACTTATATTCAAAACATTTAATTGTTGCTAAAATAAGGTAGGGTATAGGCGCACCCATAATAAATATTCCATAAAATTCTCGAAATTTGAAGATTTCATTTAGAAAAGATGAAATAATAAAATGCATTATACGGTATAAAACTTTTTTGCTGAACCTTTTAATTAAATAGACATTCAAAATTTTGTTAAATGACTAAAAGACCCGTCGACGAAGGTTTTCACTTTTTTTTATTTATCAAAACCTAATGGGATTTTGGAATATAAATTTGGTTTTTTTGAGTCAAAATTAATTGAGTGGTTAATCTGTAAGACTATATTTTTAATATAACAATAATGAAGTCTTTCAAAGCTTTTCATGGTCAGAAGCTGTAATTGTATCTTATTTCAATGATTTGTTGTTATCTGAAAAAAATGTTTGAGATGTATATATAACATTTCCATTTCAAAGTCTATTCAAAATATTTTTTTTCTATATGCAATGAGAATTCATATGTATGAATTGGTGCTCAAATTTGTGAAAGTGACAGGAAACAAAAAATTTTAATGTGAAGCCTTTTCAAAATATTACCGCAAAAAATTACCGATTAAAAAAATAAAAAGAAAACTTAAAAAGTACTGATTTGTGTCAATCTTTCTCAAATAAATCAATTATAGAAAGACATATCCAAGTTCTAAACCCATATAAGAAAATAAGATATTTAATACAAGAACCAAATAAGATCATTTGTATAATGGCAAGATTGAGCATAAAATCAATATAATATGAAGCTTTTTAAGATTAGAAGTATTTTTTAAATACTATTAAATTTACCTGGTTTGTGTTTTTGAATTAGCCACCTCGAAATGCTATTGTTATTCTAATCTGGCCAATTGATAAATGCCAGCACGATTTCTAATTTAAATGCATATTTTTTTTTTTTTTTTTTACACTCTTACAGTAACTTATGTAGAATAACCTTTTCGTGCTTAATTAAGTACGGTACTGCAAATTTACACTACAATATCTACAATATTTCGAGTATTTATTTAAAAAATTAAATGTGGAAAACTACTGCTATTGTCAGGAACTAAGCCTAAATAGAAGCTTAAGCTTAAATAGAATAGTTTCATTTTATTTAATTTGTTACCAAATTAGACTCTCAATTATTTTTTCTCATTTATTATATCCCAATGACAAAGGGTACTGGACCAGGTCGAAAAACCCGTAAGCATTTTTTTTTGTTGCTTCATCGGAAATAGAACCTGGGACCTTTCGGTTGAAAGGCAGCTGCTCTACCTACTGCGCCACCCAGCGTTTTATTTTGTAAAGCAAGCAAATACTGACAAAGCAGAAAAAGATATAGCTGTTGTTGCCATGATGGTAAGTCTTGCTTTGCCATCTTTAAAGAAGCAAGATATTAAAAAGATAATATCAAGAGCAATAGTAACTATATTTCTTCAATTGGTGGTGAAATTACAAAACTACCATCTTCTTCATTTCCATATTGTATCTCCGTTGTATGCAAAATAAAATTTTAAACTAGAATCGACAGTTGTACATTAATGTTGACTCTAGAAAGATAAAAATATCCTATGTAACAAAATTGTTCTACTTCAAAAATCAAGCGCGTAAAGTCGTTCTAGAAATTTACATAGATATAACCAAGGCCATGAGGATAAATAATCCCCAAATATATCTGCGACACTCTAAGAAATCAATCAAACAGTATAGCCAGAATGGTCGTAGAAAGGAACCCCTAAGGTAGCAGAAGGTGTGGGAGATCCACCTGGCATCGACTGCTGAACCAACTAGATATGAACGAACTTGGGAGGAAATAAAGATCGCTGTGTACAACAGAGGACAATGTAAGAGGCTAGTTGATACCCCAAAAAAAACATGTTATGCTTCTTAATTGGACGATATGACAAGAAAAAATATTTTTTTTGCTGAAATAGGAAACTTTGTTAAATATTTAAATGACTAGGAAACAAATGTATTTTTAATGCTTGGCCGCCGAATGTTAATCCGGGAGTAGCTAGTATTATAATATTATATATTTAATTTAAAACTGCAATTAAATTAACTTTTTATTATTATTATTATTTCACGCTAGTTTTAACTATATCATTATTATTATTAGTTCCTTTCTAGTTTCTAACTTAAATTTAATGGTATTAAGGACATTTAATTAGAAAAAAAAATGTCTACCAATTCTGAATTAATGGAATTAACTGTTGTAACTGTCATTTAAATCTATCTATTGAAATTCTTATTCTCTAGTTTTTCTGCCTAATATATTTAATCGAATACTCTAGCTTTATCTAGATATCGAATACTCCAGAGATTCTATTTAATCGAATACTTTTTAACTATAACTCTTCGATTAAGAAATACCATTAACCACATACTTATGTGCGAAATCAAACTTATTGAAAATTCTGAGCATCGACATCGATAAATATGCAATTTATTAAAATAATAAATTTTACAAAAATTAATTAATTAAAAAGTATCATTAGTATAGTTTAATAAAAAACAAAAAGCTTTTCGTAATAATAATAATAATAACAAAAAATACATTGTTGAATATTCTACAAATAAAGTAGGTACTATTAAAATACTATTTCATTTCTTCTACTTCTACTATTTTCTTATAGTCACAATAATAAAATGAACATTTTATTTAAATACATATATATAATATATATACAAATATATATTTTCAATGCTTTTAAAAAAAATTCCATCATTTTCAAATAACAACAACAATGTAAATAGAAAATAAACTATAAAATATAAATTCTACAAAATATAAACAAAACAATGAAAACCTAAAATAAAAAAAAAAACAAAAAAAAACTACATTAAATTACATAATTGCAATAATAGCAAAAATTCAATTCTTATGGTTTTTATTATATACCTAACCTAAATATATAATATAATATACTCTTATATCCTATATAATTCATACTATAAATTTCCTTCTTTTCATAAATTCTTCGAAGAAATTTCTTCCTTTTTAAACTAGGAAGCAACTATTTATGTTCTTCATTTTTATTTTTATTTTTGTTGTTGTAAAAAATGTTCTCTACTTTGTACCCAATTTCTCTCCTACTCTAAAAGCAAAAATACTTATAAATATTGTTCTATTCTGAAAAATATGGTATAAAATTAGGAACTAGAAATTATTGTTATTTTTATTGTTATTTTTGTTATTGTTTTTTTTTTGTTATTTTTTTTTGTTTTTTTTTTTTTTGTTTTTTACTATAGTTTCCGACAATTAATTTATCATAATTTTTATGAATTTCTATTTTCATTTTATTTCTAGACTTTTATTTGATTTTAAATATACAACAGGGTGTTTTAATGATTATTATATTCGGTTATAAAAATATTAAAATGTTTACAGTATGTTTGATTTATCTATACAAATTTGTCCACAGTAGTTCCTTATGAATAAATAAATTATTTTTTAAAATTAAAATATAAGAATTTTAGTTAAGGTTGTGTCGATTTTTTGTGTACGTATAACCAAAACGCTAGGTGAAGTGGAGAATACTTGGTGGGAAAGGGAAGTTAAAAAAGGAGAGGGTAAAAGGAAAGGAGGACAGTTATGAATGATGATGTTCATCATCATCTTATAGTGCTATAGCTCTAGGTGAGCAAGACTATGCTTCTCCGTAAAGGTCGATCTTGTGTCGCTTGTCTCCATTTTCGGATTTGTAGGATTTAAGCATCATTTTTCACGTTATCTGCCCATTCGCTTCTTGTTGTTCCTCTACCACGACTACTATCAGGCTTTATACTCATTACCACTGCTTGTTTTCGACTTTCGTGCATTCGACTTATACATAGTCCATACTTCGCACCCATACATCACTATGGGTCGTATGAGAGTTTTATATATCATCTTTTGGCCTTTCTTGATATTAGTTTTGATTGTAACAACTTTCTGTTTGCATAATAGCATCTATTTCCGGCCTGAATTCTGTTATTAATACAGCACAGTACACTATTATCACTTCTTATTGTTGCTCCGAGGTATGTAAAGCTTGTAACTCCTGCAAAATTGTACTCTCCGATTGTTATATTCTCTATATTTCTTACTTGCTCATTTCTTGACATTTTTAGATTATTTGTTTTGTCTTACTTGATTTTTAAGCTTACTTCTTTGTGTTTGTTGTACAAATACTTCTGCTGTAATTTTTGCCATGATTACTAATATCACATTTGCATAAAACACCCTGTATATTATATAGATAAATATTTATATATTATCAGATATAATCTTGACTATTCATAATAATAATTATGTCTGGATCATAAGATTAAATCGAAAATGAAATCGAAATAAATAAAATTTATTTATTTTATTTTTTTTTATATATTTTTAGTTGTGGGTATATAATAAATATTAATTGGATTGTCTGAAGGGTAGATTGAGACTTCATTTTTAAACAGCTAAATATGTATGAATATTTTTTTTTTAATTTTATGTAAGATTGCTACTAGTTTTTATTTTTTGTTAGAATTTTTTTTCTGCTCAGCCCAGGAGTATGCTTTCGCATAAAATTAATCATTAATTTATAACAGCACTATATAATATAGGCTTACATTTTGTATAGCTTATGTTAAAATAGGTTCGCATGTTGCTAGTCTATACATAGTGTAATACTCTGCACATTATATCCCAATGTTTTTGCAGCTGAACCCTATCGGCTATATCGGTATTGCAACGCAATAAAATATAAGGCAAACAGATGCGAGCATATACACAATTTCAAATAGCCAAGTTGCTTTAAATGCTCTGGCTTCCTTTTTTAAATCAATTTGTAAATTAAAAAATTATCTGTAAATATTACAAAAGCTTTGTTAAGCTAGCGCAAGTACACAGAATTACTTTTATGGGTATCAAGGTAATGAATTCAAGCCAATGCCCTTGCAAAACAGGTGCAAAGAATCAATTCTGAGGACCAGAGCCAATTATTGTTACTTCAAACGCTTACTTATAAAGGATTGTTTCCAAGTGGGAAGCTATATATGCAATAGTTGCGTTGAACTTGCGCAAAGGACCTACGCAGTCTAAAGCCATTTTCAAACTCAATATTAACCGTTTTAATCAGATAATTAAGGAGAATAGATTTAATGTCAGAACACTGACATGGTATATCACAGGTGGTTCATCTAATAAACATCTGTTTAAGATTGGTAAATGGAGTACTTACAGATACTGTTTAGAAGAAAAGGAATCCTACTCTCAGTTTCTCTTTGTTGATAGCTCACAAAAGATAAACATATGTCCAACAACACACATCGCCTAATTCTGAAATTGGCATCAAAAGAATAATAATGTTAATCCAGGACATAGACCTGCAATTCTAAAATAATAAACGGGAAGTATAATATATCTAAAGAGGTATCGTCATGTAGACTCATAAAAAAAAATTAAAATTGTAGTACTCTGTACTTATGTTTTTGTTTTGTTCGCTCACCCCATCATTCTATTGCATTTTTTTTTCAATTGGTCTTTTGTCAATTTTGCTGTATAGACTCTAATAGACTGTCTTTTTTTTTTGTTCAAAATAGCCGAAATTTTTTTTTTTTTTAATTTTATTCAATTTGCTTCTCATATAGATACTTGTAGACTGTTCTTTATTATAAAAGAGAAATTCATAAATTCTTCTTTCTGGACTCGCTGGGTGATATTGAAGCCATGAAAATCAAAGTCCTCCACCGTTTTGTAAAACGCTCGAAATGGTCCAACGAGCAGATTCTTATGCGAAGAAAGTTCCCGTAGTATCACAAGGACCTAAGACCATCTTGTAGGATTATTGATTGAAGTTGAACCCCATCTTGGAAAGATTTTGTTTTAAATTAAAACAATTTGAATTTTTCTATTATAAAACATTTACAACATTGTTATCGCTAGTCGAGGGCCAAAAACGAACAGCAAATCAAAACTAAAGATCTTTTTTATGAAATTCTAATTTCAGTTTTCGAATTCCCACATTTTGTCCATATTTAAATACCGTAATTGCAATCCAACATCGACATTATTTGTGTAAAATGCCGTGTTCAACTCCACCTCCTCCTGTCATACATAATATTGCAAAATTAATGCTACTCAATTCAATTCACTGTTAAAACACAATATTAATACAATTGTAAAGGATAACATAAGAAAATAACAAAAATCTAATAATATGAAATATAAAAAAAAGCAATCAATTTTGGATCAGGACATACTGATAGTAAAACTAAAAAAAAAATAAAAACACAAAAAACCCAATAGACATTTTAATAATCCAAAAAAAAAAAATATACAAAATAGTCATAAATTTTCCCGCCATCAAAAATACTAACTATGTAGGAAAATAATACAAAGAAATACAAAATAATAACAATAATCAAAAGGATAACAAAAACCAACAACAATGTTGTATAAGAATTTTTAACGTTCATTTTTTCTCTATTTTCAATTTTATGGGAGGACGAGAATTTTTGTTGTTGTTTTTTAATCTTTTTTTTTACTACTTTTCCTGTTGAATATTTCTATTTTTATTTCATTTTACATTATTTTTAACATTTTTATTTTATTATTTTTATTTCTATTTTTGTTATGTTTTTTTTCAACTATTTTCTATTCCAGTTAGTTTATGTTCGTTTATTTCGCGAATATAAGAATATCAGAAGAAATAAAAATAATAACCATACGATAATATTATAAACAAAGTAATATTCCACCATTTTGTATTAAGTACAATATTTGTGGATGGTATTACGATATTGAATTTATAAATTTGTTTTAGAAATAGTTATGAAAATATTCTTAGTTCGATTTGGATTAATAAGAGAAAAAAACAAATTATTGGGGAACAAATTATTATTTAGGGTTAAAAATTGACATTACGAAATTTTGTAATTACAACCAAAAAAAATCCATTTTAAACGTGAATATCTTTTAAGTTACTTAAAGTCGTGATGATGACGTACATAATGGGACATTTCACTGCTACTACATTTTTTTTTTTTTTTTTTTTTTTTTTTGCGAAAGATAGGAGGTAATCCCCGAAGGACATCAAGAGCTCCAGCCGCGTGTGCGTCTTGATAGTGTAGGAATCGAACCCACTAAAGCCCACCTATCTTTTTCCGTTATAACCAATCTACGTAAGATCGACTAATGACTTTTTTTTTCGTAAATTTTCGGTCGCGTCTTTAGGAAATTATTATAGTGATAGTTTCCGTGGAGGATCGCTAACATCATAATAATTACCGTGTAGGAACTTTATCACTATGATATTTCCCGTGAAGGAGATAGTCACAGCAATAGCTCCGCGTGGGAAGATTTTTTAGATTTTTTCGCAAAGGAAAATTATTGAAATAAAAATTTCCGTAAAGGAAACTATTATCGTAGAATTTTCCATTTTAGGTCGTGACCAGCTCGTGGGGTTTCGTTCTCTTGAGTCGACGGATACTGCTGTCGATATGAAGAACTGCTGCCATTTCCGAGTTCACATGAGTTTGCAGTCTCTGCTCGTGTTTGACTGCATGTTTCTTGATCTCTTCCGTGACTGTTTCAATGCGCAAGTCACGGTGGAGATCTTTGTTACGTATGTACCATGGTGCATTTACTATACCACGGAGCACTTTGTTTTGAAATTTTTGAAACATTTCAATGTTGGTTTTCTTTGCACAGCCCCATAATTGGATACCGTACGTCCACACAGGTTTTAATATCTGCTTATATATCAATATTTTGTTCTGTACTGATAACTCAGAACCACGCCCAAGTAACCAGTAAAATTTTTTGAGTCTAATGTTTAGCTCTTTTTTTTTCTTTCTTATATGTTCCTTCCATCTTAGCTTAGCATCGAGTGTCATTCCCAGATACTTTGCTGTATTGGCATATGGTACTATTTTGTTATTGATTGAGATAGGAATGGTTGCAATCTTTTTGTATGTAAAATTTATATGAGTTGATTTGCTTTCATTAAGTTTAATGCGCCAACGTTGGGTCCATAATCTTATATTATTCATTGCTCCTTTGCTGTGGAGTTTTCGACAAATACGTCAATTGCAAGAATCGCAGTGTCGTCTGCAAAGGTAGCCATAAAAATGTTGTCAATTTGTGGGATATCTCTTGTATATAGCAGGTAAAGTATTGGACCAAGAACACTTCCCTGTGGGACTCCAGCAGATATTTCTTTTACTTCTGAATATTCTTTGGCATAACGTACACGAAAGCATCTATTGTTCATATATGATTTTAATATATCATAGAATTGTCTGGGTAAATCACGATGTAGTTTAAATTCAAGGCCTTGGTGCCACACTTTGTCGAAAGCCTGAGCAACATCTAAGAAGATTGCTGAGCAGACTTTTTTTTCTTCGAACGCTTTTTCCACCATATTTGTGATCCGATGCACTTGATCAATTGTAGAATGTTTGTTTCTGAATCCAAATTGATGGTTCGGGATCAGATCTCTTTCTTCAATAATCGGGGCAAGTCTTTTGAGGAGCAGTTTCTCAAATATTTTTGATATAATAGGTAACAACGATATTGGTCGATATGATGTTACCTCTGAAGGCGGTTTTCCTTGCTTCGGTATTACAATTACTTCTGCAATTTTCCATTGTCTCGGAACATATGTGAACTTAAAACATGCATTAAATATATGTTGTAGCTTTAACAAAGCTAGATCTGGTAGTTCCCGCATGATTTGGCCATTGATGAGATCCTAACCTGGTGCTGTTTTAACACTCAGGTTGTGTCTGCATATTTGTTTAATTTCTCTTAGAGTGACATGCGAAATTTCCGCTTCATCTATTTTAACTTCGAGAGTTATATTTTCATTTGCAAGATTTTGTGTTGGTGCTGTGAAGACCTCTGCCAAGTGGTCAGCAAAAATCTTAGCTTTTTCTTTTGGGTTACCGACCCAGCTACCAGCCTGTGTGTTTTCAAAGGTGGATCTTGCACCTGTGGTCTATTTATTCGTTTATGAGTTATTTTTTATATTTCTGATTTGCTGTTTTAGTTGATTATTTAAGCGATTGAATATAATTTTATCACCTGGGTACCTCGTTGATTGCCATTTTCGTCGTGCCCTTCTCTTCTCCATAACCAGTGCTCTTATTTCTGGAGGATAGCTCACTCTCGAGTGATGTTTCGAGTCAAAACATGGCGTGCTCTCCTTTGCTGCTTGCTGCACGTCTACAATGAATTGCTCGACTTCTGCATCAATTTGGTTCCTTGATTCCACGGATCCTAGAGTAATGAATTGCTCAAGTTTTTCTCTATACATATCCCAATCAGTTTTCTTGTTTGTAAGTCTTGGGAGGCAATTTTTGTGTTCAACTTTTTCACTTAGAACCATGATCACTGGAGTATGGTCAGACGATAGGTCATCATTGCTCACGGCATATGTGTGGTTTCTATTTATTCCCTTTGTTATAAAGATATCAATCAAATCAGGTATTTTCGCTGGGTTAGTGGGCCAATAGGTTGGGGCACCGGAAGAAATAAATTCACACTTATGATTTCTTCCAGCTTGATATAGCTCTCTCCCTTTTGTTGTGGTTAATCTTGAACCCCAGTGGGTATGTTTCGCATTGAAATCTCCTCCGATGATAAAATTGTTTCCAAGTATTTTAAAGAGATTTATGAAGTCGACTCTAGTAGGTGAGTGTCTTGGTGGGCAATAGATAGCCGAGATTTTGAAGTCCTTATTTTTGACCTTAATCTTAATTGTTGTAACTTGCATCATTGCATTTTCTATTTTCTGCTCCTCATGGTGTTGAATGTTGCCTTTTATCAGTATTGCTGTTCCTCCTCTTGCTTTGTCATCTGGATGGGAAGTATGATAACAAACGTAATTAGGAATTTTAATACTGAATTTCTTTGTGAAGTGTGTTTCAGAAATTAGACATATATCTATGTTTTGATCCTTCAGAAAAATTTCGAGTTCTAAAATGTGTTGGAAGAGTCCATTTGCGTTCCATGTAGCAACTCTAAGGGTGTGTCTTATTTTTTATGTGACTGCGGTGGTTTTCTGCTATGGTTTTTTATCGTTGTAATCTCGTCAGATAATGTTTTAATAAATTCGTCTTGGTTTGTTAGTCTCTGTAGGATAAGACTTAATATATCCTTGACTGAGTAATCATCTTCCTTACGGGAGTTTTTCACAATTTGGGCATATGATTTAGCATTTACATTACGTACAGCATTTATTACTGTAGGTTTTCTATTCGTGTCAACAAATTTTTCATTTTTAAAAGTATTAATCTTTTGAATTTGGGGTAGTTTTGCTTGTTTGTTTCTTCTGGCTTGCTGTTCTTTTGCAATTGGGCATCCTCTGTAGTTTGCCGAATGATCACCACGACAATTAATACATTTGGCTTTTTCTCCCAACTTTAAAATGCAGCTTTTTGTGAAATGCTTACCGCCACACTTAACGCAAGCACAGTCTCTATTACAATAACTTTGTGTATGCCCAAAAGCTTGGCATCTCTTGCACTGTGGGATTAACTTTTTGTTTTTTCTTAGTGGTTCAATTTTAACGACTATTTTCATTATTGTTTTAATAGAAAAAATTTTTTCTATATTTTCTCTATTATCGACTGTTAACATAAACAATGGTAATCCTCTTCTTTGAGTGATAAAGCTACCATCGTTCTTTTCGATTTTATCTTTAATAATTATGTTTTTGGCTTCTAGTATCTGGAAACCGTTATCTCTCAGGTCTTGAACTATTTCATTTTCATCGCATGAAGGATGTAATCCCCTGGCCATAACTTTTGTTGGTCTGGTAGATTTGTCCTCATAGGAGTGCCACTGAACTTTCTTCGATGTTAAATCGTTTGTTATACATCTGTATGTGTCACTATCAGTAACATTGATCTTCCAGACGTTATTATTATAAGATGTGTACTTGCATTCATTTTTAGTGGTTTGCTTTATTAAATTATTTAGCTCACCAAAGGTACCTAACCCATGAACCATAATAGGTGGTGGTTTATGTTCCTCTTTTTTAGCTTTTTTATCCGCAGTATTGTTTCCAAGTGCTGCTTGTTTTGTTTTTGGTGATTCTTTTTTCTGTTGGGCAGTTTCGGGGCTACCCTCTGCTTTCCTTTTTTTGGATGGTCTTTTTGTTTTTTTAAGAATCCAATCCGTTTCTCTCGTGAGTTCTTCTTCATCCGTGAAGTAATTGAAGATGTTGCAATTACTTGGCGCTGGTGAATTACCTCTATCTAATAAGGTAACCTTTTTTTCTAGTTCTTTAATGTGATCCTGTAGACTGATCACTATCTGTTCCATTTCTTTCCGTGCCTTTACTTCTTTTTTCCATTCGTTGTAGAAATTTACACCTACAGAGTCTAGATGGATCTTGTTATCGCCAACGCTTTCGACTCTTGTTTGCTTTTCTACTGGCACGTTTTTCAAAGGAGTTCTTTTTGTTTTACTCTCTTTGTTTATTGATTTAGGGGGAGTTCTTGATGTTAACGAACTCCTGTTGAAATTTCCTTTTGTATGTAATAGTTGGTCCCCCCCAGAATCCGTGGGACCGACCTCCGAAAAGGGTGGATTTTCCAGTGCAACTGGTCTGCCACCTGGGGTAATAGTATATTTTGTTTTGTCCATTACATTTTTGATTACTGCATTAATTTTATTGTGGTAGGGCATATAAAACTACACACAAACCCCCTACCAGGAGGGCCAGGTCATTTGACGACGGAGTTTCCGTCTCCGCCTAACTAACCGATTGTTCGCGCCCGTCGAAAACATACGTCCTCGTTTGCGCGGATTGATCCAGCCTAACCGGTTTACTTAGTTATTGCGCTAAGTTCACGCATTCACCCGCTCTCGTCCGCCTTACAAAGTAAGTTTCCAGGAGGCACCCGACAGATAACTATGTTACCTACCTTCGGGGAGGTGAGAGTCGGATTTGTTGACAGAGCTGTAGTTGTTAAACCAGAAGGCTTTTCCTAGGTTTTATCAGAGCTATACGTTAGTGGTACACTCTGCCTAGGGCCTATATCAACCTTAGCCTCCCACTGCTATTACATTACGTATTAATTTACAATACGTATTAATTGTTTTAAAATTTTGACCAAAATAATGGGATAAAACCGTTAATTGCCTTCCCAGAAATTAAACCAGTTAAAAGATAAGAAAAAGAGATAGTAAAAAAAATAATAAACAAGTTTATAAAAGAATACAAAAAAAATAGCATAGTATTAAATATTACAGAAAAGAATAGAATAAAATAGAATAGAATAGAATAGAATAGAATTGAATAGAATTGAATAGAATTGAACAGAATAGAATAGAATAGAATAGAATAGAATAGAACAGAATAGAATTGAATAGAATTGAATAGAATTGAATAGAATTGAATAGAATTGAATAGAATTGAATAGAATTGAATAGAATTGAATAGAATTGAATAGAATTGAATAGAATTGAATAGAATTGAATAGAATTGAATAGAATTGAATAGAATTGAATAGAATTGAATAGAATTGAATAGAATAGAACTGAATAGAATTGAATAGAATTGAATAGAATTGAATAGAATTGAATAGAATTGAATAGAATTGAATAGAATTGAATAGAATTGAATAGAATTGAATAGAATAAAATAGAATTGAATTGAATTGAATTGAATTGAATAGAATAGAATACAATAGAATAAAATAGAATAGAATAGAATAGAATAAAATAGAATATAATATAGCAGAATAGAATAGAATAGAGTTGAATGGAATAAAATAGAATAGAATAGAATAGAATTGAATATAATATAATATAATAGAATAGACTAGAATAGAATAGAATAGAATAGAATAGAATAGAATAGAATAGAATAGAATAGAATAGAATAGAATAGAATAAAATAGAATAGAATATAATATAATAGAATAGAACAGAATGGAATAGAATACATAGTTCTCTGATTGAGTTGCTGCCACTGATAGTAAGTCCAAACCATTTATTTCACTTAAAACCTGTCTAGTAGGCCTGCCTATTTTACCTACAGTGTATTCCCATAGCAATTCTTCTAGTGACAATCAATCCTTTATTTAAACCCTTTTTTTTTATATCTTACACCACTACAGAACCACTACTTTCAAATTTACACAATATTACAATACTAAACTTAATTTTCTATTTGTAGCATTTTATTATTAGAAATCATTTTGTTTATAGTTTTTATATTTATTTTACTGTTGCATGTTATACGCCATGGTAATTAAATATTACCATTTTCACTATTCTCAATACTCAAAAAACAAACCAAAAAAAAAAAAACAAAAAAAAAAATTAAAAAAGTATACAAAACTACATACACATACCAACATATTGTATAAATACAATATAAGTAATGGCTTCTCTATTTTTAAATAGTAAAACTATTATTATTATAGACAGCAATAGAAACTTATTATTATATTATTATATAGTGTTATGTTGTGATACTGCTGGTTTTTGATGATTGTAATGGTGGTGGTGGTTATAACGAAAATAAAATAAAAACAAAACAATAGAATCAAAAAAAAAAACAAAGGATATGAACAATAATAATAACGAAAACAATAAAATTAACAACAAAATGGTAGAAATAAAAATATAATAATGAAGACAAAAAAGAAAGAGAAAAAAAAAATTGATCAACAGGAAATAATGATACCCGCCGCCGTCGTCATCGTCGTTGACTAACTGTTCAAGAAAAAATAAAGAATTAAATTATTTTGATATTGACAGTGTTACCAGTATAAATAAGTATGAGAAAAATATTTTCCATGGGAAAAAAAGAAAAATTTCTTTGTTTTAGTTTTCTTTCTAAATGTATATGTATGTGTGTATGCATGTATGTACAATATATCTGTGGTTTGTGTTAACTTCTGTATTAGTACTGCTGCTGAGGTGCGTGTTTACATATTTTATTTCAGATAAAAGACAAACTGTCAGTCAATGTTTTGTTTTGATTAATAGAAGAAAAGATGAAATAAACAAAAAAAAAATATTTTTTTTGTTTTGTTTTTCTTTTATATACTTTTAAAGAAAATAATTTAGTTTGAATGTTTATGTATATTTTCCCAGATAATTTTATTTACTTGTCATTATGATTATTTTTTTGAATTTAAGATGAAAAACTGATATATTTCGTTTTTGTTTTTTTTTTTTTTAAATCTGATGCGTTGCTCTGAATGTGGGAATGTTACTTTTTTTTTTATTTTGTTTTTTACTTATTTGAAAAATTGTTTAAGGACTTATGATGTCAACTGAAGTCATGTTGACAGTTGTTCAATTTTATGAAAAAAAAAATTTTGTATTTGATTTTTTCTAAAGAACGGAAATTTATTTTATATTTTTGATTTTTCTGTTTTTATTTTTGTTGTTATTTTTGTTTTTATTTTTTTATTTTGGTTTAGTAGAGTGGAATGAAATAAGGATTTCTACTTTTCAATAAAATATTTTACAATTTATATAAATGATGATATTATGTATGTATGAATTTGTGTATGGTATTTAGATGATATTTTTGATTTTTTTTGTTTTTTGTTTAAATTGAAAAATTATATATTTTAATTTTTTTGTTTATTTAAAAAAAGTTAATGTTAATTTGATGGATTTTATTTGACTGTCTGTTATGGTAAAGTGCGTAATGTACATTATGTACTTTACTGAGTATCAAACTTAGTGATATTTAAAGTCGGCAGTGGAAGCATAAAAGCAGTGAGTATCAAAATTCAATAGTGTAATTACTTGTATATAGGATTGTATCCAGTGTCATACACTGATACAAATTTGTGTATTAATAATAAATCATTTATTTATTTTACTCCATTGTTATTATGTTAGTTATCTTTAGAGTTTAAATTTATTTTTAAAAGTTATTAAATTTATTTTATTAATTTTAAACAATAAAGTAAAATATGGTAAAAGTGTATTGGTTGTATGAGGTAGTAGATGGTAGGTGTAGTTGGTAGGTCTAGGTGGTAGGTGTAGATAATAGGTGTATATATAGGTGTAGATAGTAGTGTAGGAGGTAGGTGTGGACAGGTAGTAGGTGTAGAATTTGTTCTAGGTATTGGTGTAGTTATTGTACTGGTTGTTACAATAGTTAGACTACAGAAATAACATTACCATATAAGGTAACATATCTATTGGACAATTCATGTGGTTCATACCATTTAATTCTATACCTCTGGGATGTAGTTAAGTTATTTTACCTAATTGATTTTATCAAATTTTTTTTTTTATGTTCTTGACAATAACGGTAAAAATATCTTTTCGTACTTTTAACTACAACGCAAGTTTACACTACAATATAATTACTACAATATTGTTCGAACATTTATTTATCAAAATACTGGCTTTATCAACTCATTAAATGTGGAAACTACTATCGGGAGCAAAATCTTCTTAAATACCGTTATCTCATTCTTTTTTTTTAAGATGGGTTAGAATAATTGTTATGAAGTCATTGAATAGTTTGAATTTTGAGTCTAATTTATTGTAATATTTTTATTGTTGTGAATTTTTTTCCCTTAAATTACAATATTTTTGTTACATTCATCCATTTTACATCATGTATTGATGTTTTAGTTCATTGTACTTTTAGCTAGCTAGCTACCTGAAATTGGGATATCTAATTGGCACAATTTAAGTCTTTTATCTCTGGAATGTAATAATAATAAATTATTTTCATAATTGGTGAGGATGATGTTTGAGTATATTTTAATATATTTTATTTGATAGTGTAGGTATAGATTTATTCACTCATTTCTCTTTTTTCTTTTTCCTATGAAGTTTTTTCACAAAACATAGAAATCGGCTAGTCTTTCAGCTCTTGCTCTCTTTCAGTTCTTTAAACCGGACAAAATACGGCTTAGACCGAATAAGGTATTATTTGTTAGAAATATCTGTATTGTCATAGACTGTCAAGCTGCAATAAAATTATTAGCATCGTTAACCGTCAATTTAATGGAATGTGATGATGGACTATTCCAGTACGTATAGATCAAATTCCGAAATACCACAATGTAGTTTAACATCGCTAGATAGGATACAAACCTTAGATAAGCTATCGGGAAGGAGCACTTTTGATAGACCTCTAATCACTTGTAATATACTACTTCGTAAATTAGCAAGTAAAGCTTCAAATGCGACCATATTTTGATACCTTTTTTAATTTAACAGACATGACCAAATAATACCAAAACCATTGAATAAAGGTTTATTTTTATGAGAAACGAAATAATGCAAAATAAGAGTGTTCATATTTTGTCTTTTTGGTTTGGTGAAATTGCAATGACACAAACCAATTTTTATGTTATAAAAATATTTCATATTATTTCTGTGGTCCCCAAAGATTGAATTTAAAATTTAAAAATATTTTTGTATTATTTCTTCTTCTTTTTGCATTAGGCATCTGGTGCCTGTTTTATCAATATTTTGTTATTTTGTGTTTATCAATTTTGTGATGACGATTTGTCCAGAATTCCTATGACATTTTCGGTGGTCTTCCTAGCTGGTGGACTTTTAATATTGATTTGACCATTCATTGCAAGTTGATTTTTTTCGCCATTCTATTTTTACATATTGTATCTTCAGTTTCTTCGGCTATTCTCTAAATCCAACGGACCATATCTAGAATATCGCACGCTTCCCTAATTTCTTTGTTGCATTTCCTTTCCATTTCATGTATATATATATTTTTTTTGCGTGGATTGGTGGGAATCTTCATAGACACAATGACCTCCGTAGCTTCCATTGTGTGTCAGATTTTTACTGACTAAACAACACCCCTCCCATTAAAACGAGTCCGACGGACTAACAATTAATTTATTTCTAGTGTTATCTTCTTAAAGGAAAAGCTTACGAAATTCTATCGTATTAAATTTAGCGGCTTAGTTCTTTTAAGCCTTCTGATATAATTTTGATTTTGATTATAGCAGTTGAGTGGCCTCAACGTTAGCATGGCCCTCCAAATGCTTTGCTGCATATCTTTTTATTTCATTTTCTATGCAAGGAATTGTTAGATCTCTGTGCAAGTCCCTGTTCCGAACATACCAAGGGGCATTTACCATATTGCGCAAGACTTTATTTTGGAATTTTTGGATATAAAGTACATGTGTTCGTTTGGCACATCCCCACACATCCGCATTTTTTGTTTTGACTTAGATATATTCATCCGCGGTTGTCTCAGTAGCTTCATTGGATCGAATACAGATTTTGTATATTTTGTTTCTCCATATATAGCATCTAGAAGCTAACCTGAAAAAACTGCAGCTTTTCCTACTTAACTTCTTATTTCTGTTTTCGTGTTGTTAGAAGTGATAATATTTACGCCCAGATATTTAAAATTCATCCGCTGTTCGATCATTTTATTAATAAATAATATTTTTTTGAATTTGAAATTTGTTTTTGTTGCAATATGCTGTACAATATGGCAATTTCACTAAATTTTAATAATAATCTCTGTAGATCATCATCTTCAGTATCTGTGAGTAACACATCGTAATATCTGCGTAACATATGAAATTAACATTCTTATGGTCAATACGACATCTCCAAGAACTTTCAACTATATTTCTGATTATTTTATCCATTATTAAATTAAACTGAGTTAGACTGAGACTATCACCTTGTATAATACCTGTGTGTTTATGTTTGGGATATATTCGGTGAGCTTGTATATTATTTGATTTTTGCTTTAATATTTGTATGTATAGATACTGTATCTGTCGACTGCTAAATTTAATTATGTAAAATTTTTAAATGTTTTAATTTCGAATTTATTGAAAAAATTGTTTAAGTACCATCATTATGAAAACGTTTAAAGTTCTGTTTATATTTAATATTCAAAAATATCGCATTAGACCTAGCTAATATCTAGTTAGAATGACATTTTTTGTTTTGTTTGTTTTCTTTTCCAACAAAAAAAAAATCATTTTGTTTGTATCCGCTTGTTCTTCATTTTTATTTCCTATTTTTTTTTTATTATATTTTTTTTTTTTTTTTGTTCTTTTTTATATCGTTATTTTAATAACGATAGAATTAATAGGATTTGTTCTTTTCAACTTATCAAGCTTATCATTTTCATTACATTTGACATCACACAATATTATTTTAAGATTTTTAAGATATATTTTTATATCTATTTATATATATATATTATATATATATATATATATATATATATATATATATTGGTTTATATAAATGTATTATGTATTTTAGTCTATGAAATTTACTATGTGTATATATATTTTTAAAAATGTATATATACTTATGTATACATTTAAAAAATTCATTGAAATTGATTCATGAACAATTTTTGATTTTTTTGTTGGGTTTTTGGCAAAAGAGGGTTTTGGTTTGTTTGGCAATAATTTTAAAGAAAATCTTTTTTTTTTATTATTACTATAAATTTTTTTTTTTGTTGAAAATTGAAAATTTCAATTTTAAAATATTATTTTCTAAGAAATTTAAGTAGGTATCTAAAAGTTAATTCAATTTGAAGAAATAAAAAGAATTTATGGTATTGTCCTTTTTTAAGGATATTTTGATTTTAAAGACAAAAATAGAAAAAAAAAATTATTTTTGATGTAGGTTTTTAATGTTGAGGTTAAAATATTTTCAAAGTTGAGTCTTCTATAACAGAAAATTCAGTATAAGAATTTTTTTTTTTTTTGTATTTTAATATCTCAGTAGTTTAATTTAATAATTTATGTGTGGTTTTTTTTTATGTTTTTATTTTTTCTTTTTTGTGATTTTGATTGTTTTGGAACATTGTTTTCGGCAATCGATTATTTATATTTATTTATTTCGATTTATAAAGACTAAAAAAGGATTGATGACGATGCCAAAATAATTTACACAACGAAAATAGGTAATTTCTTGCAAGGAATAACTGCTAGAAATTTTCGACCAATAATGTAGCTTGGATATTGTAAATATTTCTAATATTCCATATTTTATTTCTAATATAATACTTCTATGACCGGTTATTAAGGTTTTTCCCCGCAATTTGCCTCAGAGATCAATCGTTTTCAAATTGGATGAGTCTCAAAGTGGGTGTTGAATATCAAGAAATTCAATTTGGTTGGTGAGTATCAATAGAATGGGTACGATACTCTATATAACAGACATTATATATTATGCTTAGACTTTGTAAGCTAAAACAAATATTGTTTCATATAATTAGGTATATCTGTATTCTACGGGTTATGTTACAGTTAGTTAAGCATGTATACTTTAAAAATTTTGACTTTGTATAGCTAGGTTGTTAAGATACTATTCTACTTGATACTGGAAAAACCAATTAGCATTTAGCATTTTATTTTGTTTTAGTTGATTATTCACCAATAAATTCATTACTTGAGCCAACGATTGAAGAAAGAAGTCAATTAGATCATTAATTTTGTTTGCTACAATAAACAATATATTTAATTAATGTTATGGAAGGTCTCACCTAAAATTAGAACATTGAGTGGTTACGAAAAAAGTTGGCCACTGTCGTTATATATTTGTTTTATATCACGTGAGCGCAATGTATTCTTTATGATGTATTCGGAATTTCGATTTCCAAATTTCTGCATATAATTTCATTTCCTTGGTATCGTTGTATTTGAAATATGGTGGTGGTAATTGGTTCACATAGACGTGTAATCAATAACATTTTGTTTTTACAATGATTATCAGCATGCTAAAGGCTTTACGCTATGTTGATGACAGGAAGAAAATGGTTTAGAATACGATTTGTATTTGGAACATTTTCTTTAAATACGAAGAGAGGCATTTTTTTGTTTTTGCCACATTATTATCTATGTTAAAATAAATAAATAAATAAATTTATTGTATATATATACTCGTATATATTTATCTTATAGTAGGCTGCTATTTTATTAAATAAAAAAATCGAATCTAAAAGATCAACAGATATGTATAACGGTTTATATACAAAATTAAAACTAAAAGGATACTTTCAAATGTCTTTTTCGTCCTTAAAAGTTAAGATGCACTATTAAAGATACATATTTTTCGAAAGCTCTGGACATCAGGTATCTTTGAGCTTGAAATAATATCTGTTTTACCCGTGTAGGACCAAATTACTATATTTTAGGCTGGTTGAACATTTGCTTCGGGTGCTCTGAAGTGCTTATTAGCTTTTTTATCCTCCTTCGGATTCTAGTATCATAGTAGTAAATTAAATTGTTAATAATAAAAAAAAATGCTAAGCGGTATATTATTTTTTTTCTTGGCAGTTTTTAGAATATATTCAAACGAAGTTCATTGATTTGATTTTTAAAAATTAAATTTCCATATTGAAAATTTTATTTTTAAAATGAAAACTAAAAAAAAATATTTTAATTATTTTTAGAATTTTAAATTGACATGATAAATAAAATGTATTTGATTACAAAGTAAAGTGTTGAAATTTGTTTATAACAACAACTCTACAAATAGAAACAATTAAATTAAATAGTGTGATTACAATAATTATAATTTTAATATAATTTAAATTATCAAAAACAAGCAAAAACAATCAAAAAAACAAAAATATCATAAAAAAAAAATTAATAATAACAAATGAGGATGAAAAATTTAATTCAATTTCAATAATAATAAATGTAATAATCAAAAGAATAGCTACTGTGATTGCATTGCAGTTGCTGCTGTATGCCAATAAATTAATATATGGATTTGCTTCTATATCAAATTATCAATTATCAAAAATTAAAAAAAAAACATCATAATCAACATCAATATCAACCAAATAATCAATATATAATTATCATTTTTCTATTAAATAATTCATTAATAAAAATTTTGAATTATTCAAATGTGGAAGGTAATTTTATGAAACAGCAACGGTAGCAACTGCAATTAAAACGCTTAATTTACATTTAAATTAAAATTAAAAAAAAAAATTGTGTTTATTTTTTTTTTGTTTTTTATTTTGTTGAACTATTTTGGAACTGAAACGAAGTAAATGTAAACATTTTTTTACACCCCAACAACAAAAGTGTTAAAGTGACAAATTTATAATGTACAACATAAAAATTAAATTACAAATTAATTTCAATATTAAAATTTAATATAATTTTTAAATATTAAAAACAAACAAAAAAACAACAATAACAGATAATTAAAAAAAAGCAACAAAAAAAACAACAAAAACAAAAAAAAATTATTATTATCAAATACACACGATTATTATAAAAGGTGCTTTTAAAATATTCATGAGCGGCAGTGGTGATAATATTTTAATAAAAACTGGGACATATCTAAAGTCCACAGGTGGTGGTGGTTGTGGTGGTGGTGGTGGGGGTATTGTAGGTGGTATTGGTGGTGGTATTGGTGATGATTGTTTTAATAAAGATGATAGTAATAATGATAATTCGGTTTCGGATATTATAAGCCAATGTGATAGCAATACTGCTATTATTACAACAACAACAACAACAGCATATCCAACACATATTTGTGACACTTTAATAACAAATAGTAATGAGCGTATAATTTGTAGTAGTAATATAAGTGGTTGCGAAGGAATTGATACAAAAAGTTGTTGTAGTGGTGGCGGTAATATTGAGTGTGGCGACGGTAATGATAATGACGACGATTATAATGACGTTAATATAAGCGGTAATGTCGGTGGTATTAATTTAACTATACAAAGTGGTGCTACTACTACTTCAACTACTACTTGTACAACTGGTACTACTATAACTTTATGTCATCGTTTTCAAACACAATCAAGTACGACGAGTGATTTACAGCAATCGACTAGCGCCACTGTTGATACAGTGGCGACTAGTTCTGGTGGTTTAATTTTAAATTCACGTCAGGGTTCTGTTGATGGTGCAATGCAAAGATGTGGTTTATGCTCAATATTATCAAGATTACTTAGACGTGCTATGTGTGTAGGTTCAAGACGTGGCAGTGGTGAATCATATTATCAAGAATTACCAGAAACAGTTGTAAGTACATAGCTTAAATGTATTAGTTAGTAGTTAAAGAAAAAAAAAATAATATCAATATAATATATGGGAACTATTATTGCATTAGTGAATACTATTTACATAAATATTACTATATTTTTTTATTTATTTTTCAAATAAATTTATTTTAAAATAATATTATTTAAAAAAAAAAATGGTAATGTTAAAGGTGCAATTAATGATAAAAAAAATTCTAAATTTATATTTTAATTTTATTTATTTATAATAAAAATAAAAGTAGGTAACAAAAAAAATATATATTTGAATCCTGTGCCACACTAATACGGTTAACGGACATTGATGATGATGATGATGAAGATTATAACTTAGTCTACTAATCCAGATAAGTAATGTTAATCTGGTGGTGGTACAGGTCGTGGAACTTGACTTCGTTTATAATTTTTTTTTGAAAATTTTAATCTAAATTAAACAAAATGATTTTAAATCTGATTTCAATCTGGGTTAAAAAAATTTGTAATCTGGGGTTTTTAACAAAATTCATAACAATAAAAATACTGCAAATAGCAGCTTTATATACTTCCGTTGTTCCAAGGAAAAATACAGTAATTAACAAAATAATTTAAGCATCACAAATTTGAGCATAGGATCTTTACATTTTTTCCTTAGGGAACAGGGTGTTTAAAATCGAAATAGAATTGCATATAATAATCTCCATAAATGCAATTTAAATCCTTATTGGGATGTTTAAATTCTTATATTTCAATACGTAATATTATTATTTTACCATAAAATGTGTAAGATTAAATCGTACCCAGATATATCGGGTTATATATTACAGTTAGATTTTTGGAGCATATTCAATAGTTAGATTTATACGTCGTTAAAGGTGTACTACCGCCAGTAGTTGATTGATTGATTGGATAGACTTAATTGGATAAACATGCTAAAATTAATGGAACCTTTGAATACAGAACAGAAAGTAGAGAAAGTCGAGACAAATCAAACCATCGCTAAAGAGCTGAAATATCGGTAGAAATAGAAGCTAAGCCAAGTCCATGCCCATCTACATGATTTGTTGTTGACCTAAGGTAGTAAAAATGTATTCAAATATAGCATTTCCAAAAGTATTTCAAGCTTCGATGTTGGTTGGATTTTTATTATGACTCGACAACGAACGTAGATGAATATCATGAAGATATGATGTAAACTGCCATAACGTTATTGAAGTTGACGTATACCGGTACTAGAAAATTTATTATATGGGTCGAAATTCTATTGGTTTGAGTTTTGTTTTGATTTTTTCTATTAGTCTGTAGAACGTAGAGAAGCGTAGAATTAACTATTAATTTGATCGGAAAAATACAAAAAATAATGTTGCTAATGCAGGAAAATATAAAAAATAATGATGCTAATGCAGAAAAATACAAAAAATAATAATGCAGATGCTATGCTATAAATAAAATAAATTTTTTACACACAAAAACAGTCCTAGTTATCTTACAAGATTAGTTTCAGGTCTCTACTTCATCAAAAGTCGGTTAGACAGTCTTCTGGATTTTGTTGATTAGATGATCGGAGTGGACATCTACATAGTTTGTTTGGATTGTTACAGTACCAAGCTGCGATCTGTTTTTTAGTACATTTAAACTATTTTATATGTATATATATATATTTTATAATGTATATATATATCTGAGACTACCCTATATATACTTAATTTTTTTTATGTGGATATATTTCAAAATTAGAAAATAATTTTAATTGTAAAAAGAAAATTAAAATGGTTTAGTACCTTATTGTCATTTATAATATTTATAAAAAACTGTTAAGACAGTATAATTTTTAAAGATTAATCATAAATTTTAACGATTTCTTTGAAATTTTTATTTTAACAGTCGAAATTTTTAAATTTGAATATAGAACCGTCTTCAGTATAGCTTCTATGAAACACATTCATATACATATACAACGTGAAGGTTCTGGGCCTGGCGCAATATTGTCTTCCCCTGACTGCATTAGTTAAGAGCAGATTCTCTCCAGTTTCGAAATATGAAGTTTTTTTATATGCACCGATAATTTATCTCCCCGCAAGCAGATTCTATTCAGTTTGGAAGTATGAAGTTCATATCCGCTAACACTTTATCTCTCTAACGAAAATGTACTATTCCTCGTATCAAATTGTAATTTTTTTTAGTTTTAATTTAGTTATTTTAAGTTCAGGTTTTATAACCGTGACTTCCTATCTTAAAACATATTTTGTTTTTGTATAGGACTTCTTCGGTACAATCCAGATATTTCGTTTCTAAAAGTGTACTTCAGTTTAATCGCAATCAAAGTATTTAATTAGTCTATACTGTTACTATTTTATAGGTGACGTGTTTTATCTCCTAGAGGGTATTTGAATTCATGTTCCAAATTATAATTATATACCGCTACTTTTATGACTATCGTCTAGTACAAGAGAAAAATTTTATCTACCAAAGGATTTGAACTCGTGCTTGCGGAACTTCTATAACTATACACATTTGTAATTTTATGACTATCGTCTAGTACAATAGAAGAATTTGATCTCCCAGGAGATCTGAACTCATGCTTGCGGACCTTTTGATTATATACTACTACTTTTATGTCTATCGTCTAGTCAGTAGAAGAGACGAATTTTATCTACCAAGTGATTTGAATTAGTGTTTGCGGAGCTTCTTTAATTATACACATTTGTAATTTGATGACTATCGTCTAGTACAAGAGAAGAATTTTATCTTTCAGGGAACCTGCACTTATGCTTGCGGAGCTCTTAATTATATATCGCTACTTTTATAACTATAATCTAGTTAGTATAAGGGACGAATTTTATCTACCAAGGGATTTGAACTAGAGCTTTCCATACTACTTTAATTATACATATAGTCCTACTTTTATGGCTCTCCTGAAAATTCAACTACTGTACAGGAGTCAAAAAGGTATATCATGTTTATAAATTTTAAATTTGCAAACAAAACAGTATTATTTTTTCAAATCTGATTTACTTATTTTTTTTTTTGTTTTTTTTTTTTTTTTTATTATTTATTTTTAATTCCGACTATTTTAAGTACTTACACACTTATATTTACTTTTTTTTTATTTTTTTATTTAATATCTATTTAATTCTAAATAAAAAATAAAAATACCAGATTTTTATTTTTATATTTTTAAATTTGTTAAGTTAAAGTTTTTAAGTGTTGAGTACACTGATTAGATATTGAAATGAAATCATCTACGACTAATTTAAAAATAAAAACATATATTACACTTATTTTAAAGTATTTGTATAGTAAATTTAAATTAAAATCTTATAAACTAGTCTATTGTTTTTTTTTTTTATTTGATATTTGATATACTGTTAAAAGTAAACAAAATTTAATTTTATCGTTTATATACATATAGTTGTATATAATTATATATATATATATATTATATATATATATATATGATATATAAATTAGTGTATTTAATTAAGTGATCATTAAGTGTAATTTAATTTTATTACGATATTATTCATTTGGGTTAAATTCTTAATGACATTTTTATGGCTATTTTTTCAAGCCCTTGTATATGTATTTATATATTATGTACACATATTATATAAATAGATAATATATTTCAAGATTTATGTAATATGCCAGTATTACGAGTATTACTTGTAATTTTCATTATTAAATTATTGATTTTTATTTTATTTTTTTATTTTTTTAATAATATATTATAATTAATATATTATGGGTATATGTACTCCAATTAGCCATAAGTGGGGGTTTTATATAGATTTACAGAATTGAGTATGTGATGTCATTAAAAAAATAAAAATAATAATAAAAAAAAAAATTAAAAATTGAAGGTTTTCTTTTTTATCGGGAGATTTAAATTATTAAAACACTTTTTAAATCAATGTTTATTATAGAGATTTTAAAATAGATAAAATATTGTTTGTTATTGAATTAGGGGTGGCGACTTTTACAATCGGAAATCAGAAATTTAAATTTGGGAGTGGACTTATCTTATAATAAAAATCATTAATAGTTTAGTTAGATAAACAAACAGAACTACTGAATATTATTTATTTGATTTACTTGTAAGTGGTTTATTAAGTGTAATATACAGTGTTTCTTAAAACTATTTTTATATAATAATAATAAAATAATAATAATGGAATTTTGCCGAACTTGTACCAGTACCAAATGTACCACATAAATTTCCAGATTCAAATAAGGAATTTTACATGGATTTTTTCAGAATTTGTACCACAAGGAATTTTTCCTACATAGTACCAATAATTTTTCCTTACGAATACAGAAAAGTAGTGATACGAGTACCCTCTAAAATTCTGTATGACGTCATAAAAAAATTTTATTTTAAAAGTACCGTATTCTTTTCCTACAAAGAATCTTCAATTACGTCCTATACAAAAAAAATGTTTTCACATTAATTATAGCAGCAATATTTCCAACAATTATTCCTTGTACTGAAAAAATACTGAATTTGTATCCAATGCAATTTCCAACGAGTATTCCAATGAATAAGCAAATACTTGTTACCAAAGGGAAAATACAATGGATAAAATATTGGTCCAACGATGTAGACTTTTAGAAAAACATTATCATACAAAATGTGCCAATATTATTTCCAACAATTTTTTCTTTTACTTGAAAAAACGTTGAATTTGTACCAAGATTTTTCCAGCATATATTCCAATCAATAAGTATTAACTTGTTACCAACAGGAAAACACAATGGGAAATATATTGGTACAACGATTTACTCGTTTAGAAAAACATTATAAACTTACTAATATTTACATCAAATACTTAATACGAGTTTATATATAATATATATATATATTTTCTCTGTTTTAAATATTTGAATAAAACAACACTATTGTTTAAGTTCTACAATTTTCTTTTTTTTTTAAATTATTTTATTTTAAGATACAACAGGGTGAAACAGAATTGAATAAAGAATAGTGTGAACATTTATGGGAAAAAACCAAGGAAAAATTATAGGAAAAACCATGTGAAAAAGTATAGGAACAATAAAAGGAAAAGAGGGTGAAATAATATTGGAAAAAACGTAGGAAATATTATAGGAAAACCCATATGAAAAAGTATAGGAATAAAATAAAGAAAAAGGAGTGAAATAATATTGCAAAAAACTTAGGAAAATTTATAGGAAAATCCATATGAAAATTATACTTGGAATAATACTTGGTACAAAGTGTGGAAACATTGTTAGAAAAAAGGTTAGAATTCCTTTATAAATAATGATAGGAATTTATTACGAAAAAATAGTAAGAAAACTATGACGTTAATAATTTTTATTAGGTACATTTAAGGTACATGTTCAGATAAAAATTCCGACATTGGTACATTTTGAAAAAGTGACCACTTCCAGAGGAAAAAACATTGGAATTTCAGATAATTTTCATTCACCTTTTCCGAAAATATGTACCATTCTGTACCATTGGTACGTGGTACAATTTCGGAAAAAATATTTGGAAGTCCAATTGGAAGTCCAAAATTTCGATTTCGGCCAATTTCAGCGATTTTTGGTCTTAAAAAACCCCTTTTCCGATCCTTTGCGGAAGCTGAAAATTTAGCACCCTCGATTTAGTTAATAAAATTTTTATTAATTTTAAAATAACGGCTCCTAAGGATAAAAGGGTAAAAAAACTGATACGCATTTTCTGGAACACCCGGTATATAGAAAGAAAATAATTAAAATAAATTTAAAAGTAAAACTTCGCTAAAGTAAACAAAATGTAAGAAAGCAAAAAAGTAAAGTAGAGAAATTCTCTAAGAAAAGAATAGTCAAAATTGTATAAATTAGATGAAAATCAGAATTAAACAGTATTAAACATATATCAGTAATTTTAAGCAATACATAAAGTTAACTGACAATTACTTAATTATCTTCACTAGCTCTTCAACTTCGTACCAACCAATATTCCTAAGCCAATTCTTAGTTTCAGTCAGAAATTCACATAAACTTGAATGTTCCTGATGTGTATTGGCAATTTAATAAAAATTCTAGGTGCAACGATTTTATAAAAATGACAAAAATGAAATTTATTGAAACGTGGTACATCAACTAAATTCTAGGTGATTAAATTGAAATATTCTGGGTGTTCCAGAGCATGCGTATCAGCTTTTTAAAAAGGAAATTAGCCGTTTAAAATTTAAAAAAAAATGTTTCGAGAGTGCAATATCGATTGGTGATATTTTCAACTTCCGTAAAAGACCGCAAATCGGTTTTTTAAGCCCAACAATCGTCGAAATCGAGATTTTCAAATGGGAAGAGATAATTTTCGAATATCAATCAATTAAGACACTTCAAATATTTTGCACATCTTTTTCCTAAGCCCAAGTTTACCATCAACTGTTTCTACAAAATACCATCAATAATTATTTGTATATTTGTTTTCTATTGTAATGTAAATGAGATCTCATTTTATCAAAATTAATTGTTAATTAAAAAAATGTCATTAAATTTAATTATTCAAAAAAAAAAAAAAATAATTGAACTGATCAGATGCTCTCTAACCACAAATTAAAACAAAAAAACCATATACAAATGTTATACAGTTAATTTGAAAATTTTCTCCTTCATATTCCATGTAACTACCATATTTAGGTAAGTAATTATTATTATGTAGAGATACTTACCAATATGATTATACCTATATAATATATATATATATATATATTCTTCAATAAAGAAATAAAAGTTTTAAATTATTATCTCTTATAATTCTAAATTATTTCTCGTCTTATATAATATATATTTATATACACATATAAGATACCAGATAAGATAAAAATTTCCATATTAATAAACTTGAGAAAAGTTTTTCCTAATTTTTTTGAAAAAAAAAAAAAAAAAAAAAATTAAATTACAAAAATTAAAACAAAAATTTTCTTTTTGTAAACCTTCAAAATTTGACCCAATTCGTATTTGAAAAACATTTTCTTTTTTTGACTTTACCCAAAAAACAACCCTAAAAGAAAAATTAAGAGAAAAAAGTAGATAATCCTGATTACGCAAAAAAAAAAATCCTTTAAAATATTCAAAAACAAAAAAAAAAAATTTTTTTAAATTTTTTTATTTTTTTAAAACCACAAAATCACTCTGTAGTAATAATAATAAGAAAATTTATATCTTATCTGTATAGAATTTATAGAACCATGAAACGAAAAAATTTCGAAATAAAAATTATAATTCATTTAAATAGAAAACACCCAGTAGGATTTTCCACTATAATTGCAGCATTAATTCCAGAACTTTAGTTCTCAATATAGGCTTTTTTCTTTCTCAATATCGTTTTTTTACGCACGAGCAATTATTTGCTTGCAGCATGATTGGGAATTATAGCTCCAAAACTGATGTGTCAAAGAACTGATTAACTACCTACTACTGGGAACAAGTGTTGGAACTGGTGTAAATACTATTCGAAGAAGTATTTGTTTTGGTTGAATTCATGCACTGAATCATCAAAATGATCTAGATCGATGAGATGGATGTCTGATGACTGGAGTTTAAGTTCAATATGTTCAAATTCAAAAAGGGCGATTCCATATTCCGCGCCAACTATAAAGGAACAAGAAACCCCTATTTATTAATTATAATTCAAGTTAAAGCCAAATTTAACGTTTTTAACAGAACAGGGACTTAAATATACTGATATTTTTCACTATCATTGAATAGGTATAAAAAATAGACAATAATAAGTTTGTTTACAACTTACTACGGTCCACATTATATTGTCTATACCTAACTACCTATCTACATTTAATGATCAAAATAAAACTCATATAGTCATATGCTACTCTCTTGAAATTCGTATAAATAGGATGGTGTACTGGTGTAGGTGTAGTCGTGGTGTGGCGATTTATTTTCTCTCATTTTTGGTAAATATATTGAATAATTTTGAGGTGAAATGTTGACAATTAACTCTATTATAATATATGATATCCCTATTAAATGTTGCGTATAAGATTCCGTATCATTCGCGATACATTTGAAAGATGATGTTCGATGGCTTAACTTAAACTTGGCTTTATTGTAGTATAAACTTGCAGTACCGTACTTAATTAAGCACGAAAAGGTGATTCTACTTAAGTTATTGTCAAGAACATAAAAAAAAAACAATAAAAAGACGTTATTTTGCAGTTTGGACATAGGTATTTGCTAGAATATCTGCAACAATCTGATTCATAATATCTATTCAGACAATTAATTAATATCTATGCCGCCTATATGGGTGAAGCTGTTAACCATTTTTATTCTGAACGAGTTACAAAATAATACTGATGATGACTTAATTCAATTAAATCGAATAAAAAACATTCCAAATTAAACAAACAACCATTCACCAGCATAATAGTTCTATTTATTTTAGATATTGAAATGAAATCATCTATGACTAATTTAAAAATAAAAATATATTACACGAAATATATTTACGTGCCCACGGTGCCATGTTTAAGAATTGTGATCTGTCCAGGGAAAAACCAAAACTAATTGCATACACCATCACCATGACTTGTGGTTCGGTAACTCTACTTTTCTTGCAAGTATATAGTTCTAGAACATAAATAATGAAACCACCATCGATGAAATTATTTCCTATTGGGCAGCTACACAACAGCTATACACATAGGCTATACATAACTAATATAATATACCAAATAAATTTGCTGTTATCATCAATTCTGTATATTATATTCTAGTAATGACTATAAGACTGTACATTTTCAAAATTTACAACTAAACTAAAATGAAGAGTCTATGACCTGTCTTGAATTTCTTATTTGATTATTCTTCAAATTTTTCTTATTTTAGTCCTAAGAATTTCATTTTTGTTTTTTTATTATTATTATTTTACAAAATTTTAATTTCAAAAACATCATTACAAAAAAAAAAAACAAAAACAAAAATAACAGAAATGAAAATTCATCATGAAAAGAATAAATTTTGAATTCCTTCCAGAATACAATATATATATATATATACTTATATATAAAAATATAATATGTATATATGCTTACCACCATATTAAAAAGGACGACTTCATATCATCGTCATCATCATTCATCTTCTGATTAGAAACCATTTTCAAGTCGACGCACATTGGATAATTTTTACTGCTTTATATCTTATTTTTTTTCTTTTTCTTGTTTTTTTTTTTTTTTTGTTTTATTTTACTTCTTTTTTTTTTATCTGGACACAAAAGTCAATTTTTAAATAAGGATGAATAATTGTAAGGCCTATGGGCAAAACCAATTCGAAATAAATTATACTGTTTTGTGTGAATTTATACATGTGCTGTGATATATGATGGATTTCATGATTTAAGAGAAAAAAAAAAAAAAAAAAATTGATGTGCCCATAAGATACAAAATAATTTGACAAGTAGAAAAATTTTCGAGGTGTTGAAATCTTTTTTTTGTTGACCCCAGCTTTTGGGCAATTGACCTGTGGCTGTCAAAAATTTATTTTATTTATGTATTTTTTTTTTTGTTTAAATTGTACAATTGGTGTGTTACATAATCAATATTTAATGAATTAATAATTTTTTTTTTGTTAAAATAGTATAAAGATATTTTATTATAGTTTTAAGTAAATTAATAATTGGTATACAATTTTGTAAGGCCAAGCCGTTGCTGTACATTAAAAATAATTAAATAAAAACGTAAAGTCAAAGATATTGAAATTTTCTATTTGCAAATTATAGTATGATAGATTAGTTTTCAACGATTTCTGGGATGACATTGTTACCTTACTGGTATGGGTATAAATTTGGTATGAATATCATTTCAAAATAAAAACATATACACTAATATGTATATTAATCCTATAACAATATTACAGCACTTGCTCCGGTGCCTTATAGGATTCTCAATTTTAGTGCTATAACGTATTTATAACCTTTCGCAGCAATTGCGGAGCACTCAAATTAACGCTAATACTTCTATAAGAGTGTTTATAATAGTGTTATAAGAGTGCGCAAGAGTCTTATAGCAATAAAATTGTTACGTGGGTAATGTGTTATTTGAGATATTTATGTTTGTTGTAGTGTAGTTAATTATCATGAATTTGGTTTTCTTCATGTTAATTGTCAATTTGTGAGTCTCCATCCATTCCTTGGTTTTTTCTAATGATTTATTAATTTTATCTTGCAAACTATAATAATTCTTAGCTTCAAATATAAGACATATATCGTCTGCAAAAAGAAAAACTTCTGCCTCTATGTCAAATAACTGTAGAACTTCAATATATACATATATTTAATAGTAACGGTTCTAGTATACTTCCTTTAGGTACACCATGGCTAATTTCTTCCTTTTCACTCATCATGTCATTTATTTGTTTATACTGGATGCGACTATTTAAATATCACTTGAACCATTTGAAGTCAGTTCCTTTTATGCCGAAATTTTTAAGTTTGTGTAGAAGTATTTTATGGTTCACAGTGTCAAATGCTTTTAGTAAATCCATGGACACTAAGAAAACATGTTTTCTTTTATCTTTTAGTTTCTGTACACAAGTGACCATACCAATTAGCCCTGTTTCTGTATTGAATTTTTCTTAAAGCCTTATTGATGTTTTAAAATAAGTTTTTCTTTATCTAAAAATTTTACTAATTGATTAGTAACTATTTTTTCAATAACGTTTCCTAAAGTTGGTGCCAAACGAATCGGCCTGTAATTATTTAAGCCACTTTTACACCCCGATTTGAAAATTGGTTCAATTTTACCTAATTTTACATAATTGATTTGGAAACAATCCCTCTTTAAGCGATTTCTTGACTAGAATTAATATTGGTAGAGATAATTGCTCATTACAATTTTTTAAGATTTGTGTTCTTCTTTTGAATTTATTAAATATTTGTTTTTGTTTATTTCGTCTTTGAATTTAAATGATTTATTAGATTTCGCTTGTTCATAAAATATTTTATTTTCACAATTATAACATAGATTTTTTTCGACAGCTGCAAAATGTCGATTGACTTAATTTATTTTGACTTTGGCTTCGTCGTTCTTTAATCCATTTAATATTTCATTTTATTTTGCTTTTTTATTGGAATTGAACAGTATTTATTAATACGGGACACAATGACTCTACGCATACTGAACACAATGTTTCTGTAATATTTACAAATAATTTAAATCAAAAAATCTCACTATCAGCATTTAAATCTTAACTTATTGGACCATAATATACCTCAATTTGTGGTCATTATGCATTTTTCAAGGATTTCAATACAGTTAGTATATACAGCAGGATTTTCTAGTGGAGATAGAAAATTATTGTTTATTTTTAATAATATTTACACTAAGCAAACTGTCAGAGTAAATTAGAGAATATGTTAGTTTTGTGCTAATGAACGTTCAACAACCACCACCAGTTTTATTTGGACGACATGAGAAGACCGATGAAAAACCCGAAAAATTATAAAAATTTCGTTCAGTTATCTTGAATTTGGTCTCTACCTCTTGCTATAGTACAGTACGCATTGGAGTATTAGAATTACCTAGACAATCCCTGAATTCTGAATTTCGATTGCTCAATTCTGCATATAACCAAATTTTTAACTTTCTGTATATAAATTTCAATGTGGAAAACAACAGCTATTATATTGTAGAGCATCTTTATATTCATAATAACATATTTCTAATCAAGGATTGAGAGGTATTCGATTCCGGAGTTAACTATGAATAGTATGAAGGCATATAACTGGTGTATCATACATATATATTTGATGAATGTTCAGATTCGATTCCTGATTAAAGTGAAATAATAATTTATTGATTTTTCGACCTAGTGCAGTACCCTGTATATCAATGGGATAAAATAAATTACAATACAAAATAATCGGCTTAAATCTCGAAAGATAAGAGTGCCTGAAATATGCAGGCAAACTGTAATACATAAATATAAATAAATAAACAAATAAAAAAACTACATACTAATCCAAGTAAAATTTATAATTTTATAAAATTCAAAAAAGGTAATGAAGTTGTTAAAATATTAATAAAATGTTAAACATGATGATTGTCTTCTTGTCAAAAATTATGAAAATTTTCAATGTATGTGAGTGTAATGTGTTTAATAAAATAGAAAATTTATTCATGTCACATTTGCTAATGGAAAATCGTTAATTTTCAAACTGTAAAACATTTTCTTAACTTTTATATTTTTATTTTTATTTTTTTTTTTAATATTAAATTAAATTAATAAATTTGATAATAATAATATTTCTATGTGATATACACTTCAAATTTAATAATACATATTTAAATTGCGTATATCTACCTCTAATCAGGAAATTGTAATTTTCCTATATTACCTATACTAAATATATTCACAAATAATAGAATTTGATCATTACAAACTTTTCTTGCAAATTTTATAAAACTTCCTCTTCGGTAACAATTTTCGTACATTTACGATGTATGTAACTACACACGTATTTTTGTTTTTGTTAAATAAATATGTACTTATTATATTAAATTAAATTATTACTGAGAGGTGAAATTGTGGAAAAAATTAAATAAAAAAAAAAAAATAAGAGAAATAATTTTCTAATAAAATTTATTGAGATGAGTCGACACATATTAACATATTAAGTGAGTTTGTTATATGAATAATATACAAAATTAATGACGAAAAGTTTAAATATTTGCAATGTTTTTCTTTATTTAACCAAATGTAATAATTTTTAGTTGTAATTCAGAAAAAAAATATTAATTTAATTTTGTTATTACACAGTTTAGCAGATGCTGGTACTCTAGTAGCATTCTCTGCAAATCTAGTTCTACAGCTGCTGAATTTGGCAATATAAAAAAAATAATTGTTATGCGGTATTATTCCAATTTCTATTTTCACTTTCACGGCCCTATTTTCTTCTAATCGTCGCCTGAGTAAAAAATTGTCGCATGTAACAAATGTTAACTTTAGGATACTTGAATTTAAAGTTTTGCGGTCTTATAAAATAAAAATTGCACCCTAGAAATTCGTGTACTTTTACATAAAGCTTGCTACAGCTATGGAGAGGATAGTCATGTTGTAAAAACTGCATGCCAGTTTCTTTAGTAAGCAATTGTAATATGTAGTATTTTGAAGGTGTTTTTTTTTATTGTAATAAACTTTTCGCATGTTGCTATTATTAATTTAATAATATTTTATAATATACTCAACACTTTATTTGAAATAAATAAAGTTCTCGGGCTGCTTAAAGGGATGGGTATATAATATCTCCTCTTCTTTTTTTTAAATCTAATTTAAAGATTATTTATAGCAGATTATAGTGTTGGGAAAAGAGATAAAACTACAAATTTATAAATAAATAGGCATAATCGCATTTACTATTATTGTATTATAGGGCTCTCAATAAACTTAAAAAACAAAATGTCAATGACATATATTCGAGACCACTTCTTGAAGAACTGAGTCAGTAAATCTACCTGCCTGTAGGTATGTTGTTTACTGTTCAATAGTCAAATATACACGTCCCTAATATACCTGTCCACCAGTTTCTCTAGGCATTTCAACAAACACGAAGAGATACTAATAGGCCTGAAACTAGTTAGGAATGCATAGTTTGTTGTGCAAATCAACTTGCTGGAGAGGGTACGATCTTTAAAATCCTTCCAACTATCTACGTACTGCGTATCTGTAGTCTACCGCTTCGAAGCAATTAAATTTTCAAATCGTATTCAAATTTCACTCAGTTGGTCGAGTAGACAAGAATGCAACATAAATAAATCTGGTATATGCTGAAAGCCTCCTTTAGTCTACTATCGTTGAATCGTAAGGCGTAAAATCAGCAATACGGTAGTCATTACTGGTCACTGTCAGAAGACTTAAACCCCTCAAACAACTTAACCAGAGCCTATACAGAAGATGAAATAGATGAAACTATTCAACACGTTCTCTATACCTTCTCCGGTTCTTATCAAAAAAGTAAAGTCCAGCCAGAAACTGTCTTTCTGGCCTCACTGGGTGACCTGAAGACGCTAAATTCCAAGGGATTTACCGCTTTGTAACAAACTCAAAATGTTTTAACCAGTAGCAGGTTAATTCACGCGAAGATCCCGTGGTATCACAATGCACTTCACTGGTGTAACTATGCCGGTATATTGTCAATTACCACCAAACATTATATCAAATTTTAATTGCATATACCAAAGGCGTAAATAAAAAATAAAATTGCAAAAGAATTCAGTAATTAAAAACAGAAACAAAAAGTCTAACTAAGCAAGTTTTTATACCTCCTCCTTAATGCTAGTAATACTTTTTCATTGTTATTATTAATACTCGTATCGTTGTAATATCGACAAACAACAGATAAATCCAAAGATAAAATATAATTGCATTAATTTTTTTGAAGACCGTTATACAAATTTATTCCTAATTTGTTTTTCTATAAGTTCAGCTTTCGAACAAAATACTATTTAACTTATTAAACATGTATATGTATACTAATTTATTCTGAATCCGATTTTTGAATAATTTTACTGTTATGTAGTATATTTGTTAAAATATCTAATCTCTGTTCATAAAACATAGTAACATACATACATCATATACAATTAATAAAAAATATATTTTTAATTTATCTTACGGTAAAATTATATTTTTTTTAAACGGTTCTCACATACACATTAACATGTATATATACATATAATCTATACTATACTATATATAAAGTTGAATGTATGTTTATGCCCAGAACGTATTTGTTTTTTTAATTTGTTTTTTGTTTATTGTTGGTTTTTTATAAACATATTTACACCAACCAATTGATTTTTTAAGAAAAAAATGAATTTTGATACTACTACTTTTTATTTGTTTTTAAACTTCTAATTCAATAGCGAAAGCCCTAAAAAATTATACAACGTAATTAAAGAAAATTTAATTTCCTTCAAAAAAAATCCTCAAAAGGCTATACGGCGATCAGTGCTTCAGAAGTTATGAGCTATTTTGTCACAACACAAAAAAGCCGCAAAGGAACAAAAATTACACTATTGACACTATTGATGCATTTGACGCAAATGACGCAATTGACGCTATGACGCTATGACGCTATTGACGTTATTGACGCTATTGACGCTATTGACGTGAATGACGCAATTGACGCAAATGACTAAATTGACGCAATTTGACGCGAATGACGCAATTGACGCCACGTTACGTCACTTCACCTCACTTCACTTCACTTTACGTTCGTAAGTCCATCATTTCTGTCACGTCACGGTTTTTTTTTACTCTAAATCGCTGTAGATCGTTTCAGTATGCTTTGCTGAGAGTAATTCCATCTGACTACCCTCTACAATTTAAACGACTTCAATTTCCCAAAAAAATATGCTTTGCTACTACCATAAATAAAACACAAGGGTAAACTTTAAGTGAAGCAGGAATTGACTTAAGAGAGCCATGCTTCTCTCATGGTCAATTTTATGTAGCTTGCTCGAGAGTATGTAACAAAAAAAAATATTTTTATTTTGACTTCAGAAAATAAAACAAAAACTATTGTATATAAAGAAGCTTAAATTTGGTCGAATCATTAAAGCAAATCATTGGCCTATTTCACAATTTGAAATTTTATATTTTTTGTGTTGGACCCAAACAACGTCGGATGGCTTTGCTGTATACAATATAAATTGCAATTCTCAGAATTTCAAAAAAATTATTTTAAATTGAAAATTAAGTGAAAATTATCAGTACCCATTTAACATTATTAAATTAGGTAATACTATTTTTAGACATTAATATGTTACAAAAAAAAAATACACATTATTTTCGTACATAAACATATATATATATATATACATATATATACATAAACAAATAAATAATTATATTGTAATATATATATACTTACCTACAATTATACACGTATATATATTATTTAACAAATTTAAATTGAATTGATAATGGTTTCATTTTTATTTATTTTTTTTTTTACCCACGATCCTTAAAAAAAAATAAATTAAATTAAATACTTTTTGTTTTGCGTCGGCGTTAATATAATACACACAAGCACAAACATTATTATAATATATATAGAACACAATACACAATCATAGATATGTAAACAACATCATTGTTTGTTAATTCATCAACTAAAATATTATGATTCGAAAAATTTAAAATTGCACGAAGTGATATTGATAACGGTATATTTTTATCTAGGATATAACTAAAATATATATTTTAAAATATATATTTCCTATATATTTTTCAATATATATGTATAATATATATATATATATATATATATATATATATAAATAAACGTATTGGTTTATATAATAATATTTATTGAATTTAATTCTAAAAATACATAGAAATTCAAATAGAAATTAAGGTAGAAAAAGTTTAAATTATATAAAAACAATAAGAATAGAAAAAAACAAAAAAATGGAATAAGAAAAATTAGAGAGAGAATTATTAATAAGTTTTTGGGATCCTTCAATATAATACTCCCAAAACACTTACTTTCTCTTTTCTATCATATAAATTAAGTTCGTGACGTTAATGCTAATGAACTTTACATTTTGTTAAGTGTATATCTATATTTTTATATATGTGTATTACAGTAGATTAATCTATAGATGGTTTTTAGGACGGTTTTTATTTGAAAGAAAAATGTCAATATTATGTTGGAAAATTTCCTATACTCTTTAAGTTATTACTTACTTTATTAGGTGGCCAACAGACCATATACGTTCTGGATCTGACTCATCAACCAGTTGAAATTCAGTATATCCAGTTAAAATATGAAATTATTTCATATCTATCGATATTTCATTTCTACAACGAAGGTTTAGTCTGCCCCGAAGTCTTATACCTTCAGGTCTGAATTTGAACATTCTCTAGGTAGAGCATTTTCATCCATCCGCACTAGGTATCCAACCCACTTTAGTCACATTAATTTTCGTATCTACGTCCACTTGTTGTTATGCTCATAGAGTTCGGCATTATATCTTCTCCTCCAGCCCATGTTGAAATTAAATTAATGTTAAAATATACCCTTACGCATTCTAAATAAAGTTTAAATTGTCTTTTTTAATGCAATTCTTTTAGCATCTTTCTTTTGATCCAAACTATTGCAAAGTAATATTCTCTACTCAAAACTAATTTTATTTATTTTGTTTATAGAGACACACAGAATTATATCTCAGTTGATTGATATACAATATATAATTACGAGTAAAATAGTATCATATAATTTCTCTATAGCTTAGTAGATAGAATGTCAGAAAAATGTATCAATGTATGGTAGACACTAACTAAAATCGACTTTGAGATAAGATTTGGCTCTCTTGTCTAGTGCTGGTCCATCAGTGCAAACGATACTTCTTCTGGTAATTGCGTGGTGCAAGATAGATGGCACAAGTGACACTAATTAGAATAGCAACAGTAGACTGGCTTAATTTAGTTCATTTTTTCAGCCAATTGTATGAATATAGCATTGGCAGTTGAACCTGATGAACCACTTCATCCAATTTCTAAAATTTTACTTCTTCTCATCTCGTCTTAACCTCGTTTACATTTTTCCCCCATTCATTGCTTAATCTTCATTGGTACTGTTCTCCCATTCGGCCGAACTCTAATCTTTCGACAGTTGCTATCGTATTTTTTCAGCCCCATACCTGTGATGTTGGTTTGTCTCTTGGTGTAGTGGTGCCCGGTTTAATTATGATCTTATACATTCTTAATTAAATAATGTCCTGTTTAAGATTTTAGATTTGAATTAATAATTTTAGTTAATTATATTAATTGAGTGTGCGTATTTAATTTGAGTGTGCTACTACTTTGCTATTTTTTAAAGCTTTTCATTGAGTTCACTGATGTTCTGATCCGAAATCTGGTCAAGCATTTCAGATACACTGATGGTGAAGCTAGAAATTTTTAACTTCAGATAAGCCGAAATGGTTTTTTGGACCGAAAGCCTAATTTTGGTTTCAGTCTTTTAGTCACACTTCCTGTCATTTAGAAACTTGAAATGTTGAATGTACCTTTAATACGGAAAGCAACACTTTTCCAAAACTTGTGGAAGTTAGTCTGCCACAAGGCACTCATTTGCACCATAATGCATATTTTGATTTGGAAATACTCTCAAAATTTTGAACACACTTGTCATCGACTAGGGCATGAAAATTTCGAACACAAAAAAGATTGACGCGATGTTTTGAAAATTTATGTTTAGTTTTGTGTAAATTGCCTCAAACTTTTTTATTTTTAGCTAGCTGTACCCGGTCTGCTGCCCTCATTAAAATAGTTACTTTCGGTTTTACTTTTGACCTTCATTTATCCACTATAACTTTATTTATCTGGTAACTTTGCTTTGCTTTCCTAGTACTCTTCAAAAATATTTTAATAACAAGAGGCATTAGAGACCTAAGAATGATGTGTATTCTCTCAAAAATAAACAAACATGTCTTTTCCGTTCTTCAAAAATTCGTTCCGGTTCGAGTAGCTGCCATACAACTCCTAAAACCTGCTAAGTTCTTTTTTGGTTTTGTTCAAAAACATGCTAATGCCATGCTAATCATATTTTAGTAAATATACATTTTTTTACGCTTTTGGTGTTTGAAACATTTTTGACAGCTGCTAGAAGTTATATGGCAGCTAATCGAACCAGTTCAAATTTTGAAAAGTGGTTAAAGATATTTTTGTTTATTTTTGACGAAGTACGAATTTTTTAAGTCTGCAAAACTTTTGTTTTTATGATATATTTCTGATTAGTTCTAGTAGTTGTATGGCAGCTACCCGAACCTGCCCGGTTAAAAATATTTTTGTTTATTTTTGACGAAGGTACTTTGTACTAATTTTTAGGTCTGCAAAACTTTTGTTTTTATGATATATTCCTGATTAGTTCTAATAGTTGTATGGAAGCTACCCGAACCTACCAAATATAAAAAAAAATAAAATAATAAAAGAAGTTTCTAGTATATTATTTAGGATAATTATTGTGAAAAGGTGTGGTGAGGACATCCTTCTTTGTCTCGAGTAAGATATAGTCTTTCCAAAATATGTGTAAAGCTTAGCTTTAATTCAACAGCACAGCTCTTTGTTGAGTTGTGTTACGTAACAAAAAATTTAAATTAAACTTTATTTGTGGAACTAAATCGAAGTAAAATTTTTTCTAGGGTCTGAAAGTGTTATACAATTATATATTTAATAATTGTATTATACAAAATAATACTCCAGATATCAAGGTCGCTAATTTTAGAATTTTAAATTTATTTATAAAATAGATGATGAAAGCAATATTATGTAATACGAATACCAAAACAACGCAAAACGAATAACAAAATTTGTAAATGTTATAAAACTGAAACGAAATTCTCTATGTGGTGGTAGTGCTTATATTCGGTCACAATTTAAATTATGATCAATCCATAATCAAGTAATAATAAATAATAATTAAATTTATAATTATGAAAATAAAAATATGTGAATAAAATAAAAATTCCAATTTTTGATCATTATTATGTCTTATATATAAATATTTTACACATTTAAAATTTATAAATTTTCTTAACAAATTTTATTAATTAATTGTTATTTCTTTTCAGGTAAGTTTTACATTATACCAAATACTAAAATTATTTGTTCAACTGTAGTAAGTGATCTTTTATTCTTTAAAATTATATTTAAGATAAAAAATTAATAAAATATACTTATAAAGTATTTAATTAAATTAAAATTTTGAGATTTATGAATCTCATACACAACTTAACTAGAAATAGCTAACTTTCATTCCTAATTTCAACCTAATTTCGAAGCCAATTCTGTTTTTTTTTTCGTTTGTTAGTATGAACAGAATTGGGGTGACTATCGACAGATACAGCTACAGCTTCTGTTAAAAAAATAGCCCCATACTTTTTATATGTACATAAACACAATTGCGGATACTGTAGCTGGGCGACGGATACAAATTAGAAAAAATTCTATTTTTGTATCCGTCGACCAGCTACTTTTGGTCGCATATGATTGGATATATGATTAAGCGTAAAAATTTCCAACAACATTAAAATATTAAAAGTTTGTTTTCTGTTACATTCTTTGAAATGGCTTTTGAGGAAAAATTAAAAAATTTAGTAAATTTAGTAGTTTGTGTAGCTCAATGTGTAGCGCAATTGTGTTTATGCCAGTGATTTATTTATGGCCAATAGCTGTATCTGTCGCTAGTCGCCCCAATTCTCTTTATACCATATAAATCGAAATTATTTTTTCAATTATTTTCATTTAAATTTCTGTTGTTAGCAATAACAATGTATATTAATAACTGAAACTAATAAAATTAAAAAAGCTTGATAAAATAAATTATATTATATAAATTATCAATTAACATTATAAATTAATTTATAATTGTAAAAATATTATTCTATTAAGATAAATATTATATTTAAATGTTTAATATTTAAATGTATTACTCTAAATTTTATCATATAGTTAACGAGCCAAACAAAAATCATGTATAGTTAGTGCTCCGTATTTTGATATGTTGTTACTTAATTTTTACAGTACCTTTTCAAAATGTACAGCCATCAACAACAACATTTTTAATTGAGAGCGACATTAGTATTATTGTTTAACCTAATATTGTTTAACCTGATCTAATAACTAATAGTTATTACTTCTAATTCACTTACCTTCTTCTGGAATCTATCCTAAGTAACATTTTATTGTAATAAAAGCAAAATTAATGCTATAATCCTATATGACTCTCTATAAGCACTAAAAGTGTTAAAATTATGTTTTTATGAGAATAATGTCATATGATTTTCTAAAAAAAAAACATGCTTCCGTAGTCAACTTAATCATGATCTTGAAAAAATTTCCTACTGAGTAAAAGAAAACCAAGTCGAGTTTAAAACTTCAAAAACTCAAAGCTAACACCTAGTAAAAAGCTATAAAGTAATAATCTAACAGCATTCGAACCAACTTTTTGATAATGTTCAGCGACTCAAAGACCTTAACCTTCTCGGAATGCGAGCGAATCAAAATATGCACTGCAATGAGCATATTTTCAATATTACGAAAAGCCCAATTTTTCAGTCTCTACAAAGCTTATTTGTCATCTCGAAACTTCGTAAAAATATATAAACCATACATGGCACGGGTTTAACTGACATTTATCAGATCAGCAGGTGCGACAAAAACTGCTTTAAATTTTTTGGACAAAGCTCAAAATCTAGCCATCATTCGTCTTATAGACTACAATAATTTGACCTCATCCCTTATACAATTTAACCATTGTCGTATTGTTTGAACTCTATTTTATAGTAAGATTTTAGTAAAAAATTCTCTTAAACGAAATCCATATAGATTGTTTTGATAAATTAAGAAATTAGTAATATCGAATACACTCTGTTGTTGGGGGGACCTTTAAAAACTAATTTGAGCTAAAAATAAAAAAAAAACAAATTTCTAATACTTATGTAAAGTTTATCTGAATTTGAAATGATTGCATTCAAATTTCAAGTCGTTATATCTGTATTCAAAACAGGTTTACTTCTGAGTAAATTATAATTAGAAAAAATTAAATATTTGGATCAAATCTGCCATATTCAGTATAAGATATACTCTATACGTAGTACATTTAAAAGGTACTAAGATTCATTCTTCTTTCAACAAAATGACTTGGGATTTAAAGGACTTATACATTGTTCAACAATAATTTTACTAGTTTGGTATTAATCGACGATCTCACAATGACTGTGGAAACTTAAACCTAAAGTTTAAAGAAATTAAAACCAAGTACAAAATACACAATAACTGTAATGGGGCAAATTTTAATTGGTTAAGAATGAGCTATAGAAGTCCCAATGCATTATTCCAAGAAAAATTTCTATACTTGGCTATCGTATTTGATAGTAAACTTCACAAAAATTCGATTCAGATACTTTTTGCATCATATTGTAGTTGAATTTTTGAATTCGAATTAATTGATTTGCTATTCATTTATCAACATCAGTTCTGCCTGCTCTATTACCTTTTTCGTATTCTACGATACTATCTGGATATATGCTGGCTTTTGTATGGGTATGTGGGGAACTGGATATCGGTCCGACATAGATTTTTAAATAGAGTTTAAAATTTGACTGACAATTATCGTCTTCTACATGTGTTTGTAGTGTTGAGATAGTTTAATTTTGAAGTAATCAACTGTAGTTCAGAACTGTGGTCAATTGAAATTTATATGTACTCATTATTGTATTTGAAATATATAGTAAATTTGTTGTTCAGAGGTAGTCAATTTCAATACAAATGTATCCCAGAAGTAATCAATTGAAATTCATAAATAGTCAATTGAAAATTCGAATGTATTCATTTGTATCCCAGAGGTAGTCAAGTGAAATTATTACAAGCACAGACCAGTGATGGGACAGTTACCAACAGGTATATAGCTATGTATATTTATTGACTCGTGAGCATTAGTTATGCCTGCTACACTGTCTTTTGCTTATTCTACGATCTCTTCTGGACGTATACTGGATTCTGTATGGTTCTATAACTATATACTGAAAAAAAAAAACAAAATTCGAACAAAAAATCCCGAAGAAAAATTAAATTTCTGGGAAATTGAATTTCAATGCTTTCTCACTGATATTTGACAGATTTGTGGAAGCACACTGGTTTTTTCACAACTTTAATAAAGTAAAGAAATTAAAATGTAGCATAATTGTACTACAAATTGAATTCGGTAGCAATTTAAAACATCCACCTTCAACACCTTACAACAACCTGAACACCAGTTTATTTTCAATTTTATCTTATTTTATATTTATTATCAAATCCATTATCTTTTATATTATGCATAAAATTTATATCACACTAAATAAAATTAATTAAGATTTACAAAATTTGATTTTAAACTCCACCCTAATTTTTATATATTTTTACGGTATAAAAACAGTATAAGAAAAACCAATTTAGAAGGTATTTAGTTACCTGATATTATTAAGGTAAAAAAGAAATTATTTTTGTTTTTTTATTTTCTCATATTATGATTATTATTATTATTATATACTACTAGAAGAATAACAGCCTCCCACATTTCTCTTCAATAAATTTTTGGACATTTAATTTATGTCTTTTATTAAATGGTTTTTTTTTTGTTTAATTTTGTTTTTATTCTGTTTTTTTGTTTAACTTTTTGTAAGGACGAAGATGAAGAAAAATATAATGTCAACTGATGGTCTTAGAGTTTCTTGAATTATTGTGGTTTTTTTTTTTTTATTGATCCATTTTTATTGGTATACTACTAGTGTTTAATATCTAGAATAGACCACAATTTAAAATGTATAGGTATATTTGTATATTTTCATTTGTACTGTTATTATTTATTATAATTTTCCTACATTATGTATTTAAGTATTTATAGATTATTGTCAAATGAATTTTTTATGATTACTTGTAACTAAATCTGTACCTTGGTAACAAAAAGGACCAAAGTTAATAAATAGAATAATTGAAAAAATAAATTTTACTATTTTTTTTTTAATTTGCGATTTCTCTTTAAAGCTTTTTAGTTAGTTGGCTTGAAAGGAGAGTGGACTAGATACAGCCATCTGTCGTTGCTATGACAGTAATCTACGTTTGAGCCCATAGTGATATTACTTATAAAATATTAGAAATACGAACCAAGCCATTATATACTTTCCGAGTAGACCCATATATGGAAGAAACCTTTGATATCACTGTCGAGTTGTCAGACATGTACTGTCCCAATCGCAATCAGACCATCACCATCTTTTTTCCACTGTATCATGGCCCATATCATGTAATCATGTAATAAGGGCCGGCATATCATGTAATCAATATATCATTACCCTAATATATCAGAGCCGGCATACAGGCTTTAAGCCCTTTATCCACTCCTACACCCCTCAATTTAGTCTACCCTTTTGATAAAAGGCAATTGATTTGATGATTTTATTGAACAAAAGTTTTCTGAGGTTATGTAGTGACGCCTGAGTCTCAGCCTTGAAAGAGCTAGGCACGTTCCGCCAATATGTGTGGATGTTTCTTCCTCTTTCAGACAGTGTTTACAGGTTGGATCGTCACTTAGTGATAGTCTACGTATGTGCTTATTCATGTCATGTAGTTATGACCATTTTCAGTACCCCCAAAATTTTCTTGCAGTTTGCTCTATTGAGAGTTAGTAGAAAGTTTGTTATTTTGGTTTTTGTTCGTGGTGCATATATTTTGTAGATTATGTAGCCTACAATATGCTCTCACCATCACCATCAGTCCCAATTACCATCAATCCCAATCACCATCAATCCCAATCACCATCAATCCCAAATCACCATCATCCCAGTCAGAAATAGTATCCCAACCTAGTTTTCGCTAGACCTGAACAGTCGTATCGAATACTCTTTAATATCTTCCAGGGTATAATGCCCCTCGCAACAGTTTCGATTTATCTATTTTTTATTTATTTATTTAACTTTCATTTGGCAACTGAACGGTTCGCAAAAGACATTTCACAAAAGAAACATTCAGCGAAATGGACAGTTAACAAAATGGACGGCAAACTTAACATTTGAGCATTTACGACCTACATAAAAAGTCGAAATGTACACTGATCACATAACCAGATGGCCAGATCTACCGTACTCATTATGAACATAATATTTTAGTAAAGTTAATAATCGCTAACCGAATAATATTCCAGATATTATTTTTTTTCTATATTGATTCGACAGTTATTATTCCCAGTCATTTCCATACAAATCCCAGTCACAGTGGTTGTATGATTGTTAAGCAACCCGTGATCTATCTACATATTATATACCAATTACCGTCTTATAGTTAACGTTATTTTAACGTGAAGCAATTTGTTATTAAAAGTTAAAAGTTTAATCAACTTCTGATCATTTGTGTACAACCTAATCATTTAGATTTTATTGGCCTTCTGAACAATATTGAAGCAAATCACTTGCATGGGTATACAGATACCGTTGCATCCGTTGAGTTAAGATAAAGGGCATATACGGTGAAGATAAATACCAAGTATAAGAGGTAAACCAAGATAATTAACCGATCGAAGGACGTTGGACAATATATAGATCAGAATGAAGAACTATGGTGAAACCAGGTGAAAACTTATTTCGTTCTAATTACTGGTGCAATCTAACTACAAGAATGACTACTATACCAAAATGCTGTTAATATAGCTCTTGCAAAAATAATTCAAAACATTAAATTTTTTTTTACTTACTACCCAAACACAAGACCTTTACACAAAATAATGGTTCGCGTAGGAAGAAAATATTAGGAGGGGGAAATAGATTGATAGGGGAACATTGATATAGATAAAAATCGTACTTGAACATCAAATTTTTGTTTAATTAGTTGCAAATTATAAAACGGAGCACGTCTATCGGAGAGCAACACACGGCATGGTAGGATGCTCTACTGTATTAACAACTATTCTTACAATAAATGAATTTGCAAAATCAGTTTTTGACCATCAATACCCCAATTTTATAGAAATGAGTGTATTAAACAACTCAGCGGTGTAGAAATGAACACTTGAATTTATCAAAGCCATTGGCTTAAAGCGATACTGTTATACACGACTTAAATTAGCGGAGGATTGGGGAAAGTAAAATATGCCTTTGGCTATAGTCAGTGGACGATTATATATTTCATATTATTTTATTAATATTTCTGTTAGAATTTTAAAGGTATTGAGTGAAAGGAAACTCTCTTTCACTAATCATTTACATTTATTTTGCATATATCGATATTTCGGAAACAACTGACTTCCTTCATCAATGCTTATTCTATGTATATTTTACCACAGTGGAAACACATTCTTTAGTTAGAATATGGTTTAACTAACATTCAAAAAATGAATATGAATTTCCATAGGCAGTTTCGACCAACGGTAGAATTTCCACGGAAACGTTAAGTGCCTACCGCACGCTTCAACGTAATGTCTCTCGTAACCGAAATGTTTTAGAGAAGGCATTAAGTTTTTATTTCATCTGAAGAAATACCTACATGTACGAAATTTCTATAAATAATTGAAATAATACTTTTTATACAAATTGCTTTCAAAAAGCCTACATATATTGGTTTACAAAACACACAATAATAATATTAGAGTAGAATACGCATACTCTGAGTATTCATTTTATATATATATATACAATTTCCTTATTTTTACGAGTACTCTGATTGTGTGCATTTGTATTGTAAATATTCCATTTGCGTAGAGATACTCATTTTATTGGATTTTATGTAGATCAAAATATTATTTTATGTTTGCTTTTTGATGAAACAGTTTTAATCGGTTATTAGCTCAGTTGGTTGAAGCGTTATCTTAATATCGCAAATTTGGTGTAAGTTCGTTCTCTGTTAAGTCAATTTTTTTTTGTCTTTATTAAAAAAAATTTTTTTTTTTGCTTTCTATATGTATTATAAAATTTATAAAATTAATTTTTATAAACAAGAAAATATATTTTTTTAATAAAAAAAAGTAATTTTTAATTATTATTCCCTCCTAAATGATTTTTAAAAAAAATTAAATAAGTTTGATTAGCTTTACTACAAGGTGCTTTGTCGGTATCATGATGTAGAAGGCACGAAGGTGCCACAGGTATCTAATAAAATATTAAAATTGCTGCAAAAATAAGACGATTTTAAAGTGGTGCAATTGCAAATTTCAAGTGAAGTATACAAGTACTGTCAATAAAACGAATGGTTTTAATTTATTCAAATGCTTGAATTTTGCACCGGCAAAGGTAAAATGGTTTGAATTTTATCTTTGTATCGACCATTATTTGTGAATTGTATTTCAAATAAGGTGGTATGCAAGCTTTATATATATTTTACAAAATATAAATGTCAAAAATGGATATTGACCGTTTTTGCTTCAAAGTTCAAAATTATCTATACGTATATATGTATGTATGTATATGTATTTCAAAAAAAGAAAAAAAAAAGAAAAATATAACCTTGGTATTTCTTATTTTATTTTCTCTTTCTTTAACTGTGGATCGTTCGGGTCATAGAATAAACTCAAACCTTAATAGTAAAATCCTATAACAGGACAAGACATTTTTTTTGTTTTGTTTTTTTTTTTAATTTGTTGAAATCATCTTCAAAAAAAATAATTTTTATTTTATTTTTTTTTTTTATAGAAATTATGTTATCATCATCATCATAGATAAGAATATTGATGAGCTATACTTGTTTTTCTTTCAATAATAATCATTTTTTTTTCTATTTTCTTTTTCAATCTTTAAATAAATATATCAAAAGTAGGTGAAATATTCGAGGACAACATCATCAACAACCACAAATACAACAATAATGAAAATTATTTAATTTTTTTTTTTATACGAGTATATAGATTCATATAACTATATATGTTATATATATATAGATAGAAAATTTAATATACCTCATATTATATTGCAAAATATGCGTTTAAATGCCGATAAAATTGTTTTGTTTATAGATATTCTCGTTTATTAACAGAACAGGATGAGATGAATTAAGAATAGATACATAAAATAAAAAATAAAAATTTATTTTTTGATTAAGGTAAAGTAGAAGTGGTTGGTAGGTCGTGTATAATATAGTAATATGATGGGTGGGTGTTTAGAGAGATAGAATATGAGCTAAAAGCACGAACAATAATAATAAGACAAGAATTTATTGATTTTTTATTATAGAAAGATTTTTTAGATGAAACAAAAAATTTTTTTTTTCTTTTTATTTTGTTTTTTGTTATATTTTTTTTATTCGCATCAAATATAATAAAATAACATAGTACCGTAAAATATTACCTTTTACGTTTGCGTAAGCAATTAATATTGAAATGGGTCGATATTTCATAATATTATATTTTTTTATTACAATACATTGATACATTCCTCAATTATATTATATAGGAGTACAGTAGATACAATTTAAGTTAGCACAGTTCAGTGTATTTTAGGATATTTAATTCTCAAATTTTGGATGAAATAGAATAATAGAAATGAAAAAATATAATGATGAAGAGTAATGTTATTGTCTCTAAATTGTAAGACATGAAAAATTTTGATTAACAGTCCAATAGTGAATTTATCTTATATAAATTTACCCAATAATGGAAAGTTTTATTGATGATGTGCAAATCAAAGTTTTTTCACAATTATAATTTTTTATTTTTTTTTTAAATATTTTAATAATCGTTCTAAGTATCAAAATTAAACAGGGTGGACTTACCTTTTAAATTCAAGTATTTGACCTCAATCTATAAAAAAGGGGACAATTAAAGCATATGTGAAAAATTACCATGGGATTGTACTTATCGTCAAAATATTTGTGAGTAAAATTACAACAATTTTAGACAGAGACAGAGACAATTAAATGAACAACAACATGGATTCAGAAAAGATCGGTCTATCACAACAAATCTTTTACACAACTGACTTTTTTGATAAAATTTAAAATTATTATCAAATTGATGCTATTTACACTACTTTACAATGATGCGTTGATCACAGGAAATTTTGTTCAATAAACTCCATTTGGTCTCCATTGGATTTCTATGGTTCTTTTTTTGCTTAGCTTTGCTCTTATAAAGAACTCAAAATGTTGAATTGCAAGGATTATTGTCAAAAACTTTTAAAATTTAAATTTAAAATTAAAGTCACTTCGGAAGTACCCTAAGGCAGCTATTTAGGCCTACTCTTGTTTAATCTCTTCATTTCAGATCTTTCCGAAAACTTGCGTGACATTAATCGGATTGTATTCACTGATGATATGAAAATTTATCAAACCATTAACATTAACTGCGTTACTTCAGTCAACGTTATACATTCCTTTAAAAAATAGTTCCTTTCAAATAAATTAGAATTCAACATTCAAAAATGTAAAGCCATAACTTTCGTGCGACAGTTTTATTAAAAGAGAAGAGTCAAGGAATTTAACAACATTGCTATAACTAAAGCCTTTTTCTGTTCTTTAGTTCATTTTTACTTTAGAATATGGCCGCATTGGGGAATTGTTGCTCCATAGGTATATAACTAATAGATGTGGTATATTGTTGTTGATTTTTAACACATGGGTAGATTTCCTTAATTTATTTATTTATTTATTGTTTCACATTAACCGAATGAAAAGAAAAATACGTCTAATTCTAATTCTAAAAATCAAAAACTATACACAGTCTTTCACAGTGCAATTAAATTGTATATCTTAGGAATCCATTTAGATCACAGATTGACATATAGACGAGACATTGAAACAAAGTAATTCAAATAAAACACAGTTCATGCAATGTGGACGTTACTTAATAAATTCACAAAACTGAACTTAGAATACAAAGTGTTTTGATTTCATTTGTCAATTCATTGTAATATCCCCTAAACTGTATATCAACCCCATTAAATTCAGTTTTTGATGACATTATTCTAATCTCTGTAGCATATTCTTGTATTATAACCATGATATTCGCTATTAAATGTAAATGTTATATTGTATTATGGTATGGCTATGTTATGGTATACATTATGGATCTATATTATTCAAATATAGAAAATTGATTTTACATTTAATGTCGAAATACTTTTTAAAAAAATTAAATATAAGGTTCTAAAGAAATGAACTCCGTGGTTTATAGAAAATGTTAAAACAACCACTTAGCTTTATAAAAAAAAATGCTAACATCCACAGATATTTGAGATTTGATATAGTCACCACAGAAGTTTTTAGAGACATCAGAAACTGTCTAAAAAAATTGGAAGCTTATCAAAATATATTTGCAAAAAAACAAAAAAAAATAACAAAGATCACTTAAGATTGCAAAAAAAGGACATTAAAGACTTAGTCAACCTATACTGTTACTTATTTAATTATCAATGTAAAAAGATTTAGAATTTGTATGGTCAACCACTTTTCAATTCAGTTTATATTTTTTTGCACCCAGTTTATTTTTTACAATGGTTTTAGAATAAATGTCAGCTGTTCTATTGCAAAGGTTATCGCGATGTATCCTTTTATTAGAATAATTTATTTGGTTTTTCATCTCAATTACGATGTTTATATAAATTAGTGAGTAAGTCTTGCTATAGAATAACCTATTCTCTGCCTTATGTCCCACAGACGTGGTTGCTATGTATAATATATAATGATAGAATAATATAATGCTCTTTGCTGGTCTTCAATATTTTTCACTTAATGCCTTTATGTAAATCCTTGTTTGAATTTATTTGCACGTCAAGATAAATCAAATTGGCAAATTCATCCAAATTTTAATAATTTATTGTTAAATTTTGAGAACTCCTCTCGGTTCTGATCCTTAACATTGTCATATATCCTTTATTGTTTTCGTTTATTTTGCTTGTGACATCGCGATTGTGCTTGCAATCATGTTTAGTTTTTTAAACTAAATTTTGCTTGCTTCTTAGTACTATAGTGTTATATCACTTCTAGATACTAAACCACATATCCAAGCACAATCGTCTAGTTGTAAGACTAGTTTGCTTCTACTAAATTTTGTTTTGTTTCTTGATATCAACGCTTCTAGATATTAATGTGCGATATATTTCTTTATCTTTTCATTAAATTTTAAACCCGTACTTGTTTCAAATTTTTACAATTAAAATTTTACTGTTCTGTATGACCTAACGATAAGATTCAACTTTTTAAGTATAGTACGGGTGTAATATAAAATGTAAACTTTTCATGTAATCTGAGCAAAATAACATATTCAAATGTAATATGAGATCTATCCTAATGAGCTAAATATATTAGTGGATTACACCATTAGCATTCATTATCGTATCTTAATGTAAAATCAATTATTCTGCTATAATGTAACTATCTAATTATTAGTATTCTCTTTTTATCTCCTATTACTGTAGCTATTTTTTAATTTCATAAATCAAAAAGCTGATTTGGATTTAGAAAATAATAACATGTAAATATAACTGCAACAACCTAAATCCACTTCAGTTTTATATTTGAATTTGGATTTAACTTTCTAAAGTAATGTAAATTATAACATTTCTCTCAAATTATAACCTATAGATTTTATTTTGATATTTGATAATTGAATTAACAAATATTGTTTTAAATCAAACCTTAATCCAAATTAGATTAGTAAAACATAACTTCTGTTTTAAATTCAAATCCAAATCAATATTAGATTTGTAAAAAAAGGCAGCCTCTTACTGGTCTGCCCCGAATGCCGGCTTTTCCAAATCTTTTTATTCCAAAAGTTTTTTTTTTCACTTGTTTGTATCCAAAAGCGGCTATACATACAATAAATTTAAATAAATATTCTAGAAAAAGCAGATATTTACTATTTTGGATCCATACAACAAATTGAAATAAATATTCTTGCTATAAATACATTTAAAGCGGGACTTTTAATAAGAGCAGGATTTTAAAAAGCCGGATTTGAAAAGGTCGGCATTCGTCCCGCACCGCCTCTTACTATAATCTTACATTCGTAGATGCTTGCGTGTTATTTATATGTGAGGTAGGAATTGACTGTTCGAGTTCTTTCTGTAAAACCAAACATTACCACTTAATTGTGTCTCTTTCATTCCACACACTTGGTTATCAATTTGTTGTTATAACTTAACTTAGAGTCCAAGGAACTTAGAACTATAGAGCTACTTCACTTGGCGATTGAATAAGTTAATTAAAACACTAATTTTGCTCCCCACAAAATATATTTGGGGAAAACAAAATAAAATAATTATATTTCACATTCATTGATTTGGAAAATTATTATAAATATACATTACTGTACTTATCCAAGTATATATTATATTTGATGGAATTCACAGCTATTTATCTGATTATATATACAGGGTGGTCCGATTTAGAGCAAAAATATTTTAAAGGGTGATTGCTTGGAGTATTTTAGGAAAAAAAAATGTTCTAGACGAGGGGTCTATATTTAAATTGAAGCTGGGCTACAGAGGGTTGAAGAAAACCGGATTAGAAAAATTATGTCTAAACAATCTATGTCAATATATCCACTACAGCTCCGAAATAATTGAAAGTAGAGCAACACATCTTCTTCATAACTTTTTTTTCAATTCATACACCTAATTAACGGTATGTGTTGGATGAGTGTCAGACTTACCGTTTTTGAATAATAACTGCACCAACTTAAAATTTTGCTTTTAAAAACTGGACATTTTGTAAAAAACGTTAATTATCTCGAAAAAATTGGTTAATTTTTTTTTTACGTTACATCATCCCCTACAACTTTTTCATACACAACTTTCATATCAGACTTGTCGTTTTGCCCGAAAACCCTATATATGCAATATATGGGAAAAATATGAATGTACATAATATATATATATAAAACTTTATTTTATTTATCCGATTTTATATAGAAGAGTGTTAAAAAATAGACCTATAATTGTAATGGTGGGAGTAATGATAAAACTGTTATATGTATATATTACATAAATATAATATAAACATTCTATATTATAAAAATATATAAAACGAAAAATTCAATGATTCAATTAAAAAAAATATATATATATATATATAATAAAATTTAAAAGCTTTAGAAAAGTTCATTGTGCGGTTTACGTTGCTGTCCCTATATTTTATTTTTCGTTTGACCTTGCAAAAAAAAACACACACACAAATTAATAAATAAAAATAACAAAACAGAAAAAAAAGGTTTTACTTTTCAGGATTTTAAGGAATCTATAGGAGAGGTTAAAAACAAATTATAATAAAATATAATAGAAGGGAGAAGAGAAGGAAAGAAAATCAAAAATTGTTATTAACTGTATATTTTCATTAAAAATTGCCATTATTTTTGTTTGTTTTTTTTTGTTTTGTTGTTTTTGGTTAAAATAAATTTTTTGAAGCAAATAAAAATTCATAGAAATAAAAATTTTTTTTGTTTTTCTTTTTTTATTTACCTTTAAAAAATAAATTTTTCTCAAAAAAACAAAAAACCGCTTGACACTTAATCTTGAAAGAAAATTATTTGATTGGCATGTTTGAAAGTTCGATGTCAAAATTGTATTTTAAAATGAAAACATTTTTTTTTTATTATACATTGAAATATTAAAAATTTCCCAGTTACTGTATATGTATATATATATATATATATTTATTTATATAATATATGCACAATGTAGTATATAAGTAGGATGTATTATATATCAAAGAATATACTTTATATAAACTTTATATTACTTTTAAATAAATAATACTAACTAGAAATATATGGAAGAGATGGGTTATGAAATGCTAAAAATTGGTTAGTTTTTTTTTACACTCTTGACAGTAGCTTAGGTAGAATCACCTTTTCATGCGTAATTAAGTACGGTACTTAAATTTTATACTACAATATCTACAATAGTTCAAGTATTTATTCAACAAATTACTGACTTATCTACTCATTAAATGTGGAAAACTACTGCTATTCTCACGAACTAAGCCTTCTTAAATTGCCTTCATTGTGAGTAAATACGCTTTTTGCAGTAGTTCTAGTGAGAATATACAGGCGCTGTTTATATTTTTACAGAAGTGGTTCTATCAAAACAAAATAAAACTTTGATTTTTAAATCAATATTCCAAAATTTATACTTATATGGATCTCCAATATTGCGATTAAGTATAAATTCTTCTAGAAATTATCTTAAATCTTCCATGGTATCACAGCACGACGGATATACATTTGAAATCAAAAAGTCTGCCGATAGGCGATAAAATTACAAACAAGCAAGCAAAATTCAACAAGAAATGCGAGTACTCAAGTAATTGCTTAGTTCGGAGTTTGGTTAATTATTGATGATTGACAGGCTGCGCTTGTCTAGTTTTACTGTTTGTACCATTCGCTTTTAAGCTATAGCTATAGTTATAGTGATAGTTATAGTTATAATTATAGTTATAGTTTCATAATTTTTTTTTAGTTTTAATTCTAAGTTTTTTTTTAAATAAAAACAATCGAAAAGGTTCTCCAATGTTCCTTTTCTCCAAGTAAAAGTATTTTGTAATCCATAATTAAGCATGCAAAAAAAAAATGTAAAATGAAAATTGATAAGATGATTTAATCTAAGCTCTAAATTAATATAAGTCGATAATGTATATGTATAGTATATGTAAATTTTATTTTGGAATGAATAAAGAAAAATTAGAAAAAAAACTATTTCTCAAATGTGGAAAACTAATACTATTGTCATGCCACCTTAAATAGCGTAGTTCAACTTTATTTAAGTTGTTACCAAATTATACTCTCAATTACATTTTGTGGAAGACGGTCTTTTTGTCGAAAAAAAAAATATAAAAGGAATAAAAGTAGAAACTTTATCCATAATATTTAGCTCAACTATTTTTATGCGTAGCCGCTGTTGGAGAACAAAAAGGGGAATGCATCCCTTGTTGCAGAATATACACATGATTTCTGGGATACTGGACCTCTCCAATAATTTCTCTAAACTGTTTTAATTACGTCTGATAAGTTTGGAAACATTTTTTTTTTTCTAGAGCCTTTGATCTTAAATTCTGGAACTTAGACCTCTTTGAAATTTCTCTAAGCGTTTTTAATGGTGTGAACCAAGTTTGGAAAACAATGTTGAAAGTTTGGACTTTAACTCATGTGGATTGCAAAAGTTTGAATTTTGGAAGTTTGGAAATTGAAAGTTTGAATTTAAATATTTTGATTTTTAAATTTGAATTTTAAAATTTGTGTCAGTAATTATGGAAAGTAGCTTCGATTAACATTTCTGAGACGAAAAATTTTATTCCAATCAAAAATTTTTAAAAACCAATTCAAAACAACCCATTAATTGGCCTTACCGAATCGCCAAATTTTTCGTTTGAGTGATAGCTTTTGATGGGTGGTAGTTTTTAATGGGTGGTGTTTAGGGTTGTGATACTATGCACTAATAAAGCAGTAATCAGAAATGTCTATAGGAATGTTTACAGAAATATTATAATTTTCCGGATGTGATGGTAAAAATAAGTCCAGAGGATAAGCACTATGACTTGAACAATCTGGAATACGAGTAGGTTTGAGTTAATTGGTGAAGGGAGCTGAATAATTCTACACATTATTTTCTAACATTGTTTGTGCTGAGTATTGAAGCCAATTTTTATTGTGGACATTGAAATCACCTGCAATTGTAATTTCCAGTTGAGGGTAGTCCTGAAGAATGCTATTAATATAGAATCTGATAATCTATCAAAGCTTATAATAGTACCTCTATGGGGACTGATAATATCTGAGTTTCATTGAGAGCAAAAACAGCTGGATTTTTAGTTATAAGATGATTGTAAACTCTGAAATCGTTAGATTTTAAATCTCTTATGTTTGAAAAATTAAGATCGAAATGATTAAGAACTAGTAAACAGAAAGAACAAAAATAAAAAATAAATTATTAAATAAATAAGAAAAAGAAAAAGACAATCATCCCTTTTCAATTGTTTCAACTTGTAAATTGCTGGGTGTTGCCTATATTTATATACCAGATTTCCACAAATATGGCTTTGTGACTGCTTTTTAAATTAATATTTTGTATTCTAATGTCAGGAGAGAGGTGTATTCTAACAGTCACTATAATTGGCTAAATGTAAGCCTTAGTGGTTTCTCCTTTTATATGATATCGCTTTTCCAATTTTTTTTATTTACCTCTATACAAAATTATTGAGGTTCAGGTACGGGGGAAAGTATCAGGAGAAATATATGATAATAAAGGGAGGCATTATTGATTTAATTTCAATAGGACAAGTGCCATTTCGAACAAGATATCTATATAAAAGAAATAGCTCTCTCTTTCGACGCGTGCTAAGAGGAGTAATCTGGACGGGTTAAGCGGTGTCAAGGTACATATGCAGATATTTTAAACACTCTACTTACTCCAGTAGTTTCTTGTTTAAAAAATGTTATAACTTAAATGCTCTTGGGTGTTTTAGGTAGAGTAAGCATTTGCATGGGAAGCCAGCAAAGTTTTAATATATTAGCGCAGGTATCAATTGTTGTGTTAACATCCGTTGTGATATAGGCTTTTTGGGGATTCTGAGGAAGATGTTGTATTGGCGTAGGACCTAATGACCATATCCAAAGGATAGCTGGAATTGCTAGCTTTCCAAAAATATATATCTTTAATGGCGCATTTTATCCTTTAAGGACGAAAAGGACATTTGAAAGTATCCTTGTTGTTTTGATGATTCTGTATAAAAACTGTTATATCTTTTTTTAAAACATATATATCCATTCGATATATATATATATATATTCAGTTATATATTCTAGAAAGATAACGGTCTAGAACATATTTTAACATCTATCTGATGATGATTGGTGCTGCTATTATAGAAATATTGTAGTTCAAAGTAGAAAATTTTGGCAAAAAAAAACAATCTTTATTTTCTTTCCTGAAAAACCAATTATCTCAAGATTTTACCATAAAACCCCCCCAATATTTATACACTGTTGGAAAGGTATATTTTTTTACTATAACTCATGCCTTACCATACTACTTCGATACAACATCTCCCTCAGAAGAGTCAGGCTTTGTTTATCAGACATAAAGTTTCTCAGATTTAAAAACAAGGATATTTATAAGGACTGAGACTAAATTTAGTAAATTGAATTTAAATTGTAGGAGATTATTTTCTAAACATGCACAAAATAATTAATACCATACTACACGTTTCCAATAGAATAACATTCATTTTCTATTTGCGTTTAAAAATAAAAAATGATAAAAAAGTGAATGGTGAAGTTGGGTGAAGCTGGGTTAGATTAAAAATAAAACTAAAAATAAAACTAAAAATATAAAATTTTTTAGTTGAAAAATCACAAGCGGTTTGTTACTACTAATTTTGTAAAAATGTATATAAATTATCTAACAAAAGTTTAATTATTAAATTTTCATAATGCCTTGCGGTAAACTTTCTCTACCAATATATATACATATATATATACATATGTATATATATGTATATACAAATATATTATTAGATAATCCTATATTATAGTTCATGATAGTGGAAATTATGCTAGTGGTAATGGTAGCAATAGTGTTATTATAAATGGATTAAAAAATTAAGTATGTATGTTTTGTAATATACAAGAGAGTGTTGGTAGCAAATTTATATAATATTAGATTATTATTTTAATAATAATTGTTGCTTTTATTATCATTTATTATAACGGCACGCGCTACTGTTCTCACTTTATATCAATTTATAATATACATTATATATATATATATATATACATACAATATATTAGTATACTTGAGGTTTCTTCCCTACACGATAAATATAAATTTATTTTTTTTATGATTTTAACAGAGGCTGAGATGAATGTTAGTTGAAATTTAATGATTTTAAAATAATTTTTTATTTTTCTAATGAATAAAAAAAAAAAAACAGCTTTTTACACTTGTGTTAGTTGAAAATTTTTTTTTTGTAAATCAAACAAAAAAATAAAAGTATCCTTTTAAGTATATTTTATAATAAGTATGATGATAAGAATCTAATTTAAATTTTAATCCGATTTTAAATAGAATAAAATCAAACGAAATTATACATAACAAGTGTGTGTGTGTGTGTGTGTCTAATTGTCACAGTGTAATGAACTTTCATTTGAGTGGGAAATTGAAAAATTTTTTTACATTTGTACTTAAAGAATTTCATATTATATTCGTGTTAATTAACATCGAATTGAAACCTGGGCCTATAAATAAATTGCAAATAAGTATACAAAATTTACCAAGTTTGATGGCGCAGTGATATTAATTAGATTTCGTAGCGAAAGAGAAACCATCTCCATCTAAGGTAGTTTTTATAGAAAATGAAAAAATATATCTTGTTCTCTAAACAATGACCTTCAAAAAATCCCAAGACTGTAGACAAAATATAAATAGAGTAAAATTTAATGCTTCAAAACCCCAAAGCTGTGTCATATCAACAAAGCAAAATTCATCAATACCAAATATATTCTAAATGTAAATATAGAAAACTTCATCACTTTTTTTTGTCTCGAAAGATATTGTGAATTGTATTGGACTCTTAAGCACAAGTAGGAAATACTTTACTTTTTACAACCAACAATATTAATGTACAAGATATACAGTCTACCACGACTTCAATACAATTCGCCTATTTGGGAGGTGGTCCCAGTACTAGCCCATACAATACTGAAATAAGTTACAAAAGCGAGACATTAGATATCAGAGATGGAGATGTTATACAACACCTAAAACATTATTAGGTCATTGCCGTAATGTAGGCGTAGCCACCGTGCTTTTTAAAATATCCTGTTACCTTTAAATATTCTGTTGGGTTTAAAATTGCTGTGAAGAAATAAAAAATTTTATGTCCAAAATATAACCAAACACAGTAGCCCTTTCTCACAAATTTGCAGTGGAGCCTCTTCGAACCAGATACTCCTATATTATGTGAACAATCTTATGTGTTCTCGCATACATATAGCTTAGAAGTTTTTAAAAGAAACTCTAACTAACTCTTCTATTCCATTCTATTCTATTATTCTATATCCTATTTTAATTTCGCTAATTATTCTTTACTATCCCTGTATTTTATTTCTTTATTCTCTTAAATGGCTTAAATTCTGCCGGTTAAAATGCTTATCCCATTATTTTAATTTAATTAAAAACAAAAATGTGCGTACCGCCTACACCGTTAAATTCCCTAGATGGCGAAAGCCAACTAATTTCTGCTAATTTATTTTTAACCAGAATATTGCGAATGTTGAACCTAATTCCATCCCTTGTATTTCCACGAACATTTATACACTTCTTATATACATAAATTCAAGACGAGCATTAATAAAAATGGAATAATTGGAATTAAGAAAAAAGTTATAATTATACCGTTAGTTGAACCGGGGGCTTAAATGATGAAAATTAAATTGACAATTTCATAATATTTGACTTAAAAACAGTAGGTATCCGACTAAAAACATCCAAAATAAGGGTTCTAATAATAACTTCAATCAACTTTCATTAATCCTTGCTATTTTTGTTTCATCTGACCGTGACTTTGTAAGCAAATTACTAACCAAAAAATTAATAAAAGTATTTTGAGAGTCTAATTGTTGTTAAAGGCCATATTATCTAATATTGATAATAACAACTCTCTTCTATACAGTTTTTATTTGATTTCGACTTCTGTAATCACCTCTGGATCTATGATTTAATTCGGAACACCCGTATATATTACATGTGCATATTACAACGTTTACGATTTATCATGATTTTTATTTGTACCGCCACCGTTACGGTCCATAATATACAAAATAAATTATTAGTCATTAAAATAATTTTAAACAATTCAGCTTCTTGTTAAGCCTGTAATAGTAATCGAATAAATTTATACACATCAGTAACTCACGAATACCATATATTAGGGTAAATTATAGTTTTTGTTTTCCTGTTACTCCTTCTGGGAACATGGGACATCCACTTCTCCACTTCACTTTTTCTCTGTTTTATGCATTGATTCATACAGTTTTTCTCTGATATTGATTTCTTTCAAAGTCCGTCCATAAATATCTAATTCAGCTGTTATGGTTCAATGCCAGGTATTTTGGGGTCTTCTTTTCCTTCTACTGACTGCCCTTTTGGTTATATTTATGTATATATTTATGTATATTATATTATGTTATCGAATTGGTTTGTAAATGTGGTAATTCTTGAATACAGCGGTGTGTGCTCTATAAACCGCATAGATCATTTTCTGTCATTTCCTTACTACATCTTCAAGGTAGGTAAGTGGGTAAAGGGATTATTCCAGTTATTTCTGCAAATTCAAATATAACTCAATTCAGCCTTTTTGATCCCACCCTCGCAACTGGACTAACGTTGTTGTTAGTAGTTTTACAGGATTTATTTATATTTTGATAAGCTCCTAAATTTCTGTGAACTCTCCCATTAAATTTATTTTAAGCTCTAGCAAATTTATCGATATGAACTACAATTCATCTAGTTATCTAGTTTATGTTCTAATATTTTTAGTATTCTAAGTATTTTTAATTCGGCTTAATTTCTAGTTGATTGGTACATTGAACAATTCATATTAAGTCTTAGGTAGGCCAACTTCGGCGAATAGCTAAAGAATCATCCAATGTCTTGCAGGAGATCTTCCAAAAGATGGTATTAGTGTTGGATATCGTCATCACAAAATAAATTATCTAAATAGGCAAATAGGCAATAGACAGAGTATAAAACAAATTGATAAAACAGGGACTTAATGGCTAATTCAAAAAAAAAAAAATAGGACTTAATTTAGGCTTCCTGTATTCCATGATAATTGTCATAAAATTGCATATGAAAATTTTTTCACTTAAAGTTTATATTCATTATTTTGAAAAAAACTAGTCCATTACTTCCCATTAACAAGGAAATAAAAATTTTCATATTTTTTTATAAATATTAAATTAAAATTTTATATATATAGTTACATTAATATCATTAATAATGTTTCAGAAATTATTATTATAAATGCTTACGTTACTACTATAATCCGAAATCATTAAAAACTGTTAATTAACTCGGATATTTTCAAGAATATTAAAATATACGAATTTATAAGATGGTAAAGTGTTCCATAGTTTAGATTTAGACTATTTAGAAGTTTGGTTAATAGAATAGAACAGAACAGAATTTTAATATTTCACAGTTCTAAATGGAAGGGAACCCAGTACTAATTTATAGATAAAGTGTTGTTTAATATTTCTTTATATAACTTTTTACTTTTTTTTAAGTATATTCTGGAATGTACTGTGTTGTATGCATAATCCATTGCATTGTATATTGTTTAACAGGTAGCCGGTAGATTGAGTAAAACTAATATCTAGCTTATGTGTAAATCAAAGATATTACTTCTGGTAAAGTTTGGACTAAATTTAATTTACCAATATTGAAGGGTAGTGTTTAAACTGTTAATATCTAGAGCCATATTAAAAAATGTTAATGCTTTCATTCATATAATTTTACAAATTAAAAAAATTCATAAGCAAAATTATTCTACAAGCTTTCACTTCAACTTCTATCAGAAGACAACAAGACTAAAAAAAATCTCTTTTTATTTTGATTTTAGTTTTCATACTTTATTTCATAGAATTTTTGTTTATATAGGTAACAGTTAATGTTATTGGCATGATAAAAAAAATTAATACGCAGAACGGATAATAGAACAAAATATTAAAAAGCATGATTTTTTTATATATGTCTTTATATAAAATAATAAAAGAAATTAAAAAAACAAACCAAATTCATGTGCACTACTTTAACATTCAAATTTTCGTCTATTAAAATGCTTGTTTCAATTTTAATATTTTCTAAATCGTCATTCTTGAGGTTATATATCAAAATTTCAATACTAAATAATTTCAATACAAACAGTTTCAGGGATACAAATCGCCTGATTCTGAATTTGACATCAATGCAATAATAGCGTTCATCAAGGACATAGACCTGCAATTCTGAAATGGACGGGGAATACAATAGATCTTAAGAGGTCGCGATTACTTAGAACTCCCCAATTTAAAAAAAAAAAAAATAATTTAAATTTTAAATTTTTGAGTTTAACTAAATTTTCAATATCTCTTTATCTCTATAACTACGGAAGAAGGTTTAATTACTTTTAAATTCAGAGCATCTTTTCACTTTTTTGCAATATTTTTTTTGGGAAATTGTAAAAAAAGATTTATTTTCATTGTCTTCATATTTATTTACACAACATTCTACAATACATTTAATATAAAATTTATTTTCCATTAACTTATATTTTGTATTATTTTGATAATTTTATCAGTCTGAAAACAAAAAAGTTTATAAACCTAAAGTATGTACCATTAATTGATAAACGTACCTTACAACCCAAATAAAATAATAAAAATAATGAACAAAATTCCATTCAAAACATCTCACACACGAGGCTCGATGTGTTCAATTAAGATTAATTTGACAAAACAAACATAATATTATTAAACTTATTGAACACAGCAAGCAAAAAATAATATGAGAAAATATAGAACAAAAAATAAATCGAAAAAACTTAACGTTCAATTCTTATTGTAATTTTAGACGAAAATAATACGAAATGTAATAATCGGAAAACAAATTTAATATGGAAGCCTTATACAGTATACATGAGTTATAATCAAATCCTGATGGTATATTAGGAGCAATGTGAAATATGTAAAATATTTTCCATTTTTAGGTAAGAATTTTGCAAATGTTTTGCTGTGTCTTTTCCAACCGCAAGAATGTGTCTTGCCAAAAAAATGTGTCATTGCGCAAACCAATTGTAAAAATAATGAAGTTTAAAATCTAACTTAACACATTTCTCTATATTTTTATTATCGAAAAGGAATTAAATTCCGTAATGAAGGATTTTACTTTGTTCACACAAGCATTTTAAAGATAGCAAAAGATCCTCAAATTTTACTCTATTTACATTTTTGCAGTTTTGGATTAATTTTTTGGAGATCACTGTTTAGAAGACCGAAGACATGTTATTTCGTTCTCTATTTACTGAACATTATGTCATTTTAAGAGTTGTAAGAAAACAAAAATACAGAACAATTAATGGAATAAGCAGCAGCAAAGTTATGGATGTAACTTATTTATTAAGTGACTCGGGTTTTATGCTTTTAATATCTTATCTACTTACTTATCCTATTTTTTAAATTAAGAGGAATTTGTGTAATAGAATTTCAATTTATTTCAACACATTATTCTGAACAAAATTAAAATTACAAATTTTTTAAATAATGAACATATAAATATTAGGGAATTGTTTTAAGTTCAAGCAATTAAATTAAACATATAGGATATAAGATTTGCTGAAGCTAATTGAAGGAAAATAATATTAGGTGCAATGTTCCAAATATGCCAAAAAAATATTTTTATTATACTATATTCGGATTTACCGAGTTAACTATAATTGAGTCCCTAACTATAGTATAAACATAATTTAAGTGCGATTTGTTTTTTTTTTTTTTCATATGAAACTAATCATATGTAGCTATAGTTAAAAATAAATCACACTTAAATTATGTTAAATTGACGTTCACACCCCTGCTTTTATGTTATATCGTAGTTTTTATCGTATTTTCTTTAATTTGTGCAACCTGACAATAATATTTTTGACGTTTCAAACAAGTCAAAATGTAAATAAAATTAAATACCTAAATATTCAACAACGATTTATTCCAGACAACAATAGTAAAAATTAGAAACAAGCAAATAAATAACAAATTCATCAATTCATTTTGTCAATTTTCAATTGTAAATCGAAAAATAAATTATGAAAGCAATAAATTAATGCGAAAGAAATATATATATACATAAAAATTATTAAACAAAAAACTTTTTTCCAGATATTTCTTTCTTGCATATTGTACAAATGAATATAATGTTGATTTAATTTATTTTTAATATTTTTTTTATTTTTAATAGCATTTTGTCTTTTTGCATTACTTACAAAATCAACTAAAATTATTTTTACCATTTTATTTAAAGTTTAAAGTTTAAAGAGATTCTTATATCCGTCAAACTTAACTATAGTTTCTATAATGGGAACACTTTATTTCAACTATATAGTTAACAAACGTAATTTAAACACAATACGAACATCCTATTATAAAAAAACTAAATTTTCTAAAATTAAATATAAAAGTTATTTTCAGTTGATTTCGGAAGTAAACAGTAACATAATTATTATGTATATGAATAAACATGATAACTGTTAATAAATTTTACATATTAATTGAAAAATTTTCTTTTAAAATTATTTTTTATAACAACAAACAGAAATAAATTATTTAGATAATAATCCTTGTAAATCTATCTAAGTGTTGTGTAATATTCTAGTAATAATGTGTCCTTATAACTATATATATATATATACATATATATAGATAGATATTACGTTGCAATGTATGTTAATCTTGTTGCATGTATCCATATTGAAATTGCACAAAAATAAATTTAAGTAGATAATTTTTATAGGATAAAGTTTTATATGCAAAAAATATTTTTATATAATTTTGTATAAATGGAATTATTTTCACTACATATGAATTTAAAACATATTTAAAACAAAAAACAAAAACAATTTCCATATAAAATTTTTTTAAACATTATTGTTTATTTTTTGTTTTGGTTTTTTTTTTCTGTTTTAATTCTTTAGAATCATTTTTTATGAAGTTTCTGTTGTGTCATCCATGTATAGTGTATTATATACTGGGTATATATATATGGAAAAATACCATCAGCAATGAGTGATGATGATACAACACACAATTCGTGAATATTCACGAGGTTCTTTTAATTTTTTTTTTCTGTTATTATTTTGTTATTTTTTACAGCTGGGTAACAAAAAAAAATCAAAAAAAAAAAACTTTTCCAACTGCTGTTTATAAAAGTTTAACATCTTAAATTTTCCTTTAATATACATACAATAAATATAATATATATAATATATATATATATATGTAATATATATATTATATATATATATGTATAATATATATATATATAATATATATATATGAATATACACTGAATAGAGTTCATCAAATAGAAAACAAAGAAAACAACAAAATAAAAAAAAAAGGATTTTTTTTTTAATATTCAAAGATTTGCCCTACAGATAAGTCATTTTTAGAATTCAGAACATTTCTTTCTGACTGATTCTACTGCTGCTGCTGCTGCTGCTGATATTCTTAATTTCTATTTTGTTTTTCCTATTTCTTTTTTTGTTTCTTATGAATACACACTTTGAACACAATAAAATAATATTATGGATAGAATATCGTAGAATATTAGTAGTGAGTGTTGCCATATGTCAATAATTGAAATTTTAATACGATAGTAAATTTATTTATGAAGTTTTATTTTTATTATTTCATTGTTTTTATTATTGGCATATAGGAGTACATATATAGAAATATTTACCAAAACTGTTGACGCTGTTAAATTTTCATATTACAAGGCTTCAAATTAAAACTCGTGATGACAAAGATTGTTAAATGTAGCCTAGTTTCCAAATCAAATACATTATGTGTAGAAAAGCCTGTTTTTCAACCGATGAAATTCGATTCTCTATGAAAACAAAATGATTCATGATGTGTTTTTCGATCTGGGCTCTGTTTCATAAAATTCGACTAGTGAACAAAGACACGAAAATATAAAATAAAAATTAACCAAAGTATTATGTCTAAATTGTGGACTGTGGTACATTGGATGGAACATTGTAATATTACGTATATATTATTATTATATATTGCGTATATATTATTATTATATATTGCGTATATATTATTATTATATATTACGTATATATTATACTGGTCTAAAATTAACATAACCGGATCTAAGAAGAAAATATTGTACGTATTTATACTCTAATCTGAATTTTAAAGTCAACAGTCTTAATATTACCATCTACTTATATAGTCTAAAATAAAAAAAATTATATGATAAAGTCTAAAGTTTAAAGTATAGAGTCTATATTTTACAGTCTACAGTATAGTTTAAAATGAAATCTATACAGTCAAAAAATAAATTACACTTTGTAGTGTAAAATCTAGTCTAAAGTATAAAGTGTAAAATCTTCAGTCTACAATATAAAACTTAAAGCTTACATTTTAGTCTAAATTCTAAAATCTTTAGTTTAAAGTCAACAATTTTAAGATATTAAATATACAGTTTACAGTTTAAAACTTATAGTACAAAGTCTAAAGTCTATACAATATACAGGCTTCAATGTAAAATGAATCTACAGTTAACAGTTTGAAATCGAAAAATTGGCAATTTAAAGTCTAACAGTCTTATGTGTACAGTCTTCAAATAGCAGCTTGTTATATAGAACTGCTGCTCAACCAAAATCAGATTTAAACATTGGTTAATTAATTTTCAACAATGTATTTAGGTCAATAATATTATACGTTATTTATACACTATTCATGGTTGATTTACACTCCACTTCAACAATTTGACTTCTAAATTTACTATTTCCATCTTTCAGGTTAGCTTATTTTTATTTTTGTAATAATTCTACATAATTCAAAACACTTATGTTAATTATTTATTTTTTAACAGTTCAAGTGATAAACTATTTCTACTCTAAATAATCACTTTTTCACTTTCAAATAATAATTTTCTCTTCCACTCTAAAATAATCACTTTTCTTTACCACTCTAAATTAGTTAACTTTTCTATAGATTATTTTAAAAATTATAAGAACATCTTGACCCAATATATTTTGCGATTGTATTATTATAATAATATACCTCTGAAAGAAATTCATTTTACATAAGCATAAGATTTTAATTAGATAATTATCCTGATTATGTTTTATATATAATATTGTAGTAGTAAATATAATTACAGAAACAGTATTTTACATTAACAATTTCCATTTATACATTTGACATTTTCTTAAATTATAGCCTAAAAATTTAACATATTCTACACGTATATTGTTAAAATGGCAATACCACCCCTCTAATATAAAATCGCACATTTAAGAAAAAATAAAAATACAAAAAAAAATTAAAATCAAATAAAATAAAATTTATAAGATAGAAAATCATCAACACTAACAACACCAACAACAAAAATAACAACAAATAATTTCAGTATTAGAAAAGACCAAAAAAATAAAATATAAAATGTTTAGCAACAAGATTACAATAATAACAAAATATAAACTAGCAACAGCAGTATAGCATCAGCATCAACATTATAAGCGGTATTACAAATCTTAAGACATGCGTTCAACTCCTTTGAGTCAAATTTAGAAAATTTTTTCACACACATTCAATTAAAAGATTTTCTACTTCTCACCTTATTTTTTTTTTTTTTTTTTTTTTTATGTACATATATTTTACATTTTTCTCTCTTAAGGATATTTATTATATATGTATGTATGTAAATTTATATAATATTCATAAAAGAGGAGGATGTTGTATAATAATATATATATATACAATATTAAAATATATTTGTAGAAAATAAAAAAAATATATATATATAATCAAAAGAATATTTAATACTGGTATAATTGTATATATATATATATATATAATATGTATTTTATTTGACATGTTAATATGTATGTATATAATATACAACTAATATATATGTATAGTATAATAATGTTAGAAGATTCATATTTTATTTGTGTATGTTAATAAAATATTTTTATATATTCAAATATCATTTTATGTAGATAGATAGATAGATAGATGGATAGATAGATATATGGTTAATGTGTTGTTATTTTGTTCTAGGCTTTATTCTATTCAACATTTATTTTTATATTATTCCTTTATTTTTATTTTGTTTTTTTCTTCTTTATTTTCATTTTTTTATTTAGTCTTTTGTTTTATTAAATTTTACAAGTATCTATTAAAACCATATAACAGTAATATGTAGAGTTTAATATAGGATATTTAGAAATATTTATTTATATTATATAGCCGTCTAATCTATTTGGATATAAAATTCAATGTTGCCAGATTGATGGATTATTTTGAATATATTTTTTTACTGAAATTTAAAATGTGTGTAGAATATAATAATTGTCATATATTCTATATCTTAAACTGAAACATATAGAAAATAAAACAATTCAAAGATGTATTAGATGTTATTATTATTAATATTTATAATTGGGTTTTTAGATTCATGATTTTATAAGTGGATATGTATAAAGGTCATATAAGCACGTAATTAATGTGACTGTTAACATCAATAATTATAACTGTCGAATTTGCTACGGTCTTTACACTTAGGAAAGTATCAAAACGTCAGATTTAGTAAAAATTAAGTTTAGGTGGTTGATGGGGCATATGTTGGACTCTGATAGAGATGTTAAAAGGGTTAAGGATATTCACAGATTCGTCGCACATACATGTTTGCTTTGAGAATACGTAAAAGTTTAGTTCATGTTGTCATGTGGTAAAAAAGATTATTATGGACTCATCTTACATGGTCTAGTATCGTATTGAAAGCAACAGATTGTGTCTATCAAAAATAAATTAAACTAAATATAAAGTAAGGAAGGATGTTATATACCAGGTGTTCAAGAGCATATGTAAATCGTTTAATATAAGTCTCTTACTTTTGATCGTCGAATCCAGTTTTGAAAAAAAAACACCTTCCCATTTGAAAATCTCAATTCGGCCAATTTCGGCAATTTTTGACCTTAAAAAACCCTTTTTCAGTCCTTCCTGGATAATATCATTCTATGTAAAAACGAAATATATTAGCAAATTACATAATTTTAATTGGATTGATTCATTCAGTAATAATTTATTGAAAGCAATGGTAATTTCAAATTAAGTTAAATGAAGTAAAATAGTCCCAATTTATAACAAAACAAATGTAAATAACTACAGTCCAATCGTCATCCAACATATTTATAAAGCGGTATAGGCAACACAAGTATGCCATTGTCCTGATCTACTTGTATAACGGTTTTAAATTACTCAATCTCAAAATTGACAAAAAGGAAAATATCGTTATAGTATCAATATCGTTATTATTTATAGACTTAACAAAAGCTTTTAACACAGTTGATCATTCTACTCTGGTTCAAATCATATCTCATCAATGGAAAAAACATATGTATGTAGAAATTGGATCCTGAAGAGATTTCCTGCCAAATGTTAGATATATTGTACCGCAAGGAAGTATACTTAAATCATTTTTAATGTCGCAAGTGATAATGTATTAGAAAATATTATAAAAAATAGAATAAAAGAACTGAAAGAGTTCAAAATATTAACAATTAATCAAATCAAAAGTAAATATATGTTAATTAACTCAAATTATATATGTTAATTAACTCAAATTACATAAATCATTAATTAATAATCAAAATCTTTAATAATGAAATTGAAATCAAGTATGTGAAGTCATATATTTTTGCATTTGAAAAATGGTTTAAATAGCGTTATCACATATCATATGTCTCTAAATGAGAAACTATCGTTAAATTACATTATATTAGTTTTGTTATTTATTACCAAATAACCAATATTTCAATGCATCTTTAAATATTTTTTGCTGCAGATTTTCTTAGTCAGCTTACCTATGACATAAAGTATAACACAGGGTATTTCATGTAAAACAAAATATTGAATTAATACAAATAACTCAAAATATGATACGAATTAATTTTAACATCAAAATCAAGCCGTTATTTTGTTGTTGATTGTCAGATGGTATAATCGCTTTACCGTTATACAACTGGCAATTATATTCAATAACAATATATAACCAGATCATTCTATAGTTACGCTAAACTCTAGAGAATCCAATCAATGTAGTTATAACACTAGTGTTCTGTATAATGAAAACTGTAATACTACTAAAAAAATAGACTTATTATAATAGACAATTGCGGCACATAAGGTATCTAGTATGCTAATGTAAATGCTGAAAAATATTAAATTTACCTCAACCAAGCGACTGTACTTACAAATTATATCAATGAAAAAGTGGGCGCATTTCCAAAATGAAAATTACTAAATATTACATGAATTAAATTGGAATTATACTCTGTACTCTGAGCCATAATTGGATTCAGTTGAGATGAATAAATGAACAAATTGAATTAAATTAAATTGAATTAATTACAAATTAAATAATCAAATTGAATTAAATTAATTAATCAAAAATTTAATTATCGAACTTAAATTAAATTAATTACAATTAATTCGAAATTAAATAATTAAATTGAAAATTAAAGCTAAAATTAAATTAAATTAAATTAATTTAATTACTTTTTAATTTAATAATTAAATATTAATCAAAATTCGATTTGATTTCAAATAATAATAAATGAGCATAGAAATAGGTAGGTAGAAGTAGCCATTCCAGTTGCTTCTGGAAAACCAATTAGCACTTAATTGCGCCTTTTTTTTATACTACGGCTCGAGTGACCTATTTGTTGTTGTTGGTTGTTATAGGGTGATAATTTCCTAGATGAGCAGAACAAGCATTTTTTTTGTAAAATTTTAATGCCTTGTTGTCGTTTTATTTCCTTAAAATATTATGAAAGTAAAATATTATAAAACTAACTTTTTTTTAGCTCAACATTATTACGAACACGAAAGATACAAATCGTATGAATTTCGAATACAAAACGTTCAATATGCGAATAGTTAAACATTATTTCGAATACAAGACATGTAATAAGGGTTACTATCGCATGCCTGTACTTCATTTGACTGAATTTCATCTGACTTGCATTTCATTTGCCTGTTTTTTCATTTGCCTATATTTACATTTACCTATATTTTCATTTGCTTGCATTTCATTTGACTGAATATTATATTCATAATAAAAATTTCATGTAGCAAGTTTTTATCAATCAACGGATATCTGAACTACATCTTCTAGTTGTGGTGACTAGTGGAAAGTGCCAATTTCAAGAAATTGTGCTCCCTCCAGCAAAAATAGTTCCGGGTTTTGTCTCACAAAGCCCTCGACAAAAAAAATTTGTTTCCTTTTTTTTTAACTAGTCTTTACTACAATGGTTCACAAGCTTAATGCAAACAAGAGGTCCGGCGTCCCGAGTGTCGAAACTGAAGACCTTAATTTTTTTTTTTGTTAAATTCTGGAAAAACGAGTTATTCTTTGTTTCGTATCCAACAGTGGCTACGCATAAAAATAATTTATATAAATATTCTGTCAAAAGCCTATAACTGTGATTTTGCATCCAACTCCAGAATCTCACCTAATTCAGAACCTGCCCAAACAAGGGCTAAATGATCTCCCAAATTTATTTATTTAATAATGTTTATTACGTATCAATTTAATTTTAACATTTTTTTTTTTATTTTTTTTGTTCAAGGTTTTTGGTCCCGACTTCAGGACCGTCGGACCAATCCGAAATTTTTATTATAATTATTAATAACCTTTTTTCAAAAAATATAATTTAAGCACGTGATAAGAGTTTCGGCCTCAATTCTTGGGACTCCGGATCTATTGCTTTCATCACATTTAAAGTCCCTTGTACTGATGACAAAAAATCTATGGTAAAATTTTTTAAGCGAGCTTTGTGAGATGGGGTCTATTTTTGCTTGAGGCTGCTAAATTTCTTGGACTTGGCACTTTTCACCAGTGTAGTTCTGATATTCGTTGATGTAGTTCTGATATTCGTGGATTGATAAAAACTACATGAAATTTTTTGTATGAATATTTATCTTATCCAGTCAAATGAAAAGCAGGCAAATGAAAATGCAAGCAAATAAAAAACAGGCAAATAAAAATATAGGCAAACGAAAATTGAGACAAATTGCGAGAAAACAGGCAAATGATATTACAGGCAAATAAAATACAGGCATATGACATGCTCCCATGGAATAACTATCCTATATACGTAACAATGTTGTACAATTCACAATTTCTTATAGATAAAATGCAAAAATTAAATTAACTTTATGCCTCAAAAATATTAAACCTTATTCTGATCTAAATAGCGTTTGTAATCGACTGTCGCCGCTATCGTTAGCATGAACGACGATTTCACAATGACATTTAAAATAAAAAATTTTGGCATTTGGAAAATTTTATTCTATAAATGTACACAAGTGAAGCTTGAATATAATAGTGAAAAACAACTAAAAAATAATTAAAATGATCTCTGCGCAGACCCAACCACTTCTCTGATGTTTTAGTTGGCGGACCAAGTTTATTTAGTTTTGCTGCGTACTTGGCCCATTTTGATAACCACGTAGATTTTTTATATTGGCCCTTTGCAATTGAAGGAGTACTTTTCATTATATCCACCAATCTCTCCAATTGCTTTTTATTGCTGATTTGTTTTCTAGAGAACAGACTTTTTTATAAAACTGTTTGTTTTTAATTTTTATTTATAAAATATACGTTTTTTTTTTATAAAATAACTTACATTTTTATTTTAAAAGGATATTTATACGGAATAACTAAAAAAAAACTTTAATGGCTACATTAATTATAAACTTTTAAAGTGTTGTTGATCAAGTAAATACAATCGCTTCTAAGAAGCGATTATAATCGATTGTAAGCGTCATAAACGTCGATCATGCTACCGATGCGCCGCCAAGTGTCGTAAATTTGACGATAAAAAAAATTAAGCGTCATTTTGCGTTGATTAGAATAAGAGTATTATATAAAATTGAAGTAAGCTTAAAAAGCTCTAGAAATAACTATAAGTACAATTATTTAACCCTTTCACTAACAATGTATCTCTTAGATCCAATTCAGTCATCAACCTAACTTTATGACCCAAAAATATTATATAAAATTACAACAAACTTTAAAAAAACTATATGAAAATAAATTGATGTACGATTATTTAACCCTTTCACTGCCAAAGTCTCTCTAAATTAAATTGAATAATTAACCTTACTATACAAAAATATTATATCAAATTTAAATAAGGTTAAAATAAATTCTAGATATAAATTTAAGTGCGATTATTTAACCCTTTCACAACCAAAGTCACTCTTATAATCAATTTTATTATCTGTTTTATTAAATTTTACTCCATTGTGTAAAACATCAAAACATTTTCAGTTAAAATCAAGACCAACATGAATCTGAAGATTTTAAAGCTTTAAAAACAGGAAAGTCAACTCTAAATAAGGATTAAAGTAGACAAAAAACAATTCTATACAATAAAAAGCATAACATAAAAATATCCCACTTTTAATTTCATCATAATTATTTTGTACTAATTAATTTCCTTGTTCAATGCACAATTTTAATACAAAGTCCTTGTATATAATTGCAATAAACATACAGAAAAAAAAAAAACTAATTTAATGTTAATCACCTGATGAAATGTTTAAGAGCAACCTAAAATTCTGGTAATTCCCTATTAAAACAGAAGTTATCAAGAATCAAGAAAAAAACAAAAAGCAAAACAAAAATACCTAGTTACTAAAACTCTTTAACAGAGTATTCCACAACCATATATATATATATATATATACTTATTTATCTATTATATTATGTACAGTCTTCCGTAACAAAACTTGGAACGTATAAATAAGTCACCTTTATTATTGTTTTGTTTTTTTTTTATTTTTTTACATCCATATACAAACACATAAACATTCATATTTATTCGGAACTATTTAAGAAGCTTTATGAAGTTAAAGATAATGACAGCATAAATATGTTGCCAAAAAAAATGTAAATGAATTGTGAAAAAGTAAAAAAAACAAAAAAACAACAACAACAAAATAGAATGTACAATATAATCCTTATGTTTTCTATTATATTCTACATCACAATATGAATAGGTTGTGTACGTGTAGTTGTGTGTACTATATAGAACAGAAATTACAACATTTACTTATTAAGATCTTTCTACGAGTTTTGAACCAGTTTTTAGAACATTTTCCATCGCAGAAAAAAAAAAAAGTTTTTCAACAGTATTTCATTACTAAATAAAAAATAATAAAAACAAAATAAAAATAAAAAATAAATAAAAACACTCTTTTCTATAACGTAGTAAATGTGTAAACTTTGGAACACACAATGCTTATTTAAGCATAAATTTTCAGATGGACTCTACTGTTCTACAACTTTTCTTTTTCATACTACGTACATTACATACGTATGTATGTATGTATATTGAAGATTATATTATTATACACATAAGACTTTCTCTTTTAATATTCGCTTATGTTATTTATGGCTTTTATGGTTCATCTGTCCTTTTTACTTAAAGAATTTACATTAGCAAAAAAAAAAAAACACACAACAACAAACAAAAAAGGCACTCTATAAAATTCAATAAGCTAACAACATCCTATTTTATTTTTCCAATTTTTTGTTTTATTTTTATTATTATATTTTTATATAATTTTTCCGAATATATTTTTTCAATAATATAATTTTTTGTGCTATGTAATGAAAAAAGGAAAAATAAAAACAAGAACAAAACAAAATAAAGTACATCTATGCTATATACGTAAGTAAAAGTACAATAGCAATTTTTTAGCTGTACAGATTTACAAGACGTATCAATGTGTATGTTTAATCTGTAATGAAATTATATGTGAGTTTTGCACTCAATAATAATTTGAAATACTGATGGTTTACTACATTATAGGTGGTAGATCTCTAGGTACTGACGTATATTATATTTTTTTTTTGGTTCTTTTTAGTTTTACTGTTGTTACTACTTATGTTATACTGGCGTACTGTTCTGCTACTGTTATACATTTTTACTAGTACATATTATTATATACTGTCTGGTACGTGAAAATATTTTTGATTAATTTAATTGAACGTCAACGAAATGGTATTTGTATACAAGTAGGTATAAATATTATATATATAGATATGTATATAATATAATGTAATTGTGGATAGACAAATTTTTAGAAAATTGATTTTGGTTTCTATAAAAGAAATAAATAAATTGAGAGCAGTGCAGAACAAAATAGCTTCTGAATAACCGTAAATGGTTTATATTATGTTTTTATTATTCTTTCAAAAAGTTAGAATTCAATATGATGGTTGGAGGTGGTAATAAAGCGTTGCAGGCTTCATTATATATCAATTATAAAGTCTTCAAATGGGTCAAACTATTTATGAATTGTTTTTAAAGGACTCCGTACGATGTTTAAGGGTTATAATGAAGCATTACAGGCTTTTTAAAATTCATTGAGTTAGCTGTTCATCATGTTTATATTTATTTATTTCTAAGCTCATAATGATTATTATCAATTCTAATAATTTGCTTTTTATTGTAATTATAATTTAAAAATTATTAGTAAGTATTGCAGAAATCTTGAATTTGTCTCAGGGTATATAGAAACTATATACTCAAATGATTCAGAGATTTCAGCACGATGGTTAAGGGTTATATTATGAAGTATTGCCACCTTATTATTAAACATTCTAGAAATTTTCAAATGGTTGGTACTTTGTTTGACATTTCCTTTAAATTCTTTAGAGCCTGCGTAGATATAAGAAAGAGAATGCGAATATCGCATGTGCTATTCTATACTATACTGGCCTTACTCTACATTTTAAAATTAAAGTCCATTTAGGTACCTATTTTCTAGAGGCAAATCAATTTTAGTATTTCAAATGTTTTCATCAATTTAGGCTATTTCGGGGTTTCATTTGATACTGAAAACATGAAAAATACCCCTAATCCGCCTAACAGAAACTATAAAAGAATTCAGTAGTATCCGATTACGATCTGCTCATTTTTTTTTTTTAAAAACATTTGTCGTTTATTACTAAAATCAATTTGGGGCATTTGAAATATCGTCATCAATTTGTGTTATTTCGATGTTTCACTCTTGATATACGATAAACAATGAAATACATTGCATCTCCAAATCCGAGATGTGGCTTACTATAGCAGCGAATTTACTGAAATTTGAGGTTCTAACTCCGTTGTAATAGGATGCGTAAGAGACTGAAAAGACGGGAAGCATGGCGTATATCGGACAACGGCGGAGGTATCAACCGAAGGCGGATGATCTCGGCATTGAGCCACTTTCATATTTTGATTTTAAGGGTCTTTTCCATAACCATATATGAGCAGCCACAAATGAGCAGCCTATATGGTTTTATCACCCATATCTCAAAAAATGCCAAAGGGTCAACCAACTGAGAACATTTCATGATAACATAACATTCAATCCAAGCCCTGGGAAACGCATTGTTGAGTAAAGCCACACCTTCGTTGGGAGATGAAGGTACCCTTTCGGTACGTTATATTTAACTTAATAGAATTTGCTCGTAATGGCAGTCAATGGAAGACAAATAATATTAGACCAGATTTATAACCTTCAAGATCTGTAGAGCTCAGAAAATTAATTAATCTAATTATTTAAAGATAAAAGTAGGAGAATAAGATGATAGAGGTTAAGTGGTGTAAATTAAATAGAATAATGTATACAAAACGTAACAATACTGTCAGAACCAACCGAATATAATAGTAAGTATATCCAATGATAATTCATTTTATAATGTTAGCAAATACTATGTCAACGTTTTAATAGGAAAAGAAGATGAGAGTGATCAAGTTGTGCACACTGAACTACTAAACTATAACAACTCGTAACTAACCATGCTTTCAGAATTCCTATTCCCCCCAGAATGTAATATTAAGTATATACAATCTTAATTTTTTACGATTACTGTACCCTCCGTTTTCTATTTTGAATGAATTTTTTTATGCAGCAGCAAAAATAAAATCAGGATATTTTGGCATTTAAAACAAATTTAGATAAGTCAATGCCAACTTATTTTAGCTTGATTATCCAAAAATATCTACAGATAAAATTTTCTAATATAATTATTTAAATTATCCAAAAAATATAATATATATATATATACTTATATATATAATACTTAATACATAATATAAAAATTTATAAAACAAATAATAATAAAGAATAATTTAAAGATATAAAACAGGATATGCCTTAATTTTTTCTTTTTTTTTTCTTCATTTTCCTGTTTTCATCCTCATTGTCTAACATTGTAATTTTTAATTTAATTTTTATAGATTCTTTTGTCCTAAAAATGTTCTTTAACAATATTATTGATAATTTCTGAAAATTTCTATACCTACATATATTTTTGCATATATACATTATATATATATATATGTTGATTAGATATTAAAGAAAATTTTCTTCATTTTCCGGTTATCATTTTATGAAAATATTAATATCGGAAAATCTATTGTTTTTTTTGTTTTGTTTTTGTTTTTAATGGAATTATTGAAAATTAATTTATGTTTTGAATCTGTAATTGAAAAGAGAATTGATGCGTAACATGTAGTGACGTGTGATTTAGTTTTGACGTCATACAATTTCTTCATCTTTAATTTAAATAATTTTCAACCTGTAGGTATACAAGGGAATTCTATTTTATGTGTAGTGCAAGTATTTTGATGATTGGAATTAGAAAATTTCTATTTATAATAAGAAAAATGAAAAAATAGAAAATTATTCTATTTTACCATTTTTGTTTTTAACAAAAAAAAAATGGAAAAATAATAAAAAAAATAATAAAAAAAAATGGTCTCTTCTGTTGTGTATGGAAAGACGTAAGATATCGAACATTAAGTATTACTGTAAAATATTTGGGCAAAGTGTTAGTGGACATCATTAATAAATCATTGAAGAGTGGTATTTTCCCTAAGAAATGCAATGAATCCGTTATTATTTCAGTAGCTAAAATTAAAAATTCTAAGCGAAGGGAAGATATGCGCCAAGATGGCTTTACGTGAGAAATTGTTGGAAAAGGTGTTGTGTATGAACAACTATACAGAGATATATTGAATCAAACAATATTGTAGCACTTGAACAGTCCGGCTTTCGTAAAGGATATTATAGCAAGATTACAATTAACTGGTTGACTTTTGAATGGACAAAAACTGATTGACCCTAAAAGTGCATTAGATATGAATTTACTATCGTCAAAACTAAAAAGATATGGGAACAGAAATAACGAGCTGAATTGGTACTATCCTTTCTCAATTACAAATTTTAGCTGATCTTGCATTCGTATTGTCGTATTATTTTTGGTGTATAATACAAAATTAGGCTCTTCTGGCTTCTGTGGTTGAACAGAGACAGACTTTCTAGAGCATTCTGAACAAATTTCCGTATACTTAACTTAAATATGGCATCTTAACTACTTACTTACTTGTTGGACGCTAAAGACCTTGAGCTAAGGTCCTGGGCTTTACGTAAAATTGTCATCCGCTGACTTCGGTCACGACCGGAATTTCGGCAGTTGGTGATATGAAGTTTTTTCATATCTGCCGATACTCTCCAACGAAGGTGCAGCCTCCCTCGATGACGAGTTCCCTGTGACTTGGATTCGAAGAGTTTCCTAGTCGTAGAATTTTCATCCATACGCTCTACATGTCCTAGCCAATGAAAGACGTCTAATTCTGTTTGGCTAAGTCCATGTCATTGAACAGCCGGTATAGTTCGGCATTGTATCTTCTTTTCCAAACCCCAGACACAGAAACATAAATGCGACGAAGAATTTTTCTCTCAAAGATACCAAGTTCATACTCGCTTGCTTTGCAAGGATGGACATGATCCTTTTTTCGCGTGTCAATATTATGAATACTTTTTAAATATGTGTAGGAAGTACCTTAATAGATCCTCTTGTCGTCTTTTGTGGACAGCGTTTGCATTTAAACATACGGTCAGACCACAATTAAAGCACTAGAGTCGGTAACCATCAACTCAAAAACGCAGTGCTAACTACCGGATAGATTCCTGTAATTTATTGCTTCGCAAAGACGCAATAAAAGATTCAAACTTCAGATGGTGAGTTAGACCACACTGCAACATCACCAAACAAATGTGGTCTATGCTAAACCAGAAGCGATCCCTTTAAATTATTAAATCTGAAAAGATGTAACATTAGCACTATGGTAGGGGTCATTACGGGTCATTGTCTGATTGGTAAACATGCCAAAAGATTGGGACTTCCCTCAAACGACTATTGCAGAACATGTAGAGAAGAGGAGGATGATGAAACTGTCCAACACCTACTTTTTTTCTGCCCTTTTACCATAAAAGGAAAACCCTTCTAGGAACCTTCTTTCTGGACTCGCTGGGTGAACTTGGAAGCACTAATATCAAAAATCTCCACCGCTTCGTTAAAAGCTCAAATTGGTTCAACGAGTAGAATCTTACGCGAGGAAAGTTCTCGTGATATCACAATGGACTTTACCGGTCTAAGTGTGTCGGCGTACTGTCGGCAGCCACTACTACCTACTTATACCTACCTTACATTTAGCAGATGCTTCTGTTTCTGATCTGTCGTCAAATTTCCATACTTCTACCTAATTTGTCATCGTTAAGTCTGTGATAAAGTTAAAAATAAATTAATAAACTTTGAATTAAAAATATATATGTAGCAAAATATGGTTTTTCTTGGATTTCGGGATTGAATATATTGCTGAGATGCCGGGATTGTGACCTCTAGTGGAGAGTTATTGTACCTTAGGATATTATAAATACCTTTATGGATTATTATAAAATCAAGTATGATTTACACCATTGACATCACACATAGCTCCAACAAATGACTCACAAAGTGAATTATACCTTCCTAATGAAGACATGTGGGACGTCAACCATTGCTACATATTTAAAAACATAAATTGAAACAATATGACATAACACACATTGTAGATACAACTAAATCACTCGATGATCTCAAATTGTGTTAATACAGTGAGTCGCTGTCGTAAAATCGCAGAGTCATAAAATCGTCCACCCTAATAGCAGGACATAATATTAACTATACTTAAAATATGAATAATAAACAAAAGTTATTTTTAATTATTAAATTTACAAAATATTTAATTTGTATAAATTAAAGGGTACATTTCAGATAATGTATCACATCACATTGAAAATCATCCTTTCCTCATATTCTTTTATTATTTATTTCTTCTTAAATTAATTTATTTCCATAATATAAATTAATAAATTCTTTTTTCGATGTCAAGTGATTAATTTTTATCACAAATGATACATACTTAAAACTTCCATATACAATTTCTAACAATCATTCAGTCCTTTTTTCATTTACATTAAATTATAAATTAATAATCTAACTATGAGTATATTTTCATTTAATTTTCATTATTAAAAGTTAAATTAGTCTAAGGCTAAGAACATTATTTTCAACAAACTTTCAATCTTCTGTGATCACACATTAAAATTTCTGACATTTCTTAAAACTTTTAGTGACTTTTGTTTTCTGTTTATTTTTTCTAAGTCACTAATTAATACACAAGGATTAGAAAATCCTTTCAATATTTATGTACATATATATTTATATATATACGACCAAGGAAGTGAAAAATTCTTTAATAAAAATAAATATTCTTTAACTTATTTATTTATATATATATATATATATATATATATATATATATATATATATATATATACATATATTATTCGTACATATAATATCTATACATTAGAGAACTTAAATACTTATATTACTAAAATCTAAACATCATGGGATTAATTTAGAAAGGAATTTTTATTTAACCAATACGTGTGTTCTTGCTTGCATGTGTGTGTATGTGTGTGTGAATATGAAATATTTTATCATTATTAAAAAAAATAAATTTCATTTTTATACATTTTTTGGTATATTTGATATGTATTAAAAAAAGAAATTTAAGTAGGCGTATTATAAAAACAAAATGTACACTTATATTATGATATGATATACATATATAATATATATATATATATATATATATTTATATTTATTTAAAGTTAAAGTCGAATTGTACACTACTTGCTAAATAACATTAAAATATCCTTTAACTGAATTACCGATTCTAATAAAATCTATTATTTTGATTTTATAATATTTCTCTATACGTTAATTTAATTTTTACGTTACACATAAATATATTTTATCAAATAAATATCATGTTTTCTATTTAAACTCTAAACATTCCGAACTTGAATTGTGTATGAAATGATTTAAGTATATTATTAAATTGTATATCGGTGCTCTTCGAACTTCGAAGACGAAAGTTTAAAAAAATTTAATTCAAAAATGGTATAAACTAAATTTTTTTTGCTTTTGCATTACTGCTCCAAAAGCTCAAACACGATAGGAAAAACATCTCAAGTACAATTATATAATCATCTACTTTGCTTCGTTAAAATTTAATGATTCGAGTAAATGTTTTATATATGGATATGCTCCCAAAAGATGTAGGGACAAAAACAAAAAAAAAAAAATCATATATGTCCTAAATTGAATTGATGGATGTCCGATATGCTGTTAATTAAAACGAATACAATGTATAGTGGTTAATGGTTATGTCGTACGGCTACTGATCAGATAGTTCTGAATTCGAATCCCGTTAAATGTTCGCATAAATTTTGGTTTTTTAAATTATTATATATATAGTTTTCTGCATTTATTTGGATGGATGAATGTTACGACGGAACCCTCAGATGATAGTAGACAGTTGACAGTTGACAGTTAACAGATGACAGAAAATAGATAATAGATAATGGATAACAGATAACAGATAACAGATAACAGATAACAGATAACAGATAACAGATAACAGATAACAGATAACAGATAACAGATATCAGATAACAGATAACAGATAACAGATAACAGATAACAGATAACAGATAACAGATAACAGATCACAGATAACAGATAACAAATGACAGATGACATATATAAGCAATAATAAAATTACAGCGGTACAAAAACTATGTAGGTATAATAATTTTTTTTTTTTTTGAAGATATCGATGGTTTTTTGTCAAATTGTCAACTTAATTCTTAGTTATACGATAAATTTTCAATGATGGCAAATAAGATGTCGCTAAAATGATCGAGTAAATGACCCTTAGGGAATAGAAAATTTTGCACCTTACTACAAATATTCTCTCTAGATGGTAATTGAAAGCGTTCTAATAAAAAAAATAAAGGTATGATAAATTAGTAAATATTTTAATTAATTTGAAATTTCTATCTAATGATCTCTACGAAGGAAATAATCTCTAATGAAGGAAAGAGCTTTGGGAATTTATTTTGGTTTCGTCATTTATTTGCTTTATGTGTGATTGGTGTATGCCATAAAGTCAAATTTCAGATAGAAAAAATAATCAAAACAGCCCTTATCTATCTATCACTCTTTTTATTCCGGGAGAGAACAAAATGAAGGACTGTGATGATTTCAAAGAAATATTCCGGTGGAATGAATCAGGGCGATTTCTACTTTATTCGCAATGTTATAATTTATTGATTTATCGACTTATAAGTGTTATTATCAGATAATAGCTGACATGTCCTTTAACTATCAGTTATTTTTAGGTAAAACGATAGTCCTTTCTTCTGATTGTAAGTTATTTGGTTGGTTGAAAGAATCAATTACAATTTTCTCAAGACCATTGCCAGATTCCACTTTTCATTTTACTCTATAGAATCAGGCAGATTTTAGCCAAATATTTATTATAAGAATCTATCGCTATTATATTGTTAAGATATTCTTAAAAATTTTCTTTCCTATAATTAATGTTGATCAAATTCAAGTAATATTTGTAATACGCCTAATATTGCATGTACCGTTTAAATCTCAGAAATGAATGTAAGACTTAAATCCCAATCTTTTAATATATTTAAAATTATATTAAATATATATTTTAAAATTAGTTTGTTTGTATATTCGTTACAAACATGTCCATAGTGTTAAAAATAGAGTTCTAAACAAATTTTACAAAGTCTAGTTATGACCATAAAAAAAGGTAACGCAGTATTTGATAATGCTGTCAAATGAGAGAAGTTCAAATAACTGACATATGAAACAACTCAAATCCTAGTTTCTAAACAAACACGTTTTTACCCAATCCAAAATTTGGATTGTTCAAACATTCCCAGTTATATATGTATACATGGGTGATGAAATGACTTCTGTGGCACAATATTAAAATTTTGAAGTTTTACAAATGAGGGAGAGCCAGAAAGAGTTTGCGGTGAAAGTAATTTACTACTATATATTAGCTATATTATATATTAGCTATATTATATATTAGCTCGGAGCTTATCATAGCTTGGTAGAAGAAGAATTTCTGAAGATTTAAATGGTAAAATTGTAATAGCGATGATACAACTATGAAAATGAATTTGTTTTAACAGTTTTTTGATATTCCACTTTCATCAGTTGCAACTAAAGATGAGAGCTCCAATAAGGCTTCTTCTAAAATTTTTATTAGTGAAAACTATAGTATGTAATGGCGTCAGACTCATAAAATAAAAGCACATTATCACATTACTGAATCAATAAATTCAAACCTACGAGCATGTGTCCTAAATTTTGTTATGAATCTTCTAGAATATTTTTATGAAATAATTTTTTTTCAACGACTGAAGTTTTTTCAACGACCTCTAGTTACAAACGATACTGCTTGATAACATATTGCATTTCTCATTCAACCATTTTCAATTTTAGAGTAAACACAATCGCAAAATTAGCAATCGGTTTTGTTGCAAAATATAGTTTTTATAATTAACTTACATAATGTTAATAAGTTAAGTTAACAAAAATAAGTTATAACTGTAAATTGACATCCTTATTATTTTGTCTACGAATATATGTCCTATTATTTTTGATTGGCAGTGTATCAATAATGTACGCAAAAACTTTCATGTATGAATATGACCTTGCATTCCAATCTCTATATTATTTTTTTGTTTGTATATATACATATATTATATATATATAATATATATAAATATATATATATATATATATTATATACTATTCATTGAAGAAAATTGTTCTTTCGTTTGTTTTTTTGTTGTTTTTTTACTCAAATGACCTGGATTGGTAACATCAGTAACTCAAGCAACAGATGGAGTATGAGAAAATTAGATTATATACGTACATATGTGAGACGTACATATATGTATGTATAATCAATTATATATGATGTATGTATATGAATGTGAATGTGTTTATAAAATTTATAAATATCGTATAATATTTTTTAAAGGATATCAAAAACAATAAAGTAAAATACATTTTTGTTTTTATTTAAATTTACGATTTTTAATATTGAGTTGGAAACGTAACAGCGCTTAATAAAAGTAAAAACAAAACAAAACAGAAACAAAAACAAAAACCACGGTGAAAGGATATTCAAAGAATGCTTTTGTTTTTTTTTTTTACATATTATTTGTTCTATTGTTTTGTTTCTTAAAGTTTTCTTCTTGCTTATTTAAATTTTTTTATTTTTTTATTTATTTTTTTTGTTTTTTTTTTTTTGGTTTTTGTAGTTATTGAATGATAAATTAATAATCGTTAATGTTTATTTTTTATATTTATTATTTCAAACAGTTGTTTGTGTAATAAAATTTGAAAGATATTAAACATAGAATTTGAGAGTAGTAAATTTAACTCATATTCGTTAAGTCGTATAAACAGTTATTATTATAATTCAAAATGAGGTTGGATTTTTCTTTATTAAAAATAAAACGTTAAAAATCAATTTCATTTTAAAAAAATTGAAAATAATGATATGAAAAAAATAAATTAAAATAATTTAAATAAACACAAAATTATTTGACTTAACGGACAAATTGTATTAGACTGAAATAGGTAGATAGGTAGGTAGAAATGACTATTACAGTTACTTTTGAAAACCAAATACCACTTAATTGTGTGTTGTTGTTTTTGATGATCACTTGTCCAAAAAACTAAAGTAATTCTAGAGTAATACCAGAACAATAGAGAAAGAACAGTACTAGATCCACCCTGTGCGATTGATATATGATTGATTATATCACCAATGATGCTTTTCATTTTTGCATACATATATCCGGAGTCTGACTCTGGCTAAGGCTAGGCAGCTCCAAAGGCAGTGTTTGAGAGTTTCTGTCTTATTTTCTTTTTGCAGCTGCGGCAATGTTTAAGGAAATACCTAGCTGGCCAGCATGACCTTTAATGGACTAGTAACCAATACTGATGGGTCAAAATGTTTAGAAGCATTATAATTCTTGTAATACCTAAAATTATAAGTAAATTAGTAAGCGAAAGGAAGACAACTATTACGGTTAGATAGATGATGCTCCAGCAGAATATAATATTCAGTCTGTGATGGTATGAAAGATATATTCAGTGTGTGAAAGTACTATTCAGTCCAATTACTATGAAGTAATTCAGGATAGCTCTCTTGGACCAACATTATTTGTATGTTACATAATGAGTTTGGAAGCAATTAAGTTAGCAGAGAACTTGCTTATGTTTGGTGATGACATGGCTATAAGTAGTGTGTGTTGAAAAGTAATGCAAAGAGTTTGAAAGTGCTATAAATAACAACATAAATGTAGTAAACTGTTAAACAGAATAAAATTAAAGTAATTATCGAAGAAGCCAATGGACATAATTAATATAAAACTATGCAGGACGTGCCTTGGAAATGGTAGAAAATCACAAATACTTCGGAGTTATAATAGATAGCAATCTAAATTGGGGAAATTAAATAAAATAACAACTGAAAAAGGCAAAAAAAATAGTTTAACTGTTTAGGGTGTTAATAAAAAGTGTACCATATAACATACAAAGTATGTTTAACAGTGTAATAACCACAAATATGGTAAAACATTTACAATAAAAATATAGAATGATTACAAAAATTACAAAATAAGGTAATAAAAATTTATGTCACTATACTCAAGTAGGGAATTGAATAGAAAACATCACCCAAAGAATTGAATAGAAAACATCAAATCCTTCCTACAAATCGAAATTGATTCCAGATAAGAATAAATTTTGTTGGGGTATTTAAAATAAAGAATTGAACTTCATATTATTTTTGATTAGAATTTATATGTAGTCATGTGAAATTTACAATAGCCATTTTCATTTTTTCAACGGTGGGATTTCACTATGTAGACACTATGTTTATTCAGATTTATCAGCCTTCCTCGTTTGATGTTGATTTAAAAGTTCAGACTTATAACTTTGGCGAATGTTATATTATTTCAATAATATCAATTTCAGAATCATGTTATATGTGTACTCTGTGGCAAAAATTTCTACCATTTGCGAGCTATGACATTGCACTGAAATTGAAGGTGATGGGAAAATTCCACTTTTAGACAATAAAATCTGCATCTGTCTGTGTTGGACTTGCCAATATTGTTTAGATGTTTGTGGACGGCATTCTGTAAAAAACCACGTTAATATTCTGACATTGGATATATATATTACACATATATTCTCTCTGGTTATCAAAAAATATTTGTGAAAAATATTTTATTTTTCTAGAAAAATTATTCTGTGATACAACAATTTAATTTCACAGATGCTTCATAGCAAGAGCCAGCAAGAACATTACGTCATATTATTTTTATAAAAGCATAACTTTCTGCAAATAGCCTTCCGTTTTTAAAATGGTTGAGAAACCGGTTTTAGAATACATGGCTTAGAATACATATAAAGAGAGTATAAAAATCTTAAATGTAACGTTAATTAGGACCAATTTACGTCATCAATATTAAGTTTCATTTAAATATATCGCAATTGAATTTGGGCATAAATATTACCAGGTCCCATAGCACGAAAACAAAAATAAGAGCCCAAGCAGGAAAAGCCACAGCCATTTCACGTTATCTCCGAGATGTTTATGGTAGAAACAAATACATGCTAATTGAAACCGAAACATGAATATACAAAAACTGTATTCGACCCATACTAATGTACGCTATCAAAATAAAAATACGAACTATAAGACAAATATATGGACGTTAAAAGATAAGACAGGTAGCAGTGAAATTAGGGACGTATGCCACATTCAAGATATTACCCGAGACAATTCTTGACATCGTAAATGTATCAACACAAAGTTGAATACAACGTCCACATGATCTTAAATGTATAAAAAAGCTTACAAAAGCTTGAGACATTGTCTACATGATCACAATTGTTGTTGACGATGTTTCCGCGACCAGTTTGAAAGGTATTTGTGTTTACAAAATTTTTTACAAACCTAATGTTGTACAGTGTTAATAAAAACTGTATGTTCATTTTGCTTGATCACTAATGAATTAAAACACAATGTCTCAGAAAGCTCTTATTACACAATGTTGCCAACTAATTTTTCGGATAAAATTGACAACTTAGTTTTTTTATATTGTATCAGGCTGAAGTTTTTTTTAAGACATTTACTATGTCACCGAATGTAAATAGAGTGGTAAAAGGTCGATTGGCTAAGGTGGTAATGAATGACTAAATCTATATAAAACGGATACCAGAAAGACCTGCGAAAGATTCATACCATTCCATTCCATTCGCTAGACGTCGTCATCACAAAATTGACAATAAGATGTATTAAAAAATAGTTGGTTTGTTTTTAAGAGATTTGTTTTTAATCTTATTTAAAAACCGATAGCATCAATAATGATGGTAAAATTACAAAGAAAAAGTAATTGAATAAATCGAATAATATTTTGAAGGTTCGTTCCTCCATAATTTTAATTTGTTGTACACTAATTCACAAAATAATAATTAATCATTGCAATTGACCCAAAATTTCATAATTTGTAGAATTTTTATTTTTTTGTTTTTAAACAATTTATTCACTAACAACTAATACCATATGAACAATTTAACATTAAAATATTCTAAAGTAGACTGATACACTTTAGGTGGTTGCTATTTTCAATTTAAAACAATTTTTTTTTTTGTAAGAGTTTTAGCAATAATCTTATAAAAAATGTGGCATTTTCATTAACAATTTGAAAATATTTGAATGTAAATATAAACAAAAAATATTTTTATTTTTCTCTAATTATAAACAATAATTTTCAAGTGACTATGAAAACAGAAAAATTTAATTAAAATATATTATAGTATGTATATATATATAATATGTTTATATATTAGTAATAATTAAAAAATTAATTAATAAAATACATACACAAGAAGAACTGAATTAAGAAATAATCAATTGATAAATTGAATATTTGTACGTATATATTTTTGGACGAGAAAGCCTTGAATTATTTATTTAAAGTGATAAATTGTTGTTGTTGGTTGGAAATTTCCATTTAATAAATGTATTTTTTTAACCGAAGATCTTGTGATTATAATATAGTTTGTCACATTGCCAAATGTATTAAATTATTATTATTTCCCTTCGAATGTACTTTTTACAAGTACGCACTGTACTTATTTAGACTAGACTATATTTTGAACGGAGATTGATCAGATTCAAACACACTATATGTATGTTAAATTAAAGCAATTCAAAGCTATTAGAGTTACTTAATTATACAGTTAAACGTTTCCTATATATGTACTTACTATATTTTGTATAGTTTATACAAAACATACAATTTTTTCGTATATCTAATAAATTAGAAGAATACTAGAGGGCCCTGTGGATTAATTCAAATTCAAATTCAATCCATATTTAAAGTCTTCAAAAGGACTTTAACATTATTATCTTGAGCCATTAAATTATTTTCGTTCATTTGCTCTAGTTGTCCAAGCAACTGTAGTCGCTTGACTTTAATCTTCGTAAATATACGAACACCTCATAGAATAGACATTATACAGCTCATAGAGCTCGGTATTATATCATCTTCTGCAAACCCCATTGTCGTTTTCAGGACCATATATCTGAGAAGACTTTACTTCTTGAAAACACCAAGTCTTCGGCAGTATAGATTTATAGATTTGTGCCTGGTCTTTGGAGCTTTAACCAGACACGTTTTGACAAACCGAAGCAACAACAGTTTGCAAAGGTTATTCTTCGCTGTACCCGCCACGCAACCCATATCGTTTGTGGGATTTATAAATTTGTATGCTTTGTTAAAAAAATATATGGACAATAATATTTTCCTTCCTCATGTACAACTTTGCTTCTACATGCAGCAAGTAGTCGGAGCTAATTTGAATGAAAAAATTATTTTAAGATAATTGAGATGATACAAATTCACGCAATTTATTAACTTATTTACTGATTTTTTTGAATTATTTATTTATATACTGTTTATATATATTTATGTAATATATAAAAGGTATATTTGTCATGGAAAGTATAGGACACTGACTTTGCGGACGATATAATATGTCTGTTGTTGCATAGATACCGCGACATCCATCGCAATACAAACCAGTTTTAACAAGCAGTACGTAGAGTTGGGCTAGAAATTACTATATAAAAAAACAAGATCATGAGAATAAATAACACCGGTACAGACACTATCAAAATAGATGGCCATAGAGTTGGAAGATGGTGAAAACTTCTTCAATTTATGTAACATACTATAACAAACGGTAGAACACAAACAGATGTCAACAACAGATTAAATAAAGCCAAAATCGCATTTGGTATATATACTAAGTCCAATACGAAAGATTTGCCAAATAACCAGAAAACTCAAATTAGATATTCAAATCTTGTGTTATGCCAACCCTTCTGGATGATGATATATCAAAAGTTTCAAATATTCCCGAACAAGTGCCAAAGAAGAATTTACCGAATATTCTGCGTCAACATCATTAGTAATAGGGAATTATGGCAACTAACAGGTGAACAACTGGCAATGCGATAAGCGAAGTAAATGGTAATGGATAGGCTACACTTTGAGAAAACCCATAACAAATATAAACAAAATGGCTTAAGAACTGCGACAAATACTTGTTTTTCGGTTTGCCCCAATTATCATTCAAATTACATTACAAAAATTTTCAGTGAAGAGTTACAGTATGTATAAAGGCACTCGGACGTTGCGATCAAATTCTAAGTAATTTTGTGAGAAGACATTTGTTCTTAGCCCTTCAGCATTTTTTGTATTATGATGGTGCACTACAATGTCTATTGTTGGTTTTTTCATTGTATTAATTGTATATACTAGCATTAATTTCACTTGAGAAGAGCAAGCTTATTTTTTATAAAACGTGATGAATGGTATAAAACTTCATGTTGTCGACGAATTATTTGAGTTGATGTTTTATTCTTGTATCCATATAATTTTTTGTTCGCCTTGTTTTGTGTTATTGGTAACAAGTTTACATTTTTGATGTATGTATTGCACTAGTTTTGAATAAAATATGTTATAGTAGAATGGAATATACACTTTCAATTATCCTTATAAACACACATGCAGTTCTACTACCTTTTTTCAGTTGTTCGAGTAGTATGAGGTTCATAAATTAATGTTTAATCCAGTATTGTTCCAATATATTTTCCGCTACTATATTTCGACCTCACTATTATTAAATTTAATGGTATGCATGCTATCCGTAGTTTTTCTTTTGACTACCATACACTTGGTTTTGCTGACTGTTTTATGTAAGTCCATCAAATTTTGGGCTGTTATCATATCATTGTTTATTGATATTTATAGGTAGGTATATAAGTTATTCATCCTTGTCAACAATGGTAAGATCATCAGGAAAAATGAATAATTTTCCATACATTCTTATGTTTAGCAATCCAGTTATATAGCACGAAAATAATTATGGGTCTAATGACGTTCCCTGTATCACGCCATATTTATTATATCATATAGATCACTTTTAATATCATAACTTTCAGTGTACTGTTCCCGGTCAGTCAGATAACATTTGAACCAGTTAAACTCTATTCATTTATCATACACACTCGAATGAAATTCTTAAGAGTTTAACGCTGGATAAGCTACTTTAAGCTATTTAAAGCAACAGACATATTTGATTATTGTATAAAATTATACAGATTGTAAAAAAAGAAAAATTTGTAAAAATATCTTAGAGATTTTGAATAATAAGACTAAACAAAAAAAAAATTATATTTTTTTGAAAAATTACAATCACAACATTCAAAACAATAAAAAAAAACAAAAATCAAATTTTGAATAGTTAGAGTATAAGATAATTAGCAGCAATCAAATGCATTGGCAACAAAATTAAAATCGTAAATTGTCAGCAACATATTGAATTTTTAAAGATAGATAATTAATTAAGAAAAATTAAAGAAAATCTTCAAACAAAATATATATAAATATATAATATGCAATATATGTATATATATACATATATATATTTAAAATACTGATCCCCCAACTTATTCAAATTAATGTAACACTGCCAACTTGATTTATTTTAATTCATAATATTTTCATATTTCTTAATATTATAATTTATTATTAAGTATGTATGTATGCATGACGATATTCAGAAAATTGGCCATCATTATAAAAACAAACAAACAAACAGAACAAAAATAAAAACAATAACACTTCAAATTTACAACTAATTAATTACTATTTTTATATTATTATTTTTTTCTTTCATTTTTCACTTGTTGCTTGCAATCATTTTAGTACTTCACTTTAGTATGCCAATTTTGCTATAGTAAATAAATTTATGCATGGCAAATGTTAAACTTAAAAAAAAAAACAATTAATGACGTTAGCATTTTGGAATTTTGACGTGTAAACATTTTCTTTTGAACAATTTTTGACAACAAATTTTTAATTTCAACTGTTATGATACAATTATTGTTGCAACTATCATATTATAACTAGCTATATTGACACAAATTGTTTATATTTTATGAATGCCACAATTAATTTTCATAATAATAAAAAATTCATATTAAATCAAAGAATAATCAATGTGTATGTGGTGATGATTTGTATATGTGTATGTATAATTGTATATGAGTATTTAATATGTTAAACAAATGAAATTGGAGAATTAGAATAACAAAAGTAAATACCTATATAAAGATATTAAGAATATCTAGTTAACTAGGTCAATTTCTGTAATATTATAGGATATTAGAAAATTTCAATGTTGTATTAGCATAGAGTTTATATGGAGTTGATAGTTATAATTACAATAATAATAATAATAACAATAATAATAATAATTCATTATTTCCATCCAATCTTAAAACTATTTAAGCATGTAAAATTTATTCAATTTTGCTAAAATATTTCATAATAAGAACAAGTCCAAATATTTTACAAACAATAGAAAACAATTTTGAATAAATTAATTTTTATCATCAGGTCTTTAATATCGTAAAATAAGAGTAAGAGTCATAATTCTAACAACTTTTTTACTATGTCCTGGTACTCGTATAATACTGCTTAATGTTTACTGGTTAATTTTACTAAATTGTGCTATCTTTACTAACAGCTACATTTATAAAATCAATAGTTACAAATCATATTCTTTGTATACAGTTGTAAAGACTTACCGTCTCATGTATATGTACAAATTAATTTAATAAATAAAAATAAATTGAATTTAGACAAACGATATTATAAATCGAAAAACAAAATCAGAATATCGAATTATTAATATTAATTATAATAATTATAATAAGTATTAAAAACTTATTTTGTTATAATTTGAAAATGTTTATCAGTTTTCATTTTGGATAGTAACGTGATGCATGTGATTGTGTAATTTATAACAAATACAATAAAGAAAAAATAAAACAAAAAAAATATTAAATCGAAACAATTTTCATGAATTCTCCAAGAAAAAAAAAACACAAAATTTTTGGAGAAAAATAATAGTTACATTTTGTTTTTCATTATAAAAAAGAAAAACAACAAAAATTAATAATAAAAAGCAATGTTAGCAATTTTTGATAAGAAATTTCGGAAACAATTCCGAAGAACTTCAATTTTTCGTCAAATATTACAAAACGATGGTAAAAATATCAAATGGTAGTATACCGGTCAATATGCTTATCATTAAAGGGTTAAAATATTGTATTGAAACTTTTAAACTTCATTAATTGAACATAAATATATTCTTAATTATCAATGTTTTCAAAACTATTGTTAAGAAAAATATACCATAAAATCAGACTAATTGAGCTAACTTCTATTATTTTACTATGCAATTCGATATTGGAGTTTTCTAACAATTTTTTTATTATTAAGTTGAGTACATCATTTTCTTATATCGTCCAGAAGAACTTACTTATGTTGTTTTTCCCGTCCACTATCGAATATTCCACCTTTTTCCTGTTGCCACCTATTCTATATTATCTTCTTTTATTGGAAAAAAACTAAGGATTCTATTTAATACTGCATATAGTATTTTTATAGTATAAATATAATAAAAAACAATGTATGTATGCAAATATGTATGTATGTAATAATGTATGTATGTATGCATGTTTGTATGTATGTATGTATATAATATATACATATATAATAAAAAACAATGTCTGTATGCAAATATGTATGTATGTATGCAAATATGTATGTAATAATGTATGTATGTATGGTATGTATGTATGCATATATGTATGTATTTATGCATGTATGCATGTATGGATGTATGCATGTATGTATGTATGCATGTATGCATGTATGGATGTATGCATGTATGTATGTATGTTTGTATGTATGTATGTATGTATATATGTATATGTATGTACATACTATGTATGTATAAAAGCTTCAGAGCTATCCCGAAACGCACTCAACAACATCAGCCAAATTTTACAGTTTATCTACTTTGTTACATACAGGCGAACCCGTGATATGTTACAATACATGCGTATGTATGTGTTGGTTTTTATAATTTTCACCAAAAAAAATTACATACATATTTATATTTAATATGATCATTAGTAGACAGTGGTTTATAAATTTAATATCTCAGCGGATAATTTTACTGGTTTACTTAAAAAATATTATTTTATTTTTTAGAAAAACTTATTCCTTAGCATTAGAGTAAAAATTTTAACTCGATGTCAGTACAAAACATTGAAGAAACATGCAAGTAGTAGACGAAATACGCGTATCTGTTGATAAGTACATTCAGTAAAATATTCGATTTATTTTCTACAATTACTAAACTTGTTTCATGTCAATCAATCCAGTTTCGACAAATTTGCCTATTAATTTACTCACATCGATAAAATCAATTATATTTGTATTAGACCACAGTTAGATTATTTAATTGATATACATATGTTTTACAAATATATTGATATACAGATTATTTAAATTTGCCCAAAACTGGCTGCTCATTACAAATTCCTTTGAGGCCTATTTTGTCTATAAGCAATCTTTCTTTACAAAATCAATTATTTCATATTTTGCATTTCTTGTGAAGAAAATATGTTATTTTACTTAAGAAACTTGCAGTACAGAGCAGGACTAATCCCGCAATAATTCACAAGCGAAAAACGTATCTTTCTACTAAGCCTACTTACTGAACTAACTAAATGATTTCCAAAAGTACCAAAATCAAGCCCCCGGTTAATTTCGCAAAACAAATCGAATTGATTTAACAAAGAAATGGACCTCTCTTGGCTTAAGTGTAGCAAATTTGGCAACCACTCGAACCTATCCACCTATTAATAATAATATTTTAGCTTCGTTTTATTATTCTTAGTCAATCACGTATGCAGTATGTAATCTCAAATTTTGAACTACTAACTTAAAACTGTATCCGTATTTAAGAGAAATTTGGGAATCCCACTGTAGAGTAGTCACATTTCGAATAATAGTTTATAAGTTCTCAGTGGTTTATTTCGTCTTCTCTCAACGTCTCGGTTTGACATTCTTTCCATTCAATAAATTTTGGGAATCCCCCTGTAAAATTATATTTCTAATAAAAGTTCTAAACCTCCCAGTTGTTTATTTAGTCTTCTCAAAACGTCCCAGTTTAAAATTGTATTCGTAATAAAATTTTTTGGCCATCCCCCTCTTGTAGAGATTCATTTTAAGTAACAACTCCAAAAACATTAGTTTGTAAAATATTTGCTTTTAATAGAACATACCCAAAAATCAGTAATTTGGAACATGTTTCTATATACCGGGTGATCCAGAGCATGAGTATCATCTTTTTAAGAGGGGAAGGAGCCGTTAATTTAAAAATAAATCGAGGGTACTCTATCGATTGGTGGTATTTTCAACTTCCAAGAACAACCGCAAATAGGTTTTTTAAGCCCGAAAATCGTCGAAATTGGCCGAAATCGAGATTTTCAAATGGGAAGAGGTAATTTTTATGCAAATTCTACGCATGTTCTGGAACACCCGGTATATACATATTGGGGCATAACCAAATTTAATTCAAAATAGCATTTGGACTTCTATACATACCAAATCCCCTTATCAGAACATCACAGAAGTTTATTCAATACCCATAATAGTGTATAAAATTTTATGAAAATCGAAAATAGCAGCTTTTCGACACTATTGCTACATTTTTTTGATACAATAATGGTTTGTTTGTTTTTTTTTTATTTTTTAATTATTATTTGTAACTCTTTTTTTAATTTCTGTTTTTTTTTTTTTGTTAGTTAAATACTCATAGGTGTTAGTTTATATTCAACGCTGACTATTAAAACTACTAAGTGGCGCTTCACCATTTAGTGTGTGACAGTAGAATTTCTTATTATTTGTTTTTCTTTAATTTTTTTTTCTGATTATTTTTTGTTATACTTTTAAATTTTAAATTAACTGATGTTGTACGGTATGTCAGAGTGTATGTTTGTGTGAATTTTAACATTTGACTGTGACATAATTTTACTAAGTTTTGTGAATTTTAAATTGCATTTGAAAATTATTGTGTTGAAAAATTATTTGTTTATAGTGTTAATTATAACCTTGCATGATGGTGATAGTATCAAATGTGAGTAATATTAAAGCAAAACAAAATAATAAAATAAAAACAACAAAAATAAATGAAATTTTCACTTTTTATTTTCTAATATGTATTATAGAGTTAATTTTTTGAATGAAAATACAAAAATAACAAAATAATAATTATTTTTACAAATAAACTGTCCCAAGTATTTACTTCGGAAATCTTTAAAATAATTGTTACCATTTTTAATATGGAAAAAGTGTACTTGACTAAAAACAGTAATTTTAGTCACAATTTATTATTGAAAATAATATATTGTATATATGTACCTAACCTATATATATAAAATAAATCGATTGATTTTAATTTTTCATTTTATGCACGAACAATAAATTTAATTATATAGAATTGAAGATGAATACATTAGTTGTGGTGGGTAGCAATTTTCAAAACTTATAATTATCGCTCTATATACATGCACAATAATAATCTATTCAAAGTAGTCAATCTATCTAATTATAAATTTAATAGGTAGGTATTATAGGGGGAAACAAAATATTTCAATCATAAGATACCACATATTTTTCGAATAAAAGCGAACAATGTATTAGAAAATTAAAGTAAATTGATTTAGTTATTAGTATTATTGTTTTTATAATGTAACTCTGTAATAAATCGATAACCTAGCTTTATTTTGTCAATTAAGACTAATAAAAAATAATAATAGGTATACGTTTGTACTGTTTAAATCGGCGGGTAAAAATTTGGAATTAGAATAATTTAAACAATCTAAGGTGCCAATTAAACATCAAAGTCCATTGACAATATAAATTAATGAGCTATTACACATCAATGTTGAACTCATCAATTTTTGTATCCATATTTTGACATTTTGCAATAACATATTGTGGAAGTGTTCTGAATGTATTTGTACTTTCTAAATATATACATATGAATGTTGAACTGGACGAATGTTTTTGACTTCAAAAATAGATGGAACTAGATTTTCATTTAAAGAATCTATAACAAAAGTAGACATGTAAAATCAGTTACCAGAAAACCGATACCTGTAGTAGTTCAAAATAAAAATTATTATACTAAATTAAAAGTAAGTAGGTAAGTAGGTAGCAGAAGTTTGGAAAAATACATACATTAAGTTAAAAAGGATTCGATGTGGTCCCCAAAATCGAAAGCTTTAGTTTGGAATTAAGCTCCAAATTGGATTTTTATTTAAAAAATTTAATAAAGGTATATGTAGGTAGCAGTACCTACAACTTCTAGAAAACCGATACATTTAGGTTAAAGAGATCCATTATGGTGTCCCAGAATGAAAAGTAATCTCCCATAGATTCAGATTGACTTATTAAACCATTTATAGAACCATACTAATTAGACCACATTTTTACGAAACGATGTAATCTCTTAATTTTGGTACCTATACAAGAGCCTGCAAATTAGAATTATAGTTTCCTTGTTTTAAAAAATGTGTAATAACGATTTGACCTTCATTAATTGGAAATTGTGAAACTCTTTTATGAAAAATATAATGGATAGGTTGCCGCAAAATCGATACGTTTTAGTTATGTTCTAACAAAATACAAAGTACAAATACAAAGTAAAAAACTTAAAATTCTATTATATAGATATAAACCTAATATTAATGTTATTATGTATGTAATTTTCAATTAGCATGAAAGACGATTAAAAATGGTTAGCTAGATAACTGAATCTGTAACTGTATTGGTAAACAGAAAACCATCAAATATATTCATTTTAATTAATCAAACCTGATGAGTTAATTTTAGTTGTTCGAGAAAGTATAAATGTTTGATTACCTGAGGGTGATAGATAACCACGGGTTCTTATTAATTTTGTTTTTGTAATTTTTTCAATAATTTGAGTAGAATTACCTATTCGGACATTGATTATTATAATAGTATTGAAATTTATAATATTGATATTAACTGAATTCCGTATTTATTTTCTAGTGTATCAACTAACTAAATGTGAAAAAAATTACTATACATATTATCAGCAATTTTATCTTTTAAAATAGCATAGTGGCATGTTATTTCTCAAATAAGTATTTGCCAATTTATACTCTTAACAAATTGAATGGGCCTTATTATTTCTTTTTTTATATGATAATCATCGCACCATTTCGATCTAAATAATAGATCAATTACAAGTACAAATTTAAATTAGAAATGATCAAATTTATGTTGAAAATTTCTATCTATTCTATTGTCCAAAAAGTGGGTTAATGCTGTGACAATGACAATAATGTTCTACAAGTGTTTAGAATTTTTTGCACTCAGAGTTTTCATTCACATACCATTTTTTTAACCATAATTTTTTTTTCTTTAAATCACGCTTACCAGTCACCGGATGAGTTTTACTAGATAACAATATCCTAAATAACATTCTACATTTATTTACAATCTAGACTAAATCTGTACAACTACATACATATGGAGAAACATAATTAGAAAATATATTTGTGATGTAATTTACAATAATTTTTAGTAGCATTTTAATAGCTTGTAGTAGTACTAAAGCTTGCAAAATATATTAGTATATCCAAATGCATACATTCAACTTTCAGATTAGAAAATTGACATAATCGCAATAATATCGTTCGCTAATGAAATAATCTTGAAATTTTAAACAATAAACCGGGGAAGTATATACAATCTACAAAGGGTTTAAGCAGGCCTTATAGACCTAAAAATTTGTAATTGGGTAGATTTTTAAAAGTAAACAAACAAGTATTTTACTATTTTCCGAAATTCGGACTTCTTGTACTTTACATGTACTTTACCCTTTTCCGAAATTCGGACTGGTTTAGTTAGCTGCCATATAAATTCCAAAACCCATCAGGAAGATTTCAAAAAGTAAAGGTGTTACAGATCTGATCATTGGTAATCACGTACACTCTATCAAAAATAAACAAACATATATGCTATGACTGTTTTCTGAAAATTTAACTGGCTCAGAAGAATTTGTAGAGGAAGCAATTTTCTTTTATGTATATATTTGCCCGAAACTTACTTTAGCTTGTGAAAACAGAATTTCTATGTAAAGACTGAAGAAAGTGAAATTATTAGCTAGTGAACTGAATTTCTAAATGTCTTGGATTTGCCAATAATTTTGACATTTCTACCTCAACTCAACCAGAGTCAAAAGTAGGAGGTCCTGTTATACTTCTATGGATTTCTAGTCAACTAAAACTATACAATACCAGATTAATAATAAAGTACAAATATAAAAGTTATGATATGGAAGTACAAATTCAAACGATTTCTTAACTACTACAGATTTTGACTTGGACCCATTTGTTTAAATAGCTGTTATGGAACTTTTAGAATATTTTTCTGAAATCATTTAACTTTGGTTCATAAATATAACTTTATTGAAATAAATTTTATCCTTTTTTTAACCCGGAAAACATCTACTAAATTGTATCATCTATTGTTTCTACAGCTCAGGTTGACCCTTAAACTTGTTTACAATTTTCCTCCATTCTACTCTATCTTGTGCAATAGTGGCTAAAAGTTAAAAGTGGTCAGTATTACCAACATAATGAAATGTTCTATCACTTTGCTTTCAGTGTCAAACAGAAATGCATATTCAGCTGGACACGATGTGATGAATTTTTTTTTTGCGTCTAAGAGAGTCTGGTTAATAGTCTTGTATATTTTTAAGTTAATTGTCCTTTTCAAAATTTTAGACTTTGTGGGGCATTTTTGTGCTGCTTGAATCATATTATTAATTGTCAATTGCATGTATTATTAATATTGTTATTTCTTTATTTGCTATAATTAAAATTATAATAAAAGTAAGTACTAGCTACCAGGGCCATCGGCTTCAATTACATTTTATTGTTTATTAAGGCATCTAGAGTATATATATAATAAACGTTGGGTGACTTTGCTAGTATAAATAAAAATTAATTTTCATTTCTGAATAAAAATTATTAACTTATAATTAGTGTGGTCCAAATTTCATTTTTAAATTTAAACAGATTCATTCTAACATTGTACAGTATTTAATATGAAAATATGATATTTCATAAATTTAAAATATATATATATATATATATATATATATTTATATAAATACATACTTACAAAATAGAATTTTTTAAATAAGTTTGATATTAGGTCTGGTGACGTCACCACTGACCGACCAACATCAAAACAAGTCTATTTCATTATGTGGTTTATACTCGTACACCATTCAAATACCAAAAAAAAATATGCTTTTACATTATTTTTTGTTTTTGTTTTTCTTCTTTTGTTACATCACAAGTCCACTTTTTCCCCTATAATTTTCAAAATTATCACGAATGCTCCAATTTTCGCTCAGTAAAAACCAAAAACTATTCAAATCTAGAAAACCACAGTTTTAAGTGTAACCGCACGTTTTTCATCTCAAAAAGAAAAACATAAAATTAAAAAATAACAAAATCAAAAAAAAAAACAAAATGGAAATTTTGTTTTTTTTTAAATATCTTAATGACGCAAAATGAGGCTAAATTAATGTTGTATTTTCTTTTTACTCTTTACAAATTTCATTGAAATTTTAATTTTTAAGGACTTTCCAGACACAATGAAACTATACTGATTCGTGTTTATATGTAAAATGTAAATTTTATTTTTATATTTTCTCTATATACTATGTATATGTGTAAAAATGAATATAAGTTAGTAGGAACAAAAACAAATATGCTTCCTATTTAAAATATCACCCTCATATACGATAACAAAGTTGTGATTAATGTGACCGAATTTCGAATAAAAGTACAATGAACCAAATTTTCGATACGGTCAGAATTACGAAAAAAAAACAACAATAAAAATGTTTTTATTAACCCAGATTATCCGAATGTACTATGTATAGTACAGCAACATTTTTGAGTATAGCGGAATAACGGTGCATCCTATTTTTATACGGTTGTGTGTTTATATTACAATATTTAACAGCAAACAAAACGTGCATTGACATGTTTTGTCTATTATTAATAATTGAGTGATTTTTTGTAAGCCAAATTAATCAGTTTTATAGAATTCGCAAAACAGTGAACATGGCGTGTTATCGGTAAGAAAATATAATTCCAAAATTATAATTTTTTTTATATATTAGTGTTTTTTTTAAAGTAAATTGTTGCTATAATTGATATATAATATAAAATAATATAAAAAATAATTTCTACTTTGCTTTTTGTTGATATATATAGAGGTGTACTATATATAGTACATTAGGATAATAAGGTATGATAATATTATGATTTTTTTTAATAATTTTTTTCAGTGATATTACACTAAACGAAATAATTGATATCTTAGAACAAGATGATGAAGACGTATCACAAAACACATCTTACAATATAAATATTATTCCCGGTTATGATGCTAATAATGATCTAACTGATGAGGATTCTGGTGACGAAGACAGAGTAAATTTAGAAAACTTGCCCCCATTACTGTTAAATGCTGAAGTTGAGATAGTACAACGCAAAGACTCTTCTGAAGATGAAAATGATATTCCACTTGCGTTGTTGCCCGAATATAAAAAAAGGAAATTTGATTAAAGCTACTCTAAAATGGAAAAAAGAAGATCTTGTTGAGAACGAGCCATTAGTTCCAGAAGATCATTTAAAAGAAAATTTACCAAATCCTATGAAACTATTTTCTAAATTTATTGATGACATATTTGTTGATGATATTGTTCATCATTCCAATAAGTATGCCCAGAAAAACAATGCAAGTGGAAATATAACTTCGGATGAAATTAGATGTTTTTTAGGAGTTTTACTACTTAGTGGTTATAATATTGTTTCCCGACGCCGTATGTACTGGGAAAAATCAAAAGATTCTCACAACGATATGGTGTCAAATTCCATTAGAAGAGATCGATTTGATTTCATATTCAGATATCTCCATTTCGTTGATAATGATAGACTTGACAAAACAGACAAGTTCGCAAAAGTTAGACCTCTATTACGAAAGTTAAATGAAAATTTTCAAAAGAATGCTCCCAAGGTATTACAACATAGCATTGATGAGCAAATGGTTCCATATTTCGGTCGACACGGATGTAAACAATATATTCATGGAAAGCCTATAAGATATGGGTATAAATTTTGGGTTGGAGCAACTTTTAAAGGCTATATTATTTGGTTGGAACCATACCAAGGAGCAGGAACATTTGTGAACAACGCTTATAAGGAAATGGGTCTTGGTCCCAGCGTGGTGTTAACTTATGCTGATATTCTTTCTCAACAAGAATCAGACATAAATTACCATCTTTATTTTGATAATTTATTCACCACATTACCTTTATTAATTGAATTAGAAAAGCGCCAATTGAAAGGCACAGGAACAATACGTGAAAACCGATTAGGTAACTGTCCTTTACCAAAGAAGAAGGAACTGAAAAAAAAACAAAGAGGCTGGTATGATTATCGTAAAATCAAAGATTATAATTTAATTGTGTGTGGTTGGAACGACAGCAGTGCTGTAAATGTTGCCTCAAATATACATTCGGTTGAACCTGCACGATTAATTGCACGGAGATCCCAGAAAGAAAAATGTAATGTGAATGTCAAACAACCAAAATTAATTCACAAATATAACCTTTATATGGGGGGCGTTGATCGTGCAGATGAAAATATAAGTCTATATCGCGTATCTATTCGCGGCAAAAAATGGTACTTCCCTATATTTTGTCATTGTATTGATTTGGCAGAGCATAATGCATGGCAATTACACCGAGAAATGGGTGGGAAAATGGACCATTTAACATTCCGTCGCCGTATTGCAACGGCTTTGTTAACAACTTATGGAGTACCTGGAGCACCTTCGGGAAGAGCAATGATGCCACATGATACGCGATTTGATCGATTAGACCATTTGCTCACTGAAATTCCTCGTCAATCAGATGGAAAAGCGAAGCAGTTACGATGTAGATACTGCCATGATCGAACAACAACGCGCTGTTTAAAATGTGATGTACCTCTTCATGTAAAATGCAATGTAGAATATCACACAAAACATGAAAATTAAAAAAAGACTAATAATGTACCTAGTACTTGAAGTTCCTACTTATATAGTATTTATTATTTTTTGTTATTTTTTTATAATGAATTGTTTTTTAATATAATGAAGTATTTTTTTTTATTATTTTTTGTTATTTTTTTATATATAAATTGTTTTAAATAATAAATGAACTGATATTATTAAAAATAAAATACTTATAATTTTTTCACTTCGCAGCAGATGTATATTATCCTAACGTACTACAGGTAGTACGGTCTCAAAAACCACCTTTAAATTAAAATTTTTTTTTTTTTTTTTTGTAAAAATTAGCCCAAAAATACACAAAATACCAAAAATTATTAAAATCGCCCCACAAACACGCCCGCCGGATAATCTGGGTTAAACTAGACATATGGACGATGGCTTGTATATGACTTTACCAACATACACACACATCCAATAAATTTGCATGAATTAAAATGAAAAAGAAAAACTGGTTACGTCAAATATTGTTAATGAATATAACAAAGAATAATTGTACACAGGCCTCCCTATTATATTCTAATGAATTACTAAAAGTAGGTCATCTATCGTTGAAAATGTTGGAAGTAACAAAAAAAAAAAAAAAATAATTACCACCCAAATCGAATGAAAAATACACAAAAAAACCACCTCGTGTTAATGATGAATATTATAATGAAAAGAATCCTAACGCAGTCAATAAGTAAAAACTAATAGCATTATGTAGTTATATAGTTTAGTTTATATGTGGCTTGTAGTAAATAAATATAATAAATTTCTATTTGAAGTGTCTTCATTAAATAAATAAATTACGTCATAATTTACTGTTTTACTTATAAATAAATTGTCATAAAAAAACAGTATTTTTACTTTAATTTAAAAACTGAATATATATATATGTATGTATAATGTATTATATGTATATATTATAAATACTTGACTTTATTATACATTATACCTGATTTTGGAAAACCCCTTTATTCTTACAGTGACAAATTACTAAATTAATCATCCCCTAAATTTTTTTACCATTAAAATTGTAATGACCTAATAAATAAAAACAAAGTCCATAATACAATAAAATATCAGTTAGGTTGTTCCAATGTTGAAAAATGAAAGAGATATTTAAAATATAAATTTTCTTAGACTAATCTATATACTAACCTACGATCAAATGAGCTCAAATCAAGCAAAAACAAAACACTAACCACAACAGAAATTAGAGATGCCATAATCTTAAATATTAACAGTTTGATTGAAATCGAAAAGATCCCTAGTCATGTAGGTAATCAGTGGTCAACGAAAATACAAATACTGTGGTCAAATTAGCTCAATCATAAGCGCAACAAAAACCATCAACCTTTATTTCTAATACGCATTAGCGGGAAAAGAATATTCTATCGAGATTCTGTATATGGGATACAAACAGGACTAAGTATCGTTAAGAATCCTCAATGACAAAACACCAATACACCACGTTACTACAGACTTCTAGTCCAAAATAATGGAGCTCAAAAAAAGGCTATTGAAGTATCTTGAATGCCAATGTATCATGGTCTTATATCATAACGCTCCACTGGCGATCTAACGACTTGGCTTAGCGACATTACCATTTACAACTCTGATTGCAAATCTACTGCTATAGTCCTGGATATTTCAAAAGGTATAGGTTCTGTTTTAGTAACATTGATTGAAAATTTCCTCTCGAATCGTTCGATTCTTTTGTTAATTAACCGCAAATATCATACTGACGCTGGTGTTCCACAACGATCAGTTACCAAGCCTACTCTGTTTTTGATGTTTATCAATGATATTGTCCAATCAGCTTTCAATCCTATTCATGATTTTGCAGAAGATAGGACTTTACTAGCATTCTTTGATTTTCTTCAAAAATCACATGATACAATACCAGTTATTGATACTTCACGTCAAATCGTGGTCAGCACGCTCAACCATTATTTTCGACTGGGAAAAAGTAATAGAGCTGAATTCAACACCTCCAAAACTAAAATCTGTCTAGTCTTTGCAAAACTACTCCATTGAACCACAGCCTATTATTCGAGGGTGTACGGCGTATTCAGCTAACCGAGCACTTGAATATCCTGGTCAACAAGAAAATCATATGGACTGATCATATCTTTGATATTGTCAAAAATTCTACGAGATGTTTAGGTTTTTTGAGTCGCTGCAAAACGTATATTTTTCTCTCCACTATATGTTAATGTATGTATAAATTATATATACGACCCAAGTTGGAATACAATTGACAAATATGGGCCGGTGCATCACAAACAGCATTAAATTTTCTAGAAAATTCAAAAGCGTGCCATTCGTCTTATCGAAAACCCTAATGTGGCATCCTGCCTTGCACAACTTGAAAATTGTCGTATTGTTGGAGCAGTTTCCCTATTTTATAGATATTTCGTAGGTTTAGGCACTTGTTCATACGAAATAAAAGCCCTAATGGAACAAGAAACACCCCTACACAGTGCAAGTTTCTAGGTGGATAAAAACTGGCTATATTCATTTGTAGTAAAATTTTGTCGAATGTGGAACCATTTCCTCAATGCAAAAATATACAATATGCAAAGTACAATCTATAAAAGTTCAAGAATAATATTAGCAAATTTATTCAAAATGTCCCTACCGATCAATGGGACACATTTTTCTTTCTATAATCCTCAATTAGTCGAAGCTGTGCATTCGTGTATAAAAGTGGATTACAGAACACAGACGATTATATTATTTTTCGCTTATGTCGACTGAAGCGGTCTTACATTAATGCCTCACAAATATTAAATACTTCATTTAACATTATTTAAACCGAATTCATATTATGAAAAAAATTATAATTACAAATCTTTAAAGACATTGGCCAATTCATCTAAAAATAAATTAAATGATAAATAAAATCAAAATAAAATGTTAATTATAATTTATTAAAAATTTTTTTTTTAAAAAACTAATTATAGGTAATTCTCTTTACGATATTAATTCTCTCTCTAAAACTTTTAAAAAATTAACGTTTTTGTGGGTGAAACAAATAATAAAAAACTCAAAAATAATATTTAATATTTTTTTTTTTTACTAATAACTTAATAACATTAATTAAATGTTTAAATAAATAGGTTATTGATCTAGAAATTAATTATAAATTTTATATTTTAAGCTTTTATGAATCATTTTTATTTATTTGATTTTTATCAACAAAATGTTAGTTAGTTTTTTTTTTGTTTATTTTTTTTTTTTTTTTTTCAAATAAATACAAAAAATTCCATTAACATAGCTTTAATACAAATAATTATTTTAAATACCTGAAAGTTTTATCGCTCTGATTATTAAATTTATGGTGGATGGATTACAAAAAAAAAAAAAAATATTTTTAATAATTAATAGCATATGTGTTAGAACATCACTGTGATATTATTAGAAAGTGAGATTCTAAAGTGTTATTTCCTGTATAGCATTAACATAATAAATATGATTAGATTATTGAACTTTTTTTTGTTTTATTTTTTTTTTTGTATATAAAAAGAATTAATAAAATCTGGTTAAAACTAGTTCCGGTGAAAAAAATCGATTTCGAAAATAATACGAATTAGTTCGGTATTCATAATTTTTTTTTTATGAACAGTTAAGCGTTAGGATATAATCTTTAAAGCTTAAGTATCACTTGGTTAGGGTAGGACAGGATAGGAAGAACGATTTATCGTTAAAAGTTTAACAACTTAATTAATTTATATGTTTGACTGATAACATGATGCAAAAATACCAAAACATATACAAGTGAATTGTATAGCATAATATATATCACATATTACTATACACTAATCAAAGATCGTCTATTTGCACTCCACTCATTTTGTGTTTTTTCATTAAGGTCAAAAGTTATTCACTCTAACTGCATTCGCAGAACTTAAGCCGTCAAAAAATTAAAAGAGGATAGTAAAGAAATAATAATCAAAATTATAAAAGAATATAAAAGAAATATAATAGAATTAAATATAATAAAGTAGAATAGAATAGAATAGAATAGACTAGAATTGAATAGAATAGAATAAAAGAAAATAGAATAGAATAGATTAGAATATAATATAATAGAATAGAATAGAATAGAATAAAATAAAATAAAATAAAATAAAAAAAATAAAATAAAATAAAATAAAATAAAATAAAATAAAAGAAAATAAAATAAAATAAAATAAAATAAAATAAAATAAAATAAAATAAAATAAAATAAAATAAAATAAAATAAAATAAAATAAAATAAAATAAAATAAAATAAAATAAAATAAAATAAAATAAAATAAAATAAAATAAAATAAAATAAAATAAAATAAAATAAAATAAAATAAAATAAAATAAAATAAAATAAAATAAAATAAAATAAAATAAAATAAAATAAAATAAAATAAAATAAAATAAAATAAAATAAAATAAAATACAATAGAATAGAATATAACAGAATAGAATAGAATAGATTAGAATAGAATATAATAAGTAGAACAGAATAGATAAGAATAGAACAGAATGAAATAGAATAGAATAGAATTGAATAGAATAGAATAGAACAGAATGGAATAGAATAGAATAGAAGAAAATAGAATAGAATAGAATAGAATAGAATAGAATAGATTAGAATATAATATAATATAATATAATATAATATAATATAATATAATATAATATAATATAATATAATATAATATAATATAATATAATATAATATAATATAATATAATATAATATAATATAATATAATATAATATAATATAATATAATATAATATAATATAATATAATATAATATAATATAATATAATATAATATAATATAATATAATATAATATAATATAATATAATATAATATAATATAATATAATATAATATAATATAATATAATATAATATAATATAATATAATATAATATAATATAATATAATATAATATAATATAATATAATATAATATAATATAATATAATATAATATAATATAATATAATATAATATAATATAATATAATATAATATAATATAATATAATATAATATAATATAATATAATATAATATAATATAATATAATATAATATAATATAATATAATATAATATAATATAATATAATATAATATAATATAATATAATATAATATAATATAATATAATATAATATAATATAATATAATATAATATAATATAATATAATATAATATAATATAATATAATATAATATAATATAATATAATATAATATAATATAATATAATATAATATAATATAATATAATATAATATAATATAATATAATATAATATAATATAATATAATATAATATAATATAATATAATATAATATAATATAATATAATATAATATAATATAATATAATATAATATAATATAATATAATATAATATAATATAATATAATATAATATAATATAATATAATATAATATAATATAATATAATATAATATAATATAATATAATATAATATAATATAATATAATATAATATAATATAATATAATATAATATAATATAATTTAATATAATATAATATAATATAATATAATATAATATAATATAATTTAATATAATATAATATAATATAATATAGGATCAGCCACTCTGTTTTATAAATATGAAATTTTATCCTATTTACATTTCCCCATTATTGTATTTTTTAACGTCGCTGTTTAGAAAACATGATATGTTATTTTGTGGGTCACTTCACTAGCTTTTTCAAAGAAGTACAAAGAGTTAAAGATAATGTCATCACCAAAGCTATGAATTTGATTCAAAGTCGTGGAAAGGAGATTATTTATAAATATTATAAAGAATGTTGGAGAAAGAACTGAGTCTTGAGAAAGACCGGCTTTGATATTAAATTCATGGAATATAAAGACGACCAATACAAATTGTATTAAACGGTTTGAAAGGAAATTTTCAATCCACGTATTGAAAATGTTTCCAGTTGCTTATGTAGAAATATATGCCTGTAATAAAGGATTCGTCTTTGATTTTGATTGAACGTTCAGGCAGTTTTCACTGAAGATGCATATATTTTGTTGTTGTAAAACACAAAAGCAAAAGAATATAAAATTTTCCTTATTTATTTCGATTCCACATTGTTTCGAATTTATTAACGACAACGTTTCAAACGTAAATCTTATATAAACTTAATGCCAAAACTTCTATAAAAATTATGCAGAGGCTTTCGGCTTTCTATAAAAATAAAAAGTGTTATTGTCTCTGGATCAGATAGGGTATTCATGCAAATAGATTCACACGGTGGGTAGCGCAGTAGATAGAATCACTAGGACTCACAAAAAGTTGGAAAATAATCAAGCAATTATTTAGTTACATCGTCTCTACCAAAATTATCATAATACATTTTTTTTAATTACAACTCAACTAAGAAGATCCATTGAGATTGAGATCGAGCTACCATATTAACACTGTTGCACACCAATAACACAATGACGGCAATATAATGCGGCTACCAAAAAGACTAAACCAATATATTTGTTGAACTGAAACAAGTCAGTTCTCGTTTAATAAGCCATTAAAGCAGACTTTTTTCAACTCAACAAGCAGTCGTATTATATATACGACTACACGACTATGAGAATAGTATTAATAAAATATAACAGTTAAAATGCTGACACTGAAATTGTTCAATCCAAATCAGTAACTAATATAAAAACAAATGATTGAGTCTTGGAAATAAATATAATATCAACTTTGAAATTGCCAATAGACAAACAAATTTAATGAACTGAAACAATTTATATGAGAAAGTCATAAACTTCACTCTATGTCCCACTGATAGAATTGAAGGACAGTTATAAAGTCATTAATGAAATGACTTTTTAATGCTAAATTGTAATAGTAGCCTGCGAACAGCCTTATGCAAAATATTTATAGTATATGTTCTGTAATATTGAATTTCTAAACAAAATTTAATAACGCTACAACAATAACAACAACCAACAACAACAAAAGCTATTCTGATATTTACCACTTACGGTCAGAAAAATAAAAAAAAAAAAACCGTAAACAACAAGTGGATATAAACATCATCATTGATTACAATAACCATCATAGGCTCAATTTTCAGCATAATATACGAGTACACTATAATAGAATCGATTGACTGACTAATTTTGCAAAATGTGCCTGACTCATAATTCAATGTAATCCTATTCTATAAAAACTTTTTCTCTTAGAATTCTGTCCAAAAAAAAAAAAACTATAAATCAAATATTTAATTTTTATTGTTATATTACTAACCCACCGACCCACCCACAAACTATTATACACATAATTTTCCGAATTTTTCTTTATTTTTATTAATATAATTTTCCCGCGTAAGAATTTCATAATTTCAATGGAAGGTAATTTGATCGTCATTAAACATATATGTATAGTGTGTATATGTACGTATTTGTAGGATATGGAAATTCTTATATTGTAGAAGTGAGTATAGAAAAAAAATATACAAAAATGTACACATTACATATGCTCATAAGCGAATTGAAGAGATCGTAATTTTTTAGGAATTTTTAATAATGTAAAAATATGATTTTTTTATTGTTTTTGTTTTTGTGACTATCTTTCGAGAATAGCTTTCGGTATACGATTTTGTTGAAATTTCATTAAAATAAACCTTGCGATATTGAATGAGCTTTTGTGAAAATTTCGATGAAGACTATTGGCATAAAATGATTAAAATGTCATTCTGAGTAAATTGTAGACGCATCTATAAATTGAATTTATACATTTTAATACTTTAGTGACAAATTCTTACAAGTTTATAGTATTTACCACTTAACAAGCCAACCTCAATATTATTGACATCAAAAATACAATGTTATAATTTTAACTGCAATGTAGTATGTTCCATAATGTAAGTGATACTACGCATATAGTTTTAAAGTCCTTCCATGCTGTCTTGAATACGCAGAAAAAAGTAGAATGTATAAACGTCTTGGAAATAATCACATTGAATATAGTACATTATCAAACGGACCCGATAATTACATTTTTGATGTCACAGCTATTCAATACATATTTTTCACATTATAATAATCCCCAATAAATATTCAAAACAGTTTCATTTACAATAGTTGCTTTAGTGTAAGATAGAATACAAAGTGGCTTTCTGAACTAATGCCTTTAGTGATGTTGTAGTGTTAACTAAAATTGATATTCAAACTTTTTTTCATTAAATATTTCACAATAGGATACTCCAAGCTCAACACTGATTTATTAAAAGCAGTTGAAATGTAAATTTGTATCATATCTCCCTCAAAATAAATTCAAATAGCATTCTAAGACTATTTGACTCTATTCTTTCGTACATATGTTTTTTCTTAGAAAATAAAAAACATATCCCAATTTCAAAAACTTGTCCTAAATTTTAATAAAAATAACTATTTTCAGGAGTGTTATGTTCATCATAATACTATTTGAATCCATCAGTAGGTATTTAACATTATTATAACAAAAATATTGTCCATACATCTGTGAGTTATAAAAATCGACCAAAATTTAGACGAAACATCTATTATTATGCCTAGATAAAAATAAAAAATATTCACCATAATGATACGCGCGTTGGTGCACTATTAATCAAAGTATAAAATATTTTAATTTATGTAAAAATAAATCTAGTAAAGTTGTAAAGTATTCCAAAAATGTACTTAACCCAGTTACAATAGTTCTGATATCAAAAATACGATATTAAAGCTTTAACTGCAATGTAGTATGTTTTATAACGTATAATATAGATAGTTTCAAAATTCTTGCACCCTGCTTTAAATACCTAGAAAGAAGTAAAATATAAACAAAAATTTAGTAAAGTTGTAAGGTTTTTATTAATTAAAAAAATGCAGTTTAATTAATAGGTACGCTCAAATGTCGGCCCAATTCAAACTCAATTTTGTCAAATTGTGTAGCTAGCTCAAACTTAAGTTAATTCACTAATTGAGGAACCTCATAGACTTAAGCTTATAATATTTAGCTAAAATATATCATGTAAATTAGCTCAAACATTGAGTTAAGCCTAACTCAAATAAGTTCAAATTCATCGAATTTTTTTTGAAGCTGTTAATTTTTAATTTGTTATAACACATAGTCAAAAGACCCTTCAAAAAGATGTTTAATTTTTGTATTTAAGCTCATCTAAGTTAATCTCAATTCAAGTTCGACTAAATTTTGAGCTTGCTCACAGTTGAGCTAACCATTATTTCGAGGTAGCTCAAAATGTAAGTGAACTTAATCTTGAGCCAGCTCAAATTTTAATCTTGTGTATGTAGTTCAAATGTGATCTAACTAAAATTTAAAAATTTAAGTTAAGGTTAAAATTGAATTATTTTTTATTTAAACCCTAGTTTTACCATTTGATTACAGTTTGATACCCGCCAATTTCATTTTGTATCCCTTTGATTGATTGTGAATATTTCGAATTTATTAGTTTTAGAGATTCTAAAATCTTTACGAATGTTTGCACTTTTTATGTAGCACAGAGCCTGAACAATGATGACCCTGAAAACGCTTAACTAAGTTTATCGAGTAATTTTATGTTTGAAGAAAATCACAGTTCAAATTATCTTGGTTCAAATCGTTTTGATTATACGATTTTGTAAAGAAACAGAACATATTTTTCAATTAAATATATATTTTTTTTTTTATATATATATATATATATATATAACAACTATATGGATTAGTAGTTTTCTGTTATAACATAATAAATCACTATAATAATAACCTTTTGGAATCAATTATAACACCCACACTTGGCCAATTATAATCCGTCAATGTGAATAAAAATTTCAAATATTTTCAATTCATATATCCTTTTTAGCTTAAAGAATTTTTTTTTTTTTAACAAAGTCAGAAAGGATAATCAGAATAATAAATTTAAACAAAAAAATCTACATATATTATCAGCACACACACACACATGCACATAAGAAAAGAAAAAGAGAATGTTACTTAAATCAATAAATTTATATTATAAATAAAAAAATAGAACTATATCAATAAAAAAAAAAAAAAAACCAGAAACACCAAGAACAAAAAATATTTGTCTTGTATCTGCATATAAACAATATTTAAAGATGTATATTATATAGAATCAGTGTTTAATAACAAAGTCAGAACAACAACAACAACAACTGCTTACCCTAAATATTATTAGGTATGTATTTTATATGTTCAATATTCACCACTATATTATGTACTTACCATATACATAAACATATTTTACTTCATAAAAGCCGATGTAAGTTTTCATAACAATGTATATTAATAAATTTGTAAAAATGTAATGGAATTCAATATACGTTTATAATACATAATGTATTTTTGAAAAAGTTTAAAATTTGATCATAGTCTATGTTTTCGAGTTAGAAATGAGGCAGAGAATGACAGGTAGGAATGGTTTTATTGCCTGTGTAACTTTTTTTAACAAATTTCAAGCATGAACATTGATTAATAGGATAATAGTAATGATAGTAAAATAGATCTAAAATTTAAAATTTTCCTCTTGTTAGTCATTTTACCTTAGAATTGAAAATTAAATTACAATTGGAATAAAATAATTTAATAGTATTTTTTACCAGTTTAAAATTTTACTATTTTACTATTTTACTATTTTACTATTCAACATACTGATACCATGGATTTATTTTGAGTTAGATTTTAAATTGAATAATTTTAATTGTTGTTAGGTTTCCGTTCACTAATAATCATTTTAATGTTTGATTACAAATATCGATATTTCGGAAGCACAATACTTCCTTCATCAGTGCTTTTGATGAACTATTTTTTCTAATTATTCTTTTTTTCCTTTTTATATTCTAGTCATTAACAATTATATATTTTATCTGTACTTTTGCCACTTTGGAATACCTATACGTATTTCAAATGAATATCTAAAGACATATCATATCAACTAAATTTATTTCTTTTTTCTTTTTTCTTTTATTTTTAATTTTTTTTATCAATGTGTTTATTTTAATATACCTATTCTTTTTTATGCACAAAATTTACTGAAACAAATCATTATAATAACAACAATAATAATAATAAAAACAAAATAAGCTAGAACAGGAAAAGAAAAACAACAAAAAATAACAGTAAATAATATTATGTTCTAAGAACTTTTTGTTTTCCTATGCACAACCTCATTCTGAGAGGCTCGTTCATTGGCTTTTTTGTTTTGTTATTAAATTTGTATTTCTTTTACACAATTCATAATATTATGTATGTAGGTATGTATGTGTTAGTGTATGCATCTGAGTATTTTAAAAATATTTAAATATGAAAAACGATTGGACTTATAGAAATTATTGGTTTTTACTATTTTTAATTATTAAGCCCTAACAAATTGGGTTACAGGACCTATATAATGAGTATATAAGAACAACTTCTCATTCTGATTAATTTCAAGATGTATAGTGACATTTTCAATGAGATTATCAGATTTGAATTATTTATTGATGGTATTACACAACCAATATAGCAATCTTTTGTCTCTATTAATAGACATCTGATTAGCTGAATAATGAAAAGCATTAATCTGAAAGTATATTTCTACATCTTATTTAAGTATAACTAACTTATTTGTCTTTGATATATAAGATAACCAAAGATAAAACAAGAAAATTCTGCATATGTCAGATTCCAGAACCAAATTAAACTATATGGAAGTAAATCCTGAGGGTACAGTGCCAACAAGTGTGAAAAATAAAATAGTGCAACGCCTCTATATTTACAAAGCCCCGAAACTAATTTTTGTTTCGATAAAAAAATATTTGATTTGTATGAAAAAACGAAGATTTACGAAGACAAACGAAGCAAAATTAGTTTCGGGGCTTTTTAAATAAAAAGGTGTTAAATCATGGCATGTTTTTCATATTGATATCTCAAACATAATTAAAGTTGAATATGACTGATTTGTTAATAATTGATAAGCCAATTGACTTGAATTCCACTCTAATGAATTTTACAGAACTTATACAGACAAGGAAGAGAATGAAACTGTATCGTACTTTCTATGCACTTGTCTCGCCCGGTTTTTATCAATATAAACGAAAACCCATTTAGAGAGTCGTCTTTCTGGGTATACTGGTTTCTTCTTACTGGGAATTAAATTCCAAAATTTCTACGATACGTGAACAATGCATTGGCAAATATAAATTGCAAAGCGAAACTAAACGAAAACAAAATGTAAGGATCTATTATAAATTCGCTGGCTTTTATATCCTGAAGTCTTGTGTAGGTATATTATGCGATTTATCATCAGCATACTTGCCACAGTATTTGGATGATTCTCTAATCAGTTACGATAATATTTGATATTGGACTGAACCTCTTCATAAAACATCATCATTTTTAAATCTCTATGTATTAAGTTATTTGTTATAAGCCATATGAAACATCTACTGTTGCTCGCTCTGCTTTATTTCGAAATCTTTGAATAATTTTATCTAACTTTTCCGCTATTCAACAAAATTGGATGCCATACGTTCAAACAGGTTTAAGTATGGCCTAGCATTTTGTTTACCAGATCCATATCTGGGATTTCTTGTTAACCAGCGAATACAATTTTCTGAACATCATATTTAAATATATAAATGTTTTAATAAAAATATATTTTTGGTCTGCCCCGAAGGTCGACTTTTTCAAATTCCGCTTTAAAAAATCCCGGTTTTGTAGTTGTTTTTTTTTCATTTTTTGTATCCCACAGTAGCTATACATCTTATAAATTAAAATAAATATTTTGAAAAAGGCTTATATTCACTCTTTAGGTCCAACAGCGGCTCTACATCCAATAAATTAAAATAAACATTTTGGAAAAAGGAGATATTCACTTTTTTGGGTCCAACAGCGGCAGTACATACAATAAATTAAAATAAACATTTTGTAAAAGGCTGATATTCACTTTTATGGGTTCCACAGCGGTTATACATACAATAATTTAAAATAAATATATAGGTATAAATACACTTAAAACGGGATGTTTTTTAAGAGCAAGATTTTAAAAAGCGAGGTTTTGAAAAAGCAGGATTTGGAAAAGGCGGCATTCATTCCGCACCGACTAAAGTCGCATTTGCAGTCTTAGGCAAAATGAAATTTAACATGTAGACATTTGGCAACTACCCACTTACATACACTGTGTACATACCCAAATAAAACTTGCCAAACAAAAATGGGAAAGCTAAAATCAAAATCTGATCATCTAAATCTAAAATATTTCACATGAGATGACTTTCGAATTTTTCTTTGTTGGCCTTTCACAAATTTTCTTACAAATATTATTATTAAGTTGGTTTCAAATATATGACAATTTATACCGGTTATGAAGACGTCTGTCGCTAATTCTGACTTTCCGCCAGACGGCAAACAAACAAAAATGTAAATACAATTTTTATTTTTGTCGGGACTGTCACAAATGTTTAGTCCCAAGACCGCACTCATTTAGTTGAAAACTTGATTTGTACTAGAAAAAAGATGGGATGATAAAACACAAAATCCCTTCAAAAAAGTATAAATTTGTGTCTTAAAATCTAAATATTTCAATATATCGGGTTTTATTTTGTGAAAAGCGGATGTAAGATATTCTGCAAAAAATTAATACCCTGATTTTGAAACCAACTCTAAAATTTTATCTATACATGGTACGTCATAAATTGATGTCTACATTTCACAGAGCTAAAAATAGAAATGGATACAGAAACTATAGTAGTGTTGTCAAGTTGCCAAATGTCCATTTCTTAAATGTTCAGCTACCAAATATTTTTGTTTTGCTAAGTGTTTATTTGGCTAAAAAATTTGTCTATTAAAAATTAATTTTTTTAAGTTGATTTTTCCAAAAGTCCATTTCCCAAGTGAAGTTTGTTAAAAGGACGGACACCTTATTGATAAATACATATGCCAAATCAAAATTGAATTTAAATTAATCCTGTAATAAATTCCAAAATGTCTTCTCAGTTTAGTCACGATTTATTTTTTTGTTATAAATTCCTTAGCTTTTAACCTCTTTTTTTTAACATCCACAATCATTTTACAAATTTGTCAAATAATCCTTAATATTTGGAACTCATGCATATACGATACAAATTTGTGTCTGTTATGCAATGGTAAAATCTTCAAATTGACATACATTAATTCTACAAAATTAATTTTAGGCGTACAAAAAAATAATTTAAAACAAAAATATATTTTTTTTTGTTTACTGTGAATTCTCTTTAACTTCTTGAAGGATCCTTATTGTGTCCTTAATCCTTCATGCAAACTTTTAGATATTTATTTTTGTTTTCCTCTTCTCTTTCGTGTGTACGACGAGTAGTAAAAAGGAAAATATTTTTTTTTAAATAGAAATGAAAAAGGGCGGAAAATGAAAATATGCCGCGTAATAAATTTTTTGTGCGATGTACAGCACAACAACAATAACAACAACAACAACAAAAAGAAGAAAATATTAAATAATATTATTTCAATGCGCTCTTTTGCGGCAAACAAGATTACATGACATGCAAGCAATCATGTTTATTATGCTTTTGTACATTTATAGTGACGTTACCTAAACCACTGCTTATCATCATGATTCTATTTCAATAATTTTAAATATATTATGTATATTGTGTATATATATATATATATATATATATTTATATATATAATATTATGTAAATGTAATGAAATCAACATTGTTTTGATTGCAATCATTTTTTGTCGTATATATACATTTGGTGTATGTGAAGAGTATGAGAGTAGTTCGTTTACATGATATATTACTTAACTTTACAACTAAGATTGATTTAATAAAGCTTGAAAATTTTCATGTATGTATCACTATTCAAACACGAATGTGCACGATTGAACGAATCAATTTTGTATTTTCAATAAAATTAGTATATAGAAGTACACCAGACTTCTGTTTTCAGCCTTTTAATTTGTGCTTTGTCTATTGTTACAGATTCAATTTAAAATCACATAATTTTATAGCTTACAAAATCATGCTGAGCAGAAAATCATGATCTTTATTTTCCATTATTTGATGATATAGTGTCACAAATTAAATTTTAAATCACACAAATATAGCTTAACAGTTTGTATTCTTCAAAATCATGGTTTATATAGTTTATTAAATATATTTTGATGACCATGTTCTGTTCTTTGAATTTCAAAATGACCTTCAATATATAGTAAAAAAATAAACATATTCTCTTGATTGTAAAAACTTATAAATAAACACAGCCAAAATAAAAATATATATATATATTAAATTTTATATTATTCCAAGGCTAGTATAGCTAAATAATACCATATTTTTATTTTGTTTTAATGATAACCAAATTGTATTTCAAATCAATTCCATAGAATAATTGAAAATCAACAAAGTCTGTGGAAGTCAACATCTAACTGTCCGATTGGGATTCGAATCCAAGACCTTTTGATTAGTAGTCATATGACATAATCACTATACTATATATCGGTGGACCATCTAAATTACAATTAGTATACGGTTAGAACAAAAAGATGTATTAACAGTACTCACCAAAAAGCACGACAAAAATATCTCGACTCTGTAATAACAACTGTAAAATCAGAAATGCAAATGGGGGTCCATTTTGAAATTCCTATTTTTAGGATAATTAATTTGAAGGTATTTTATTTTTATGTGATATAACACAATATCGTGCAATACTAGAGCAAGAGTACACCAAATTTTATATGGCGGGACTAAATCATATACAACTGTCGAAAGATAGGACTATGCATACGGATGGAGAATGTACTGTACAGATGTACGGCTTACTGCAGAATAATTATATAAAAGATTAACTGTGAACTAACTATTAATAAACAAAAAAATTATTGAATCCCAACTTAGACGGTATGGCTTGGCTACGTAATGTGACAATACCAAAAACATTGAACTCAAAAAGATTAGGAAATACTAATTTCAAAATCTGGAAGTGAAAAATCGATGTAACACAATGTGTACAATACAATAAAAAATATCTTAATGACAATAGCACCAGGAATAGAATAACCTGGCATCGGAGAGCTGAAGGCAATTGGTCGATTTAAAAAATTTAAAAGACTACATTTTGTTAATATGAATATTGTTAGTACTTTTAAATAGAATCTAATTCTGATTTGCTTCATGTTTCAATAAGTTTTTTTTTAATTCATGATAGTGAAAGCCGAACAACTAAACCAAAGTCAATACAGCCGGTTAATGAAGTTACTTAGCGTGCTTGATGTAAACATTATACATTATACATAATCTTACATTATAACATTTTTTTTTGTTTCACATTTACCGTCGGAGTGATATGCCATCATCATCCGTACATAATAGATTATCTTTTATTGCATCAATCCCTGATTTTTGTTTTAAATTATTAGGTACGTTTTCTGTTCATTAAGTGCGTTTCTCTTTGCAAGACTTCAATAGCTCAATACTTGATATCGGTAACCAGAAAAATGTCCACAGTTATTGCCAACAGAATATTTCCAACAGAAGAATCCCCATAAGAAAATTGCCCACGCGGAAATTTGGTTATAGTATTTTATTAGTTTTGCTTTCGCTAACGGTTTACTGTTATCCTGTACGTTTTGTTTACCTGTACGTCTGTACGTTATGTTTACCTGACTTAAAAAAGGTATTTAAATAAATAAGTAGCAAGATTTGGGACTATAAAAGACATCGAGATAAATTGATGTTAGGATTACGAAACGCTTTCAAACAATATCTCTTCTCTCTTTCAGACAGTAAATATTTACGAGAATCATCAGTAAAAACAAAATCAAAAAACAAATACAACGAAAAAATACATAATTTACATTTAATTCAAGTAAATGTGTGCTTTTCTTACCCACAAACATACAAACATTCCCAAAAAAGAGTTTGTTACCTACCCCTACTCGGATTCTGATATTTATCAATGATCCAATTCAATCAACTTTCAATCATATTCATAATTTGGCAAACGATAGCATTCCAGTAGCAGCGGTCTTCGAATTTCTTCATCTCAGCATGCTCAGCATTCGATTGTATACCCCGAGCTACTGTTACTAAACGTAATAACATGACCAGCACTCTTAGCATCTCAATTTGGGTAATATTTTCGGGTAAACGCAATAGAGTTGTTTTTAACCCCTCTAAAACTTAAAACTGTATGGTATCTTTTACGACCCCGATTTTTTTTCTTTTTATTTCCCAATGAAACATTATAATCTGTCTCTGAAGCAGACATTCAGTAGTTTGTATGAAATTTTTTATGCAGGTAAATTGCACTGACTAGCGGATGAGAAAATCCAGTGGTCAACCATCCATTATCCCAACATTATACTCCATGGTATATCTTGACCCCCATTTGATTGTTCCTATTGTCTACTGGGTAGCTGCAGAATGCTAGGACGCTTAAGGCGACTTACATCACTTGCAGCCAACAAGCTGTTGGCCAGTCTGTCTGGATGTGCAGTTAATCTTATCTGGTACTGGTACGCTTATATTTCTAATCTCCTCCTTAATGGTTCTCAACTGCAAATCACGATGTATGACATCATTATTGACAAACCAAGGCGCGTCAACTATCAATCTTAATATGTTTGACTTGAAACGCTGTAATATTGCAATATTAGAGTTGCTGGCTACTCCCCACAGTTAAATTCCGTAGGTCCATATCGGTTTCAAAACAGCTTTATAAATCAGCAGCTTGTTTTTCAGTGACAACGGCGAGTGACGGCCAATCATTCAATATAATTTGCTTAGCTTCAAGCCAAGTTGCTTTCTTTTGTTATGAATATGGATTTTCCATGTGAATCTCCTGTCCAAGTGCATGCCCAAATACTTTAAAAAATAAATACTACTACCCCGATTTGACATCATCTGAATATTCGGAATTGAACGTATTCAGCGAACTGATCATTTGAATAACCATGTGGTACAGGTGAATATAAGAAAATTAAATAGAATGATAATATCCTTGACCTTGCTAAAAACGTGACGAATTATTTTTGGGGTTTTGAGTTACTACAGAACGATTTTTGTCCCCCTGGATTATCTATAAATCTTATGACATAATTTGGAATATAAGTTAGAGAACATCGTGTACCACATTAAATTATCTTGACAAAATTAAAAATAATGTCATTCATCTTATCGTCAATTTCAATATAATGCCCCGTCTTGTATGACTTTAAACTGTCTTGTACGACTTCTACGACTTTAAAATCGCAAATACTTTATTTTGCAGATATCTTATACGCTAAACAGCATTTCCTCTGATAAAATTAAAACTTTAATGCTCCTTATTGTCTAATATTTACGCCGACGAAGAAAAACGGTACTAAGTTTCTACACAGTAGAAAGTCCTAGATGGCTAAAAATAGAATATCTAAATTCAAATTTTTTCTTGAATGCAAAGCCATAATCGAACAAAGGTACCACCAAATATACCCCCAATAACCTTAATAAGTTGAAGAGAATTATATAAATAAATAAATATTATGAAGTCATTCAAAATGTCCCTATACTGATCATAGGGAAATTTTCTTTTTACAATCCTCTAGTAGTAATTTATTTTAAAAACTATGTGGTAATATGTTGTACTAGACATAGATGGTCTGTACTAGACATGGATGAATATACTTTATTCTTCATATCTTTAAATATTTTCTAAATGTCATCATAGTTTATTTTATTTTCTATAAATTGAAAATTATCTTATGGTTGGTAGGTAGGTGAGGTGGAAGTGACCATTGCAATTTCGTTTGGGAAACCAATTTGCAATTAATTGTTCTTTTTTTATGCCATGACTAGCCTTATCTGTTGTTGTTGGTAGTTTTAGGCGATTATTCCCCCAGAAAAATACATAATCAGTATTACTTGGGCAGCATAGACATTCAAGAATCGAAAAAACATTTTTAAATTAGCATACCTTTTGTATTTAAGCACAGCTTGAGTAGGATAGAATAGGATAGGATTAGGCAAGAAGAAATATACTTACTTATTTTCTGGCTAGTGCAAACCTTAAAGGTCCTTGGCCTAGCGCAATATCGTTCTCCACTGTCCGTGGATACTTCATCGCTACAAATAAGGTGTGGTCTCCCTCAATAACGCATTCCCCAGGGTTTGGATTGGGGTTAATAGCAACAATTTTTTAGCTGGAACATTTCATTCCATTCATTCTACATGGCGTAGCCAATGAAGAAAAAAGAGATAATTTTATTTTATAAACGTTGTAGAACTCTTCTAAGAAAATCAATACTAGATCTTTTTGTGCTATTGAGAAAATCAATCAGATGACCATATTTAACTAATAATTTCTACATTTTTAGGACAAGCCTCAACTAAAATCCGGGGGGAAGAAATTACTCCAAACTATTTTTTTTTTTTTTTTGCTTAAATTAAAAACAAATTCCCACTTTTTTATTACCTTGAAAAAAATAAATACAATTTACATCTAAAAACACCAAAAATGTTCGTCATAGTTGAAATAATTTTTAACAACGTTTACATTGGTTTACCTCCTTTTTCTAAATCCTAGCAAAAGAGAAAAATTTTCATATAACACTATTGAATTTTTGTTTTTTTTGTATTATTGTTGTTGTTGTTGTTTTTCCTTTCAATTGTGCAACATTCTTTATCCCTATTCTAAACATTGAGGTTTTTTTTCATTCTTGTTTTTGTCTTTCATTGTTTGAACTTTTTTGTTTTTATTTATTTTTAGTTTTTCTTTTGTTTTTTTTTTTTTTTTAAATTTTCTGTGACAGGTCACGCTATCTATGATACAAACATGTTAGTAAATGATCTATAAAAAGAAATTTTCTTTTTCCGTATTTTCTCTTTAAAATATTATTTATAAATTTTTCCTCCTTTTATAACACTACATATTATATACACACATATTTGTCGTATATGTAAATGTAATGTGAACTAAATTAAGCTGAAAAAAAGGGTTAACCAAAATACCCCATTTAAAAGAAAGCTAAACAAAACAAAATGGTTAAAAATTATGACGCGGAAATAATTTTAAATCAAGGTATTAGATGGCATTTTTAAAATCTACACATACATATATTATATATATATATTGGTATGTATATGTATTAGTAACTTACTGCGTATATAATATAATATATAATATGTATGAGATGGAATAAACGTCATTATTTTATGGCAAAAAAATAAATACAATGTGTACATATTTATTTTGGCAATTTCTCAGCTGAACTGACGATGAAAGCAACAACAATAACAACAAAAAAGGACACACAACACTATAAATAATGATTAAATTACTTTATAGATGATATTTACAGTTACATTTATAGTTACTTATAATAAATAACAGTAAAAACAAAGTGATGAAATGTCAACTTAAATTATTGTTTTCTGCAACTTTATTTTTATTGTTGTTGTTATTATTGTTATGGTTTTGTTTTTTTTTTTATTTTTTTTTTAAGGTCCTTCAATACAGTCTTTTTCAAACTGGGAAGCGCGGAAAAGCTCTTACAAACAATGAGCAAGGTCACGTTTAATTATATAAGTATTTTTACTTATAGAAAATTGATACCATGGCATTTTTTTTATTTATTACTCAATTTTCTTTAACTATTTAACTATTTTCTTAATCAATGATATAATTCCAATATGTGTATATTATAAAAGTATATTCAATTTAAATCATAACGATAAGTTATACTAATTAATAACTATTTATAAGTATACATCAATACAAAATTCACTTAACATTAATTAATAGAGAAACCGAAAAATAGTTAGCCTATTCTTGATTCTGTTGCATATCTAGATTCTGTTAGAGATTCCTAGATTCTGTTGCATAAAGCAAATATCGAATTATGTCAATTTCTTATTCTACACTTATAAAAAAGATAAAATTTGTTTGTTTGTTTGTTCGTTACACCTCCCCAGGTGTAAAGATAGAGTTATGTTTGCAAGGCTAATTACGATCAAAACAATGACGATCAAAACATGGTACTTTATAATGCTATTAAATAAAAATTTCGGGTAGCTGCGATAAAAATACAACTCAACTCCTGGTACTCATTAGGAATATTTCAAACACTAAACGAGTAATAGACCTGAACATTTTCACTAAAAAACTTTATCCAATATGAGCCAATACTTATTTTACCTTTTTTTAAAATTCGATTTGGGTTCGGGTAGTTGCCATACAAATCCTAAGACCTCTCATAAATATTTCAAAAACCAAGGGTGTTACATACCTGAATATTTGTAATTACGTAGTTTTTTAAAACTAAACAAACACGTATTTTACCGTTTTCCAAAATTCGGATTCGTTCGGGTAGCTGTAAACAATCCTAAATAATACAAATCCTAGGGCCCATCATAAATATTTCAAAAACCAAGGGTGTTATAGACCTGAAAATTTGTAATTACGTAGTTTTTTAAAACTAAACAAACACGTATTTTACCGTTTTCCAAAATTCGGACTGTTTCGGATAACTGCCATACAAATCCTAGGTCCCATCAGAAATATTTCAAAACTTAAGAGTGGTACAGATCTGAAAATTTGCAATTGAATTCCTTTTAAAAAACAAACAACTAGATATTTTACCGTTTTCCGAAATTCGGACTGTTTCGGATAGCTGCCATACAAATCCTAGGACCCATCAAAAATATTTCAAAAACTAAGAGTGCTACAGACCTGAAAATTTATAATTACGCAGTTTTTTAAAAATAAATAAACACGTATTTAACAGTTTTCCAAAATTCAGACTGTTTCGGGTAGGCTCCATAAAACCCACAACCCACTACACGCTCCATACATACGCCGATACAGTTCAAAGAAGAATAAGTGAAGCTGCTAGCTACGAAATTTCTAATGAGACATGACATTTCTTTCTCACCAGCCAGAACAAAAAGTAGAATCTTCAGTTATACTTCTACAAAATTCTGGTTAGCGAAAACTATAACATATAGACATATATAGACATATATAGACATCACCAACATATTAGTTTTCAATACAAAATTTAGTCCCCCTACAACAAAAGCTTTATTTATTGTAAAATTCTTTTAAGAAATGAAAAATGGAAATGCTACCATTCTTAACCCTTTCAAATCGATCTTAAACGATTATGAAATGTGATGTAATGCTTCCGTACTACATAATAATTGATATATTTCGATTTAAGACCAAAAATTATTAAGGGCACCCTTGGTTACGTATTAAATTTTAGTTGTGTGGAACATATCGTAGCTGAAAAAATTAATTGTCTCTAAAAGGGTTAAATAAATTTCTTCGGAACAATTGAAATATTAATTTTAATTTCAGAACAACATAATTTTGGATAAGGTTGAGAGCAAAAACATTCGTTTTTTTTTTTTTTTTTCTATAAAAACTTGTGTTCTAGCGTTTAGCGTTTTTGTGCGAAAATGGGCATTTATGGCCAAAGGAGCACTCTTTTTATATATTTTTAACTCAACCAGATGAAGCCTAAGTGCTTTAACACAGAGATTCGGCATAAAAAATTACATATAATATTTTTTTCTTTAGAAATTTTATTTCTACCAATTTAAACGTGGAAAACTATATCTATTGTAGAGTAACTTCGCCTTTATAAAAGCATAAATAGATTTTTTTTATTTTCGCAGTTCTACGTAAACGTGGCTCTTCAGATCTATTGTATTGCACGTTTATTATGCTGCAATTGGAGATTTATGTCCTTGATGAACGCTATTATTTCTTTGATGTCAGTTTCAGAATTCAGCGATATTTATAAAGCTTTTGTAACAGCTGTAGATAAGTTTTGATTAAAAAATTGGGAAAGTCAAAGATTTTAAAATCAAAGCTTTTAAAGCAGCTTGCCTATCTGAAATTATGTATATGTTTGGCATTTTTATGACCCCTTTTACTGTATTGTAATGTCGATACCTCGATAGCACAGGTTTTAGCTTGAAAACTCGTGGGATGTGTGCCAAGTGCCGCGTTAAACTTGAACCTTGATTCAAACATGCCGACATCGGTTTTCCCTCTGATTTTTGAGTAGTATACCGAAGCGTCTTACTAAACTCAACCTCTTCCAAGGTGTTAGTACAGTGAAGAATAAACATATACGTGAGATTTTAAATATTGCTTAAAAAAAGTAACAAAATGTGTTGCATTATAGTATAATTTACATTTTTTTGTTAGCTTTAGAGAGCCTAATATAAAAAAGTTTGAGAGGCACTGTTTTAAAAATTTAATACATATGATGAATAGTGGTGTTTGTATGTGGATTTTGTGTTTGTGTGTGTATCATTATTATACAAACAGTTTAAAACTTTTTGTATTCTACACACACATCCAAATACAAATATATCACATAGAACAGATGTGATGTGTGTATAAAAATAATATAGTAAATAAAAGGAAGTAAGGACATTTTAATTATGTCATTCATCTTAAACATATACGATGAAAATTTTTTGAGAAAAAATTTTTCTTTTCATTTTGTTTTGTTCGTTATATAGTTGAAATTCAAGTTTATTTATAGATCATCTCTATTTACATTAATACATACATACTCAAGAAAAAGTTTATCATGTTAGTTATGTGAATTATTTTAGTTTATTTAAATTTTATCGAATGAAATTTTAGTTTCGATGAAATAAAGAAAGACAAAAATTGTAAATGAAAAAGGATAATATTCAATATTTATATAAAATTAATGAATTCAAAATTGATTATAATATTATGTTAGAGAAGAATTGAAATGAGTGTACAATTTTAGTATTAATACAAAAAAAAAAAAGGTCATGATGATGAAAGGATGATGATAAAAAAAATTTAATTTTGAAAGAAAGAATTTAAATTGAAAATATTCAATTATTAATAAAATATTTTTGAAACGAAACCACATTTTATCAGTTAATTTAACTATTTTTAGAATATTTTAAATAATTTTTTTTTTGGTTAGAAAGTAGACAATAGTGGGAATTTTTGAATTAGAAATGAAATATTTATAAATTTTTAAATTTAAATAGAATTAAATATTAAACATAACTCTATAGTGATTATTATGCTAAAGTTTAATGGTTCAGTCGCTACAATCGGTACTAAATTTAATTCAAAGGTGGATTGCCTGCCACATGTGGCAATTTATTCCTACTGTTGATTTTGATATCAAATAATTAATTAGCAGAAACCGTAGTGATTGATTTTTTGTTGCACCGAAATGACAAACAAACACTTTTCCATGAAAGAAAGACCACATTTAGATATTTTACATATGCCCGGCAATAGATTTAATGACAGTAAAATAAATAAATATTTTATATTGTGAAAATATTTGAATAAAAAAAATATTTTTTTATTAAGAGCGTTTCCGGACCTCCTGTTTGGATTGTATTTTCCGAAAATGCTAATTTATCGCGTTATATTTCCCACTAAATTTTTATCCGAATTTAAAAATTTAGGACATTAGCATATTTTTAGGAGTTGAATCAGTGTATTTCCTTAATGCATACTTTTCTAGCATTTTTATGTCAAATTTATTTTGAAAGCAGTGTGAGTAATTTTTTACAGCAATAGCAAGCCGTACATACAAATACTTCCGCAAAAGTAATCGTGTACATTCCTAATGCATGGCGAAAGAACGTTTGTGTATGAGTAAACATATGACGCGCGCGTATTTTGTACTTAAAACTGTACAGTTTTACTACTATACACATGCAAGATTAACCGTGCTCAATCACGTAGACGTGGAGCTTACGTTATTTGCTTTTACAGTTAATTTTTGCAATTTGTTTTTTTTTATGTTAGTTCATATTTGTAAGCATTTATAAGTAAAACTGAAAAAGTAAGTTGAATAAATAAATAAATAAATAAAAATATGTTTAATTTTTTCTTGTTTTAATTTTACTCTAATTAAATCTATTTCGGTAAAGCGAAATATACACGGTTTTTGCCAAATTTTACGTTTCTTTTTTGAATTATTAAATTTTATATATTTTAAATAAATTAAAACAAGAACTACAGATACTTAACTTGCACTCATGATTAAAATAACCAGAAAACTGTTCGATTTGAATTTATTCAGTTCGATTTGAATTTGGATTTCGATTTTAAGTATTCAGGCAGTAAATTGAGCATAATTTTTTTCATGAAACATAGATAACGGAACTTTAGAAAACTATCGAATGTTAAGCTAAGTATAATTTTCGACACATCTCTAATACTCTCGTGCTTACGTCTATTCGTTGCAAAACGTGTACATGCAAATAGAAGTTTTAGAGTATTGAACTCTCCTACACTCATGCCAGAGTAAACAACATTGCAGTATAAGAAATGTGGTATTATAAGTGATTGTATTAGTTTTTTCTTAATCCAACCGTTTAGATAGAAAGAGAACTTGCATAACTTGCGTAAGTTAGAGTAGACCTTATTGGATATATGATTAATGTGGTCTCGCCAAGTTAAAGTATTATTAAAGATCACCCCAAGATTTTTAGCTTTCTCAACATATTGAATAACTTCGTCATTCATTTTGATTTTAGGTAAATTTGATGTATCTACACCTTGCAAAAATATGATCATTGCATGTGACTTCGATGCATTCAATCTTAGGCCATTATTTTTAGACCAAAATAAAATTGCATCAAGATCATCATTAATCTTAGCTATGCATCTATTGATATTAGCAATGGATCCACTAATATACAATTGAACATCATCAGCATATAGTCTGCACGTGGTTTCCAATAAACAAAGTGGTAAATCGTTAATGAAGAGACTAAAAAGAAGAGGCCCCAATAAGGATCTTTGTGGCACTCCACATTTAGTAGTTAAATAATTGGACATAACATCATTAATGTAAACAAATTGCTTTCTATCAATCAAATAATTATTTAAGAGAAAAGCAGCAGATGCATCAAAATTGAACTGGGTTCTTAGTTTATGACAAAACAGTTCATGGTTTACACAATCAAATGCTTTTGAGAAGTCAAGAAAAAGCAAAATAATTGCCTGTTTTTTATCAATTTCAATATACATGTTGTCAGTGATTTCAAGCAACGCAGATGAAGTACTGTGTCGCTTTCGGAATCCTGAGTGAAATTTATTTAGCAACCTATTTACATTCACATAATTTATTATTTGATTATGTAAACTTAATTTTCCCTTTTTTTAATAAATTATTACATATGCGGTTGTTGTCTAAGATAAATCAATAAAAAAATATATATATTTAGTACCAAGAATAATTTGAAATGATGGAAAAAAATTCAAATTGAAATCAAGTACGATTTTTCATTATACTTCCTCCACTTTCAAGGAGGACGAACGAATACTAGTATATATTTATTTTATTAATTTCCATCAAGGACCCTTAGAGCTCAATATTTTCAATATTTTGAAAAAAGAAATATATTCTTAAAATAGCTTTTTTCTACCACTTAATTGTCTGAAACATTTTTCAATTCATACTAAGTAGTAATTAGTAGTTAGTAGTGTTATAATACAAATTTATTATTATTATACACTACTGCGCAATTTTATTTAAAATATTGCAAAACCAAAGAAAAGCAAAACAACTTCATTAATAAAGTTTAACCAAACAAAAACAAAATCAAATCACGTAGGAAAAAAAACAACAACAAAAACAAAACTATTCATGGTCTCTCAATTATAAAACGTTTTACCAAATTGTAACTATTATTACATAAATTTACATTTATATTAGGGTCATCACGTCATATTAAGAAAAATTTCAAAGCGAAAAACAAAAACAAAATAATATTAATTGAAAATTTTTCAATTATTCTACACTACTGTTAAGTAAAAATTGCATTGCACAATACTTGGATTGAATTTTGAAAAAAAAAAAAAAACAAATTGCGACCGACAAAAGCACCATTTTAACTTACAATATAATAATTACAATATATATACGTGCATATTTAATATTGTAGGCGTGAGGTAATATAATAATAAAAAAACAAATATCCATATTAGTCAACAGAAAAACTAAAAACAAAAATAAATAAATAATTAAATTAAAAATTAATTCAAATCCAAGAAGAATGAATTAAATTATTACACTGAGAGATAAACAAAGAAAATTTTCTAAAGAATTGTATTGTGGGTGGTTTCTCTTGAATTTTTTCATAGAAAATTTTCAAATGAAAATTTCCATATTTTTTATGAATGCAAAATTTTACTTAAATAATTCAAAACAAATCACTAAATAATTTATCATTTAATTATATTACTATAATACTAATAAATTGAATTTGTATATATATCTTATATATATAATACACAAAATCGACGACGTGGTGAGTAAAAAAGCAAGAATAGCGGAACAGTAAATTATACCACAAAAAATATTAAAATTTTAGCAAGTTCTTAAACCAAAAATAAAAATATGCAAAACGGTGGTGAATACTTAAAACAAGACATGCCATAGACAATAACATAATTTCTTTAATTTTTGGTAAATCAGCCAATTTAAATGTGGAAAACTACATCTATTGCAGAGCTGAACTTTGCCTTCATAATAGCAAGGTTTCCTGTTATTTTAAATAACAACGAACACGTATTACTTTTTCCATATTATTTTATTGTAGTAAAAATAAAAATATGTTAATCTAGAAAATAAATTAGATCAAGATCAATACTAATAAAAAAAATATTGATATGTGTAACTATCACAATAAAAATAATACATACTTGTAAATGTCCCTAAAACTGATTAATTTAAGCGTTTAATATGTTACGTGCTGTAAAAGCTCCTTTTTTATAGCAAAATCATTTTATAGAACTAAAATTTCAAACTGAATTAGCTCTATAAACAACACTTTTATCGTTATAAGAGCTCCATAAAAGCTCTAAGAACAGATATAAAACTAAAAGTTGGAGCGAACAGCTCTAAATTTAACTCTAGTGCAACACAAAAGGTTTTATAGAGCTAAAATTGTCACTTCGGTTGTTTCAATCGTTTGAATTGTTGAAATAGAAATATGAATCTGAGTAAGAATTATTGAAACTGTAAAGATATAGTCTAAATGTGGATGTCCTCTTAATGTCCGAATGTCCGGAAAACATAATTTTTACACTATAATCTATTTACAACTACAAAAACACTTTTTATAATTTTCTTTTAAAGCGCGAAAGATTGGGAGTGACATTTAAAAAAGTTGTTATTAAGTAATTTTTAATAAATTTTCAAGGTACATAGTTTTCAATAATTTTGTTTTTGAACATTGGTATTTATTTAACAAATAATATAAACTGAATGATGATACTTAAAACAATCATTTTTTTTGTTTTTGTAATTTTCAACTATTGCGAATTTCACCAACACAGTATGGATGAAAGGCAAATTAAAAAAACCTAACTAATTAGATGTTACTATAAATTTTTCTACCAAAGAGGTGAAACAATTTTTCAAATCAGACACACATCAAGCGCATCTTTTTTTTTATATAATTCTAAGTCTATGAGATGAACACCAAAGGGTTTTTTATACAGGCATTTGGCATACACAATTACATACAATAGTTATTTCTTTCCTTTTATATATCAGCCCTATGCTCCACGGATGTGGTTACAGGACAATGATAATGATGAGTTATTTCTTTAGAGTTTATGTAATACAATATCTACTAATTTAAATGTGGAAACAATTATCTATTGTAGACTAACTTCGCCTTCATAATAGCATAGTTCCATTTTATTTTTAGCGATAAACAAACGTCTTAATAATTTTTTATCATTTATTCCCAATGCCAAAGGGTACTGAACCAGTTCGAAAACCTCATAAAGCATTTTTGTTTTCCTAGTTGGGAAACGAACTTGCAACCTTTCGGCTGAAAGACTGGCGATTTCCCTACTGCGCCGTCCAGCGTGTTGTAGTTATCTGAGTATAGCAATCTATATTTGTAGAAGCATTCTTCGTCAATGGTTACGCTAATATCGTAATACTAAGAACAATATTAACCTACGGTATTTGAAGTTTGATATGGAAAAACAGCTCACATATCACATGGCTATGCGACATCAATATTAAAACGTATAACTAGATACTTTTATTTAAAAGCCATTCACCTCTTTATCCAAAAAGAAGCAACAATAGTTGACACCTGTAAGTTTCTTCAAGCTTACAAGCTTAATTTTAAAGTATCAAGTATTTAAATATTGTTTTATAACTATCTCAGGATTACAGATGACATAAATGATAAATGAGCTTCTATTTTCACTAAAAATTTCTATACGAAAAAAAGTTTTGGAAAAATTAATGTAAAGCCAACATCAGTTTTTAGAATTGTACTTGCTACAGTAGACTAAAATAAAGATAATAAAACCGATAATTTTTCGCATATTTTATAAATCTTTTGTTTTGCATATTGTGACTTCCAGGGGTAATCTACTGAAGATACGAATTATAATCAAGAACGGATTCAGCTACTTTAATATTATAAAAAAAAACAATTAAAAAGCTGTTAAACACTTTCTTAACAATTGCTCAATTGAGTTAGAACAAAGTATTATAGAATCCTACAGTGCTGGTTAGTGGTTTCTCTCCTTATTAGAACTCATCAGTCCCCGTGACATCGTAAATGTATCAACAACCTCGCCAATATATTGACGTATGATGGGTAATGTCAAAAAAGAATTGTTTACATTGTCTCATGATCGGTAATTAATTTTTCAGTGTATCCGCGACTCATTTTTACGATACGGGTTGTTAAATTTTTTTTTTATTAATCAAGCAATAAATTTAAAAATAAAAGAAAAGTAAGTATAAATTGTACTTCGTGTTTCAAAAATAAATTTAAAAATGTTTTTTTTTATTTTAATTTACTTTAATTTTAATAGGGAATGGACTCACGAAAGAAAGATATTCTTATTAACTATAAGGCTAAAGAACAAAGTCGATTTGTTTTGTTTTACGAAATTGTCTATATTGAATCTCCATATATATTCACAAATATATTCAATTCAAATATTTTAAAAATTTATCCACAAAATAGGTATTCACAAGAGTATAATATGACATTTGATTTGACATTTATTTCATAAACGTTGTGTTTAGAGTGATCGGAATTGTAAGCAAAGTACATTGTGTCGCCAACACAATATTGTCAGTTCAGAAAATTTGACATATTATATTTGTATGTACATTGTATCGGTTGATGAATTTTTTGGATACATTTCCGATGTCACCGTCTTATTGCGGCATCACCATCTAATCTCAATTGTAAATTTCTTTCTTCAATATAACAAATAAATATTTCATCAGATATATAACAATATGTGGTAACACTTATTCTATCTGTAATCCAAATTTAATTCTTAAGTTATCACATCTGCACATTGTCTCAAGGTGGGTTAAAAGATCAAAGAAAAAAGAAATAAGTAAGTTAAACTTAATCCTTGAATTTGAATTGTTAAGTCAACGACTTTTTTTTTCAAAATATTTTCTTAATGTTTTGTTATTGAAGAAAGCAATATCTTAAACCATTTTTCGATCTGATATATGAATTCTAAAAAAAAAAATTCTAAACTACTTCAAATGAAAAGTTTTTAAATAGAAAAAATAAATAAATAAAATGTCTAAATATCCTTAAATCTTTAATCTTTAAAATTAAATAAAAACTATTAAAAGAATTTCAAAAATTTTATTTTTTTCATATACAAAAAAAATAAAATTGTTTTTGTTTTGTTTTTATTTTTTTTGCTAAAAGTACAAACACATCCAGAGAATATTTGAAATTTTAGAAATAATGACAACCATTTAAAAATTTTCTTTATTTCGTTTCACATTCACAGTTGGATCACAACAAAAGACTTTATATGATATGTAATCAGATTTTTGAACAATACATTTATACATACATTATGACGTATACTCTCTATATACTCAGTACATAAGAGTTTTAACAATATAAGCAATAGTTTTCTAATAATATGTATGAGGATAAAAAGATTTGAAAATTGTTGTAGATCAAATTACAATATTGAGAAGTATATAGTACTGATACAGAGTGTTTTCTTTTATTTATTAATAATAGCCAAGCCAAAACATTAGATAGAGAGCTTTTACATTGGTTGGTATTTTTGAAGCAGAAATTGAGAGGTGGATAAGAAGGATAATTTCAAAACTGCGTGATGATAAGGAAGGCTACGGAAAGTTCGACGCCCAACAAAGCAACAAAAATGCTTAATGGGTTTTCCGACCTAGTACTCTTTGTCATTGGGATAAAATAGATGACAAAAAAAAATGTAGAGTATAATCTAATAAAACTTAAATAAAATGGAACTACGCTATTTAAGCAACAGGTTTATTTGCTGGCAATAATAATAGTTTTCCACATTTAATGAACTGACAAGCCAAAAATTTGATAAGTAGAAATAGGGTAGGGGTCTAAATCCAGAAAAACAAAAGCCCCAAATCAAAATCCCCAAACACAAATTCCGCAAACACAAAATCCCCAAACATAAAATCCAAAAAAAAAATCCCCCCAAACTTCCGCTTCATGTTATTGAAACCTTTATTTGCTGAATGGCAGGAAGATGTAGATGGCAAGATGAAAAAAAAATTAAATACACTACAATTTTTCACATTCCCTCGGTTTACGTTCTAAATTTGTAATTTTGCCGACATAAATTAAAACATTTTGTTTTGCGGATTTTTTTGCAGATTTTTTTTTGGGATTTTGTGTTTCGATGTTTTGGTTTTAGGGCTTTTTAAAAATCTGGTGATTTTATGTCTTGGGAATTTTAATTTTGGAGGTTTAGAGTGGCTCCAATAAAAATACTCTAAAAACATTGTAGTAAAATATGTACTAAAAATTTGCAGTGCCATACTTAATTTAAGCACGAAAAGGTTCGGCAGAACTTACTGTCAAGAACATAAAAAATAAGATTACGAACGAAGATGTTAATATTCATCTTGGTTTGTATATAGGTCATAAGTAAAGAATTGTTTATGTTTAGCGAACACATAAGATAGAACTAGGTAGATTCTGCATTAAAGTAAAGTTTAAAATAAAATTTAAAAAATAGATTTTTACAATTAGACTCATTTTATAAAACAATTCAAATCATTACTTATATTTAAGCTATAAATTGAAAAAAAGTTCGGTATAAATATTTGAACCATTTCACAATCGATAGATATTTAAAAGGAGACGTAGCGAAAGTAATTATGTTTTCAATTTTCAATTTAAAATTTAAACCCATGTATAAGTATACACATAGTCCAGTGACGGGGCGTGGAATTGTCAACTGGGAAAGCACTATAAAAGGAAACAAAAGTTTGTTTTGGCTTTATTTTTCTATTAAAATTTTTGCTAAATTCCACATTTATTCATATCTATTTCTCAAAGTAGTTTTAATTCTCTTTAGGCAGAGAATCGATCGCTCAACTGAAGTAGTTATTACAGGAAATATTATTATTAGTTTACAAAGTTTGAAATATTCATTAAAAGAGTTATATAATCCTGGTCCAATTAAAAATGTTAATATTTCGCAAATACTATTTTTGTTAGTAAAATTTAAGTAAGCAAATATTACTTTAATTTAAGCTGTGACATTAAGAAAGCAATGTCAAAAAAGTGTGGATATTCATGTTCTATAATAATGTTGCAAAATACGAATTATAAGATTTAATTGAAAAATGTCGATTACAGGGTTTTATTATTGTTGTTATTAGTAGAGTAGACATTGATCTACCTTCTTTAAAAATTAATAGTTTTTCTTCAAAACTTCTAGCAGAAAATTATTTTTTTTTATTAACACTTTGCTTTCAAAAACACAATTATTACAATATTATCTATTTTAATTATTTACAAAAAATAAAAATTAAACTACTAATAAATTTTTACACTTGTTAACAAATTAATTGTTTCAAAACTGCATAAAACAAAAATATGACTAAGGAAAATAAACAATGTAGCATTCAATAATAAAATAAGCCACTTCTATCACAATAAGCCAATTTGCTGCTGCGGTGATGTAGGGACTGAATCCGGAATAAATTAAATCTAATCCAATCTAATAATAAAAAGCTACAGAATTTCTAAACAAATCAATACTTTACGTCTCTACTATATAAAAAAAAAACAATCCACTATTTAAAAACAATAAATATTAATTCTTATTAAAGACAACAACCACAATAATGCGCAAAATTAATTTATTACATGCTAGTTGTTTTGTTGAACTTTAATTTTGTGTCATGCGATATTTTGCTGTTTTCTCCCTAGATTATCTATTTTCTATCAGATATTTTCTTATTATATCAGGGAGATTTGGAATGAATATCAGCGACTCATTCAATTTTTTTTCGCTTTATAGTCGCTTTATTTGTTATTTCTTGCTGTTGCTAGAATATTTAATCAAAACAGTGTGCTTTAGTGTACGTATATTGTAAATGAGGAGAATGATATTTAATTTGCGTCATTATATTTTTACGCAATGTATATTTCATCATCATCAACATCAATGTCCTGCAACCCCATCCGTAAGGCATAGGGCGGAAAATGTATAATTATTACAGCTATGGTGATAACTGAAGAATGATTTTTAATATGCATTATTTTCAAATATTTTAATTTGTGGTTGTTGAATATCTCTTGTTGTCTTATATGATTGAAAAGAATAATAGAGTTTACATAGGCATTATTTTCTAAATATCATAGTTAATATCTATGCATACAATTTCAGCTTGAGATTTTTTTTTTCATTCGATTTCAATTTTTGTAATAGTAATTTTCGTACATTTATATTAAGTTGTAAAAAATAATAAAATAATATTTTATTTGGAGAAGCACTCATTCAACTCAATATATGGACGCTTCGTCCCTGACATATACATCTTAACATACACAAATTTTAATTTATCAGATTGTCTGATCCATATTTTTGTTATGTCTGAATGACATTTTTTTTTTTAAATAAATTATTACTTATGCGGTTGTTGTCTAAGATAAATCAATAAAAAATAATTATATAATGCCAAGAATAAATCGAAGTGATGGAAAACAATTATTTAAAACAAAATGAAATTTAATACTATTTTTTATCAAATTTCTTCAACTGTTCTGTTTATCAAAATTTCGAGGAGCGAGCAAATAAGCATTTTTTTTCTGCTCTTGACATAATATCGGGATATACATTGACGTTGTCGTGTTTTGCCGAGGTGGTTCGGTTAAGAGGATGTAATACAGATGTAATTTCCATGGAATATGTACACATGCTTAGGAGATATTTTTAAAATAATGAAAAAACATCAATAGAATGATTTTCTAGAGGAGGAAGATAATCAGTGAGTGGTATTTGAGTCATTAATTAATAAGACAAAAGGGTCTATTTTTGGCATATAGAATGTTGAAAATTTTTGAGTACTTCCTTATATGCGATATTACTTGTTTATCTAATCTCGATTGGTACATTGATTGGTACAAATATAATTGACGGTACAAATCGTCATTGTATAGTGGTTATGCGATCTGACTACTATAACATGAAAGTCATTGACTCAACTTCAACTTGCGGAATTAATTTAAGCTAAAAATTTGTTAACACTTGCGTTATTTGTTATAAATTTCGAAACCACTGTACAACAGGGATGTAATTTTCTATACTTAAAATTAATTAACATACTCGTAATATATAAAAAAAAAATTAAAATTAAAGATTATTATGTGATTGTTTATGGTAATTGTCATATAAATCATATATATATATACGAGTATATATTTAATTTAATTTAACTTAACATTTATTAAACGGCCGAAATTAATCCGGATTGCCAATATTTAGGCCCGTTGCCTACGAGTATATATACAATATTTATTCATTTATTTTTTTATTTATTGATTTGCGGGCTTACAGATAAATCTCAAAATCCTATATATATTATACATATATATAATATATAATATAAATATATTATAACCTAGGAAATTATTTTCAAAACACTCTGTATATAATTGAAATAAAAATCTTTTCAATACAATATTTTGTCTTTGTTTTTTTTTTAATTTTCTAATAACTTCTTTCAATATTGGCTATTCTATTTAGAATATATATACACGCATTAGCACTCTGTATAATATAATAACACTTTCATAACCTATATATATGTATATATATGTATATATATTATATGTATATCCTTAAACGAATTTTTCCAATTACCAACTAAATTGTCTTGAAGTAATCGAAAAGTAATTTTAAAAGTTTTCGCATAGATCCTTGAATTGCGTTTCCATGCATTCACGAAAATAGAAGACAAACTTTAAAATTCTTTATCGTCTTGGACCAAATCTTTTTTTTTTCAGAGAAATTTTTTTTTTGTTTTTTTAACTTTATTTATTTAAAAAACAAAATTTTTGTTGTTAATTTTTCTTTTTTTTTTTTTATTATATTTTTGTTAAATTTGATCCTTACTACAATATATTATATTGTTTATATATTGAAAAATTATAAGACAAATATTAAGGACTCAAAACTTATCTTGAAATAATTTTTGTCAATGTTTTGTTATTTTTGTTTCTATAGAAAACTAATGCTAATACATTTTTATTCTATATATATCTATATATATATATATATATATAAATGTATATAATAGTATATAGGTATCCTTAAGGGTTATTACAATTTTATTTAAATTATAAAAAAGAATTTAGAAAATGTTTAAGAATACATATTACATATACATATATATATATATATATAGGTATGTAAATATATATTATATATATATATATTATGTAATTTATAAAGATATTGAAATTCTTTACTTCTTTACATATAAACAAAAAAATTTTAAAGAATTTTTGGTTTTTTTTTTTAGTTTTACTGTTAAGACAGTTATTATCATGCAACAATAAATAAGAAATTTATTTTTAGGTCAATGAAATATTATCAAATTTTCAGAGATAACTTTAAATTATTTTTATTTTATTATAAGAAATTTTTATTAAACATAATAAATTATTAATTAAAATAATGGTAAATGAGAGATTTATGAAATTAATTAAAAGGATTTGAAATTGTTTATTTAAAGAATAAATAATTTTGTTTATTTGGTATTATTTAAATTTTTAAGGACGAAAAAGAGATAATGGAAAATATTTTTATTTATTCATTTAACATGTTTATTCTATTGTACCGGTACGTGATTATAGATTTAGGCTTTGATATTTTTGACTTTACATTATCTTTACGCTCGAATCATTTTAAATATTCCACTTTAAATTTTATTTTAGGGTAATTGAAAACTTTGTTTTATACTGACTCATTAATAATTTATTTATTTTTAAAATCTCGCTAATTAAAAAATTACCAACTTAAATCCTGAAAAAAAAAAAATGTGGAAATATGTTAAAAAACAGGATTTCCAGCAAAGACTAGATTTAAATGGGATCAATTTTGATTGCCGGATTTTATTACTGTCAAATTAATACTTAAAGCAAGCACATCAAACGTCTATTATAAGACAAAAGCTTTCTAACATTTTATTGTGCAATATTATCATCATCCAGTAGGAGGGTAGTAAAATACCGTCACCTTTGATTCGAAAAATATTACTAAGTACAACCTATCCACCTATATTATCACAATCAAATTATATATGTTAATTTTTTTCCCCAAACCTATAATATTTCAATACTCATCCATCATGTCAAATATCACATTTAAGAGAAAATATTGGCCTAAATTGGAACACTAAGTTTTCATACTCATTTCATTTTTTTTTTTTTATTTAACCAGGTAGCTAGAGACTCATAACTTAAACCCTACCACAAATACATAATTGAAATTAGTCATCACATCAGATCATATAATAATATCGGATTTGTATATTAGATAGTTTCTAAAAAAATTTCTGTACAGACTTTCTTTTTCCTCTTTGATCGATTTTTATCTTTATTGTACGTTTTTTTCTATTCGAATCAACATTCTCATTTACTTGAGTTGGTACTCGTATTTAAAAATAGTTGTAAATTAGTCCTAAATTTTTATTTATTTAATTATTTATTTATAACAGTGGGATCCAACTACAGGTCATTTTCCCTTTCGAAATATGGGCCTTTTATATATTAATTATTTGGTATATATATTATGTAAATATTATTGTTTTATTATATATATGCTTATTATTTATTATTATATTATATTCGACCGACTTTCAGCAATTTGATCATTTGAAAATTTTGTTGGTTCTCTGGAATATTGCTGGAATATTGTTAATGGATATTTTTAATATTTGCCGCTTGAAAAAAATCACGAATATTAAAAGAACATCAAAAAGCGTTTCCAAATTCCTATGAACAATATTCCACAAGATTCATTATATACTTTTGTGTTTTATCTTATAGTAGTTCTAGATGCACTGAACCAAAAAGGTACGTAACTACAATAAAAAAATTCGTTGAGACAATTAAAAATTTATTAATATTTGTCCTATGAACTTGTTCATTGAGCCAATGAATAGCTATTTATTAATTTAATAACCTCGTCGTTAATACAATGAACAATTATTAAATGTGTTTATTAAAATAAATTTTTGTTTTAATAAACATGTTTGTTGAAATAATAAAACATTTCATTGATTTAATAAATTTGTTTATTAATTTAATAACATAAATTTTTGTTTCAATAAAGATGTTTGTTGAAATAATAAAATATTTCATTGAAAATTTTATTTTGTCGGCATTTTGTCGGTCTTCCCTTCTATCCTTCTCCCCCGTCTTCCACTTCTATCCTTTATTTGATCGTTGTCCCCGCTTTCTGAACTCTCCTCTTACTTCCCACTCTTCGCCACTTATCACTTCTTTAAATAAAAATACAATGTTTTTTACTTTTTGTGTATTTTTATTTTAATTATTTGGATTTTATTTTTTTAAACAATTTTTATTTTATAATAAATTTTTGTTGATAACTTATTTTCTTTTGTATCTCTTAGTCTTAGTTTTAAATTTTCATTAGTTTTAAATATGAAATGATTAAATATGTTTTTTAATTTTTTAAATTATATTCTTAAGTAGTTTATAACATTTTATTTAATTATTATTTTCTTTACTTGTTATATTTATTTTGGATTTTTCGTTTATATCTCACAATAAATTTACTTCTTAATTATTGTAAATAATTTTTTTTATGTGGCGTTTAACACTATTTTTTAAATAAAAAATGTCACTAACTATTCTCTTTTTTGCACATTTGTATTTAATTTTAATTTGTTATATTTTATTTTGGAATTTGATTTAAGTTTTGTGTATGATAGAAAATCTAATTATTGTAAGTTTTTTTGTATTAATTTTTATATAGTTCTTTGTAATTTTGTTATTGTATTAATTTTTATATAGTTCTTTTTTATATAGACTATATTGGAATTGACCGGAAAGAAAATAAAGAATTTAAAATTACGCTAATTTATAAGATCTTACAATTATAAATTCTTTTTTAAACTGAAAAATTCGGTTAAAATACGACTACATAAATTACAAATAACACGCGTCGCGCCATTAAGTAAACAAAAAAATTGTTAGTTTTAATAAACTAGTTCGTTGAAATAAAGAAAAAATTCCGAATTTTAAAGTATGAATTCGTTGACATAACGAAACATTTTATATTTGATTGATATTATGCAAGTAACAAATATAAAAGTATACATACATATTAATGAAGGCATTGCTAATCAAAGAGAAAATTATTGATTTTAACAAACGAATTTGTTAAAACAACGAACACTGTTATTAATCTAATTTTAATGAAAGTGTTTCGCATTATTAATGAATTAGTTGTTCAATTATTGTATTAAAAACTGCATATTTGTGTCAATAAATCCTAATTCGTTGAATCAATAAACAGTTTATTAAGAAAAAAAATAAGAGATGTTATATTTTCGTAATATTAATGAATAATTAATTGAGCCAACAAAAAATATGTTAATAATCGCTGTTCATTGATATTACGAACAATTTTTTTTTCAGTGTGCTCAACATTCACCACTAGTTTTATTTTCTCCTTTTTAGGGGGCTAGCTAGTTTGGTTTCGATAAAAGTATATTTTAAAAATTTGTATTTTTACATTATTATTTAAAAGTTTAAGTCAACTAACGAAATAACGAAATTCATAAAAAACATGTCTTTCTCATAGACTCACAATTTGGTAGTGATTAGAGGCTTTAATTTTTATATTTTTTTTTACAAAATTTAATCAAATAAATTTTTAATATATTTTTAATATTTCTAATTGAATTGTTTTTTTTTATCTTTTCAGGTAAGTTCTAATCTAATAAATTAAAAATAATTTTGCTGATCCAGTAAGTCATTAGTCTCCTAATATTTATTAACGTATCTAATTTAATTTTTATTGTTTGAAATTGCAAAGCATTTAATTTCAAATAATAATTTTAATATATTTTTTTTTGTTAATTTAGTTCTAAAACTCTTAATTCATATGTAGAAATTAACTATATATATTTTATATATACCAGTGAATCCCCTGTGCAATTGCACAGAAGCAGTTCTTTCAGGTACGATTTTATATAAAGAGAAATATTTGTTCTGGTATAATTGTAGTTGTTTTTTGAATCGCTTGATTATTGAATATATATATATATATATAATGAAATTAAACTATAATACCTAATACTTTATGATGAAATTAATACTGATTTCAATATAACTGAACACAATAAAATCCCATTACTCTCAACATAGCAGATCGATGTATTTTAATTCGTTTACAGTCAAAAACATTTGTAGTCACAATTCTGTTATATATCAATAGTCAACAATTTATTTGAAAGAGAGTAATAAACTTCATAAGTTCATACAATCGATGTCGTTTATTGTCAAATTAAAATATTACGCCAATTTTTTCAATAAAACAAAAAATAAGTCAAAAGTGAATTATTTTATTAAAAAACTGTTTTAAATATTGCTTTTTTCTGTTCTTTATTACAAATATGTATATTTTGTGATTACATAACAGAATTGTTATTTATGAATAAAATAAAGTTTTAAATTGTTATACGAAAGATATTTTTTTGAATTTGATTTTGCTTATAAAGATGCAGTTTTTTTTTCACTACGCCTATAGTCACAAAACGGTTATAAGTAGTCAGAAATATTACTGAAATTTTGCGAATTAACCGTGTTTTACTATATATATTTTTTTTAATAATAGCAGAAACAAATAAACTAGCATTTGTTATATCATTTTTGAAGAGTATGATCTGATCTGATTTTTTTTTCTGTTTTGTTTTCAATTTTTGTTTGTGTTTTTGTTTTTGTACTTTTTTCTATAAGTTTGTGTGTTTATTTAAAATGACAGAATTTTAATGAAGCCTTTTTAAAAATTGTTCGTGATTGAAATTTATTTTCGCTGATACAATATTTTGGTTATCTAAAAGCTGAAATGCTTCGTTATTTATGATGCATCTACATTAACCTTTATTGATGGGATTAAGGTATAGCTTTTAATCTATTTTTTCAGAAGTGTAATCTAAAGGTCTTGAACCATATATAATTATTCTTTAAAATAAACTTTCAAATGGTGATCCATGGACCATGTATTGAGTTTTAGAACTTTTTTTAAAAAAAATCTGTGAACTTTTGTTGTTGATTGAAATCTGTTATGTATTTTAGTCATTAGTTATGGAATAGTTATGGAATAGTTAACTTTATTTTGTATCTATTAACTATTATTATATAATATATTATTATGTACCTATTAACTGGTTTTATCAAGGCTAACCTGCAGCAGTCTCGATATAATTTGTTTTTAATTTTTCTTAAATTTCGGGTCGCATCTTAGCAATTACATGGAGATAGTTTTCAAATGCTCCAACATGTCTAATTTGTTAGCGTAGAGACAAATTTTATAGTAACTCCACAAAAATCAATTCACCAACATTAAATTGCATGAATTGGCCAACAACAATTGACATCACCAAAACGTGAAATAATGCTATCAAGATACTTTATTAAGATATCCAACGGTACATCAGAAGTTTGGCATGTTGTGACGCTTTGTTGAAATCACTTTGTTGAAATCACTTTGTTGAAATCACTTTGTTGAAATCACTTTGTTGAAATCATTCGATTGTCACGAATTTCCATAGTAAGTTTTATTTGTTCTAAACTTATATTAACTTCATTAAACAAATAAAAACGCAAAATTTGTATTAAACGGTAAATCCTTTACCCGCGAAGAATCTCTATGATATAAGATTTGAATTGGGGTCTAAATCCCCGAAAACAAAATCACCAAATCTAAATCCGCAAAAACAAAATCCCCAATTTTATTTTTAAACTCGGGGGCTGTCGTCCCAAACCCCCAGTACTTATTTATTGGAACCCTGTTTTTTCCGACGGCAGGTAAACGCATACGGCACAATTTTAATAAAAAATATTTAAAAAAAATTATTTTATTTTTAAAGTAGGGCGGGACGGTACTCATTTATTGGAACCCTGTTGTTTTTTTCGACGGCAGGTAAGCGCATGCGGAACAGTTTTAGTAAAAAACATAAAAAAAAGATTTATTTCATTTTTAAAGTCGGGGGGATGCTGCTTCCAAACCGTCGCCACTCATTTATTGGAACCCTGTTTTTGCCTACGGCACAGTTTTAGTTAAAAATATAAAAAAAAATATTTATTTTATTTTTAAAGTCGGGGGATGCTGCTTCCAAACCGTCGCCACTCATTTATTGGAACCCTGTTTTTGCCTCGGCACAGTTTTAGTTAAAAATATAAAAAAAAATATTTATTTTATTTTTAAAGTCTATTCCCCCTTCACATTTATTGCAACCCTGTTTTTGGCGACGGCAGGTTAACGTATACGGCACAGTTTTAATAAAAAACATTAAAAAAAATATTTATTTTATTTTTAAAGTCGGGGCTGCTGTTCCCAAACCCCCGCTACTCATTTATTGGAACCCCTTTTTTGCCGACGGCAGGTAAACCCCAATACGACATAGTTTTAATAAAAAATATAAAAAAAAAACAATTTTTTTACTTTTAAAGTTGGGGGCTGCTGTGCTATTAAAATTATAATGTTAAACGAGAATGAGTCAATTTTGGAGACGTATTGAATCGCATGAGGACATTATTTACATAATATTTAGAACTTTTTTTTATTATAGTCAAAACCTAGGTCATAGAACTTTTAAATACTTGCGTACGTTGGTTATTTGTTAATGACTAATTATGACAAATAATGTTGTTAATATTCATCTTAAGCCTCTCCAAATCATAAATAAAAACTTTATTTTTACCACAACATATTCAGATAGATGGAAAATGTACCTTATCAGGAATTATTTTCAATGTAGATGTAGAAATAATGATATTCTATGTAGATGTTTTTTAATGTAGAAACACTAAGAACCACCTAGAGCTCTAACACTTAATATGTGTAAATCATTAACGATACGATGTAGACAACACGATTCACAAATTCCTTATCCTATCTCCAATACTTCTAGTTTCTTCAAATTTTTCATTTCTTTAATCTTCAGTAATCTTCAGTAAATTTCGACACACAGTTCGTAACTAGACAATTTTGCACAGAAAGTGTATTGTTGCAAATTAACATTTGAGACTATAACATTGCCTGATGCTTATTGACAGCACCGTTTGATTGAATTCAAGAGGTTCTATAGGCTAGAAAGAAATTTATAAATACCTATATAAATTCTAGGTATATTAGACTATACTAATTATTTAGTAGAATATTACAAAGTGGAAAATTATTAATTTAAATTCAATTAATTATCTTTCAAAATTTTCACTTCATACCTAAATTAAAAAAAAAAAAAAAAAGCAAACAAAATTTAAGTTGAGGCATTTTAGAAATCACAATAAAGCAAGCTTCTTAAATTATAATACAAAATTTAATATCGTAAAGTTAATTATTTTACGATCATTATTCCAATAAATTACCAGGTCGAGGTGAACAAAAAAGTTGTTTGTTTTTATTTGCCTTTTAATTCCTATCCAAAGATCATATTAAGTAGTTTTGTGTGATTTTTATTGTATTTTTTATTTTTTGAATAAAAATAGAAATAAATTGTCATATAATTTATCTGTAATGTAAATATGAGTTTTATTTAAATTTTATTTTTAAAAATACACTATGGAAGTGTGATTCTAAAATTCTTTTTTAAGATTATAATTAAATAATAGCTATAATGTGTGTACTTAAGTTAATTTGTACTGGTTTCAATGGATTTGTGAAACTAAATTCTATTTGTATATTTATTTATATAAGTTTATAAGCTGAGTTCAAGAAATTTTATCATGTCATTAGTCTATATTTATTTTCAGTGTTAAATTAAATAATATTTAAATTTAGATTTTAATTAAGGGTTTATAATATTATATTTTAATTATTCCAGTCAATGTTATGCCTGAATCTAGAGGTAGTTTTCATCTTCAATTGTAAAATAGTTTTTGTGATTGAGTAAATATTTGTCCAAAATGCGAGGGGCTGTATAAGTCAACACACTTAGACCAAGGAGCTGCATTGTGATACAATCCCAATTCAAAGTGATATGTGCTGATACTCGCACAATATTCAGCCATATTCTTGAAAACTTATTGGGTTACTAACCCATAGAAAATTGAACCGCGTCCACGGCTAAATAAATTTTTCAATAGTCTAAAAAAATAAATTTTTTAAGCTACTTTTTGATCACTGACGCGATGAATCTTCACGAATATGGGTGATTGTGTTATTCTTTCTACTTCTTTATACGTGCGTAATGTAATGCACAGCAGTTACTATTTATCTATTTTTTGAGTCTTCAAAATTCATCATACTTACAATTAGTAAAAAAAAATGTATAGCTTAAATTAGGTATGTATAGAAGAAGATTCACAGCAAATCGCTGGTTAAATAATAACGTAGCTAATAATAACGTAGATATTAATTAATTCCTTAAAGTACATACTACCCAAATTTTCTAAGGAATAATAACAATAAACTAATGAAAACAGCCACACGCTCCAAAACATATAAATAGCAGAAGAGAACCGGTCTAGTCCAACTATCGAAAATAATGGCTGAACAATAAGGTACAAATACAATCATGGATTGTATTAAATATAAAAGTAACCAGAACTATTACAATATATTATAAAATCCAACAGAATATAATGGGCAGAACATTTGAAGCGCATGTCTAAGAATCGGTCCTTTACGGAAAAGTTCATGGAAACGAATCAGCTGATAAACCGAAACTGAAATAGATTGATATGGTCATAGATGATGGGTCTTTAATACTCAACATCAAATACTGGAAAGTGACTTGATCCAAGGAGCCATGCTTCATGAATGAAGCTCTAAGGAGAACATTTTGATACGCAGTTCGAATTGTTATTTCTGTAGCATTGAACAGTCTTAATGCGTTAAGGTTTAGCTTTTTGAAACACGTGCTTATTGACATCAATTTAATTTTTAATATATTATATGTGGTCATTCTGAGTCAAATACTGCTTTTTTATTTTCACCCTGCCCCGTTTATAAATTGGAACGACCTAACTCTATCCCCATAAAAAAAACGTATACCAGCTGTTTCAACAACTATCATATGACAGATTCAAAACTGTCATACAACTCAACTCCTAGCATTGATCAGAAATGTTTCAAAAACCAAAGGTGTTACAGGCCTGACATATATTTTCTAAAAAATAAACAAATCTGTATTTTACCGATTTTCAAAATTCAGATTGGTCTGCGTGGCTGTTTTTAAACTTCAAGACTCATAGTACGTGTCAATAATATTTAAAAGCTGTTACAAACCTGAAAATTAGTGATTGTGTACTCTTTTAGAAATAAACAAACACGTCTTTTATTGATTTCCAAAATTCGTACTGGTTCGGGATCCTGAATTCCAATTAGAAATATTTTAAAAGCCAAAGTTTCTACAGAAAATTGGTAATTGTGTACTCTTTAATAAATAAATAAACAAAAAGTCTTTTACAGATTTAAAAAATTTTAACTGGCTGACTCAGTATAGAACTTACTACAGATTGTATTTACTCAGCACAGAACTTACTTTCAAATTATCAACTCAACTTACCACCGTTGGGTTGGTTAACGGCTACACGAAATGAAGCTTTTAACCAACGTACCGAAATTTTTAAATATGATGGATATGACAATGTTTTAAACATTTTCTCCTAACCCAGCCAGAACTAAAAATAGGATCTCCTAATTGTGGTTTCGCAAAATTTCAATTATCGAAACAATACAATACCAGATTAGTAATGAAAGTGTAAATACATATATACCTATTTTATTCTTATGTTATTGAAACACAAATTAAAACAAATTCAAGCCTACTACTGTGATTTTATTGTGGACCTAGCATGTGTTTAAATATTTGCTTGGCAACTTCTAGAATAAATCAACTTCGGTTCATAAATCAACTTCGGTTCATAAATCAAAATTTTATTGAAGTAAATTTTATATGTTTATTATGGGAGTCACACGAAATCGCCAAAATCAAAATCCCCAAGACACATAATCCCCAGACTCTTAAAAAGCCCCAAAGCCAAAATCCCCAAAAAAAATGTTCAAAAAAATCCCCAAAAAAAATGTTTTAATTTATATCGGCAAAATTGCAAATAAAATAATTTTTTTCTTATATTTTTTACTAAAACTGTGCCGTATTCGTTTATTTGCCGTCGGCAAAAACAGGGTTCCAATAAATCAGTACCGAGGGCTTGGGGGCAGCATCCCCCGACCTTTAAAATAAAATAAGTCTTTTTTTTAATATTTTTTTCCACAACTGTGCCGTATGCGTTTACCTACCTTTGACAAAAACAGGGTTCCAATAAATGAGTATCGGGGATTTGGGGCGGTAGCCCCCGACTTTAAAAATAAAATTGGGGATTTTCAAAAATTTTATTTCGGGATTTTCGGGGTTTTTGGGGATTTTGATTTTGCGGATTTAAGCCCCAACCCTTTTGCATTCCATCCGGACAACTTAGGAGGGATGGGCGCAATAGGTAGAGGGCTTGCTTTCAACCGACCGAAAGGACCCAGGTTCGATTCCCGATGAAGTAAAAAAAAATGCTTTCTAGATTTTTCGATGTGGTCCAGTACCCTTTGTTATGGGGATAAAAATAATTGAGAGTATAATCTGGTAATCACTTAAATAAAATAAAAGCTACTCTATTTAAGAAGGCTTAGTTCCTAACAATAGCAGTAGTTTTGCACATTTAATGAGTAGATAAGCCAGTAATTTGATAAATAAATGCTCGAAAAACATATATTGTAGTTATAAACTTGCAGTACCGTACTTAATAAAACACGAAAAGGTGATTCTACCTAAGTTACTCTCAAGAACATAAAAACAAAAAAACAAAAATATGTAACAAAAGAAATTAACTCTCTTAGAAATTAATAATAGGTGGGTAGAGTTCACCCAGGTGTTTCGACTCGAGGGACCTATTTGTTGTTATTGTGGTTGAATTAGGTGATCCCTATTTATACTATAGCCTCTATTTGTTATTTTCGGTTGTATTAGGCGACCCATTATCACTCTCCCAAGAAATTCAGTACTAGAGCCACCATGTGCGATTGAGAAAATTGATCAAATCACCGATTCCACTTTACCTAGTTTTAAGCAGCTGCAAAGGAAGTGTTCAAGAGCTAAAAACCTATTTACTCACCTACCTACCCAGAAAATAATAACATCAATTTGAGTTTTTCAATCATATCAGTTTTAATAAACAAAATTTAAGCCCTAATGTTGATGCACAGCAATCTATAGATTATTAAAACATCAACTACTATAAAATTTCTATTTGTTGTAATAATAATTTCTATTCGATTTGTTATTTCTATCGAAGAAATTCATTTCAAAACTCTCAGATACAAAAAATTTTAAGTTTTTTTTTTCCAAATTTCATTCACAAATTTTTTTATTGTTTGTCTCTTTTTTAACAATTTTTTATTATTTTTTGCTTTTTTTTTTGTTCAAATATCTGTACTTTCAATTTACCGTTGGTGAACGGAAGTTGTAAATTTATTTAAGGAACAAAATAAAAATCCATTCATAAATTTTTCAATAAAAATTTCTGTTTATGTTCCGCAAAAAAAAACATTTTTTTTTCTATAAAATTTTCTCTATTTCTACCCAGCGATGTTCTACCAGATATAAAAAGTATCTTAAAATAAATTTATTCAAAATTTATTTTTTCATTCAAAAGAGAAAAAGAAACAAAAAAGGAATAAATACAAAAAAAAAACAAAATGTAACAAAAATAGAAGAGCTTCACCGTTTTTAAAGCAAACTATATTATTAAAATCGATGAACTTTAGTGACACCTTCCAGAAACACAAAATTGAATAATTATTATTGAGAGAAGTAAAATGTGATCACACTGTGAGCTATACAAAATCATTCATGTTTATTATGATGACAGAATTATGAATGAATTTTGTAAAATAGTTTTTTTTTGTATTTCTATTTTTTGTTTTTGAACACTCTTGAGTTATTTTAATGGTTGAGTAAACCTAAAATGGAAAAAAAGGAACAAAAACTATATTTTATCGATCTCCAGCATACATAAGATTTTTTTTGTTCAAACAGTTTTGGAAATTTATTGTTATTAAACCAGTCAGAAGATCTACAAGATTTGTTTGGGAACCTGTCAGCAAAATCGTCAAAATCGTCAAAAACTCCAATGCTACAGGTACCTCAATCTACGCCAAAAGAACAATCATGGGCAGGTATATAACGATAAACCATGACTTATTAAAAATTAGGGACTAGAAAACTTAAGCATTCCCCGGAATTCGATATTTTCAATATTGCGAAAAGCAGGTTTTTTAAATCGATGTAAGACATATTTTGCACCCTACATTCGACCCAAAATTGAGAACAAATCGCAACTATGGGCGGGCGCTTCAAAGACTGCTTACTCGACAGAGTACAACAACGTGCTATTCGCCTCATTGACGATGTGAATGTTTCATCAATACTTGCTTCACTTGGTCCTCATTGTATCGTTTCACTTGTATCGCATATTTCGTGGGAGGAGGCACATGCTTGGAAGAACAAAAATCACTACTTCCGCCTTTTAAGCAATCGACGTCGAGGAACGCGAAAGGTTACAAATGCCAACCTCTACACCGTGGAATTACAAAGATGGTTCAAGACTGGTTATGGAAATTCGTTTATCGTCACAACTTCTAGAAGGGATAGTTTTTATTTGTTTAATTTACAAAAAATTAACAAAAGAACATCAATAACATAGTTCGTAACTCCCAGCCGAACCTTTCTCCAACTTCTTTCTCCTTTTCTTGTCTCTAACTATCCCTTTTCTTTTCTCTTCCAAAACCCAACGGTACTAAAGTATAAAGGTTTTTCTGACCTAAGTTTAGACTAATAATATAAAAAAAAATAATAATAATGTTTGGATACCAAACTCGGTAAATACGATACATTCGTTAAATTTTGCGTTGAATAGGAGATGGGGTATTTGGGAAGAATCGAAATGCAAGTCAAAATTTATTTTTACTGAAAAAAATATTTCTTTTCTTCTCTCTTCTGTGTTTTATCCCTCATACAATTGGAACCCAAACGTTCGAGAGAGTTATTACTAGGGTTAACAGTATTACCACCAAATGAAGGTTAATTTTGGAAAACATAGTGGGAGAGTGGAAACTACTGTTATTGATTTTCACTGTTCAGTATAGATTGTATAGAAAAATGTTGAGCTGAATGGATTTACCCTATTATAAAATTAAAATTAAAACATTTAAAACGCAAGTTCATTTTATGTAAATGCTCCTTTATTTATTTTTAAATATATTTTTATTGTTTTTGTTTTCTTCGGTTTTCCTTATTATGAATTTCGGTATACATAAAATACCATCATCAGCTGATTTAATGTAAATAAATTAATCCCGCCTCCAATAGTAGGCCCCACTCCAATAGTAGAATTCCTTTACATTAAAGCATAAGTATTAATTATTAAGCATAAGAATTGGTGACGTATAACAATGCTATAGAAAATAACATCATAATGGCTTTATTCACTCAGTACTTTTGACTGATAAATAAAGCCATATCGTTGTTTTTACCGTTAATTTATGCTGTACCTTTACGTAATTACTATAAAGTTTTCTTCTTTTGCTTCTTTAATTCGGTATTTAGTGCCTGATAGTTCTTATTTCTTATCCTTAATTTTGTGATGATGACATCCAGTTTTCATACCAGTATTTTTTTGGATATTTTCCTGATAGACGTTTGATATTGATTTGGCCATTCATTACTATCTTTGCCAGTCCACCTTCTGCCAATCTATTTACATGGTTTCTCCAGTTGCTTCGTTTATTTCGACTTCAACGGACAATATTTTGAATGTCGCATACGTCTCTGATTTCATTGCTACATTCTTATCTCTTAATGTGTTTCCACACCTCACAGTTGGCAACTTTTTTGTGTTGAGTTAAATATAGTCGCGGTTGTCTCAATAGCGTACTTTAAAATACCTTAAATGTATACGGTCGAATAAATTTCCGTCATAATGACTAGACTGCGACTTAAATTTTCTATATCGTCTGCAAAAGTAGAAATATAATCGTTTGTATGTTTAGGTAGGCATATCTGACGTATACAATAAGTACAGCAGTGGACCTAAGACACTGCCTTAATTGTTAATGGATATTTTACATCTAACGAGCTCTTTCGAAATAGTCATGAATTTTGTTTTTGTTATGAATACATCCTGGTTGTAGAATTTAGCAGCTTCGACTGTGCAGATCATCTTCATTCTATAAAAATGATTTTAAATAAAGTCGATTCTGAAAATACAAATCTTAATAAGTTAGAGCTCATCTTGTAGTTTATAGCTATGTCTGAAATCAATTTTTTATGTTACTTACATAAATTATATAAATATTTATGTAAAAAATAAAATTAAAATTTATATATATAGGTATATTAAAATTAATGAATTCTTCTAAATTAAACTAGGTCACAATTTGAAGGAGACGAAAAAATAAAATAAAATAAACTAAAAAAAAAAATTGTAATTTATTTTATATTCTCTTTAGTCTTTACTCTTTTATTTAAATTCTTTTTTAATTATTTTATTTTTTTTTTTTTGTCTTTTTAGATTTGTTATTTCTTCTATAAATTACCTAGTTTTTTTTTATTATTATTATTATTATTAAGCTCACTCTAGTTTTAAAGTATGCCATGCCAGTATATAAATATTATGTACGTTCGCATACTGTACACTGTCACTGTCATAATAGTACGTGAACAAATTTTAATGTTCTAAAACGCGTACGATTATAAATCACATGCTGCTGTTGTCACTTTTTTCCATGTTTTTTTTTTTTTTATTTATTTTTTTATTATAATTATTATTGTTATTTTTTTTGTTTGATATGTTTTTTTTTTGCCTTGAAATTAAAACAAAAAACGTGTATTTAAATTTTGATTTTAAATTGCAAAACTATGTACACTAAATGTGTGTATCTAATCTACAAAACTACCTAACATATAGCTACCTACTATACAATTTGGAAGTTAATTGTTTGTGTACTAACAGCAGCCGATCATTAAAATGGTAGCTAATATAGTATCTAATCTCGTGATTATTTTAAAATAATAAACAAATAAAAAAAATTATCAAAGTCATCAAGTTGCCATATTAAAAAGCGAGTACTTAATTTATTTAAAATTAGAGAGAAATTTGAACTTGATTTAATTTTTGTTTTGTTTTTGGAAATAATCCTTTTTAAGAATGGTATGCGATTTTAAATTGGAAATTTACTGAAATTAAAAAAAAAAAAATACAATTTGGAAATCGGAAATTTTGTATATGTACGTCTAATTAGAAATGTGAATACATAAAATTTTATTATAGACCGTTTTCAATGTGTGTATCTATCTACAAGTGCAATTCATTGAATAAAATTTAAAACTTGTAATAATTATTAATAAAAAATAGTTTAGATTGGTATGTGGTGGTGGCATGTAATAAGTCCCATCTAAAAAAAGCCAAAAATTCCATGGTATTTTTGTCTCAGTTAGGTGAGTTATAATTTCCAATAGGACTTTGGACTTGAGTCCTTTTTAGTTAAAATAAAATAAACACAATATATAAAATAAAGGAATATTTTAGTTCAAATAACAAAAAATTTTATTTCTAAATTATAATAATTAAGATAAATTATATAAATTGAAAGTTATTATAATAATTATTGTAATTAAAAATATTTTAAAGTTCTATGCTGTTTTACACAATGTTTATCTAAATCATGTTTAGGCATAGCCGCTGTTGGATACAAAAAAATGATATCTCCTGGCATCCGGTGACTTATGATTCAGTTGTTTTTGTATTTTTGACCATATTAGTAGGTGAAAGTGAGACAAAACTCCCATGATAATTTTTACTCCTTTTAGTGAGACATAAGTACCAATGGAACTTATGACATGACACCGTATATGTAGTAAGTTCATGAATATAGCCATGACATGTGGTGGTGTGAAGCGGAACATCGACATATCCGAATCTGGTCGGAGACAATAAACATAAAATTATGGAAAATAGTTGAATATTTTCCTTTCAATTTTACTAAACAGGCTTAGTGTTTGTCATATACACAAATTGCAATCTACAATCCGTAAAATTTTGTACGATTAGATTATTAATTAAAGCAAGCCTAGACGAAAGCTTGCTACAAATGATTGTGTACAATATCCCACGTAACATTTTATTGTTATAGAAAGAAAATTAGTGTTATAGGACTTCTATATGACTCCTGATAAGCACTAAAGGTTGTTATAAGGATGTTCTTTAAATTTTATTATTCCGGGAGAAAATAATGGGTTCAGCAAGTGGTCCAACAATAATGTTGCGTAATCCTATATGAAGAGTTAAACTGCTGTTATAAGAATAGAATTGCTAGAATAGCAGTAGTAGTGTTTACTGTATTTCTATATAATGTTATTAATAAACTTACTGTATGTAGCTTTTGAATAAATATATAGAATAAATATTTTGCGACGACCATTATTTTCTACAAACATGGTAAAATAAAAGATAAACTCCATAAAATTATAAAATAAAAACATATACACTAACACATATGTATAGATATTACTCCTATAACACTATTAAAGCAATTCCTCCGGTGCCTTATAGGATTCTTCATTTTAGTGCTACAACGTATTTATAACGTTTCGCAACAATCAAATTAACACTAACCTATGCTATAAGAGTGTTTATAATAGTGTTATAAGAGTGCGCAAGAGATTTATAGCAATAAAATTGTTATGTGGGATATGATCAATAAAAAATCACGTAAAATTATTTTTCCTATAAGATTATTGCTATAAGATATTTGAATTAATATTTAAAACCCTCTAAAAGATGTACGAAATAATTTAAATAAATTTGTTTGCATTAATTTTGAGATCTCTAGTAAACAATTGAAATTACATCTGTCTATTTATCTATGTATGTATATTTGTATTAAATGTTCTATAGTAAAAATAATGTATGACAGATCACCTTTTAACCACTTTGACCAATTAATAATATGATTGAGAAAAATTAATTGAACTTCTATTTCAGGCAATTTAATTTTTTTTTTTTTTTTTTAATTAAAAATAGACATCATAAATTTCAATTAATTTAACATTATTGTGTTTATTTATTCTTATTTTTTTTTATTTTCATTCACATTTTATTGAGTAAAATAATATTTTACAATTTTAATTGAAATGGAACTATACGGTCTAGTTTTATAGATTAAAATTAATTACATAAATTTCTATTTAAAAAGATAAAATTAGTGCCATTTATTTGGGAGTTATATTATGTAGGCTGATAGTGATATTTTAAATGCTGGGATGGGACGGGTTGATTTAATGGTGGATTTAAGAGTTTAAATTTTAAAAAATAAAATTTTTTAACCTATGAGAGTAAACCTATTTCGACTACAAATTAAATTTACTGTATTAGAAGTCATATGGACTATATGAATAGAATGTCTAATAGTACATATAATCCCTATATGTATACAGTGATCTCAAAATTTATTTGATCATAGAAAAAGTTTGTTTACAATACTAGCAAAATGAGCTGTAATTGATAAAGTAGTTAAATCATAAGGTACATAAAACTAGTAAAATGTTATATAGTACATTTAATAAATACATTTAATAAATTTACAAAAATGTTATTTGCACACTTAGTAGAAGAAAAATTTGCAAATGGACATTAAAACATTTGAATATTTGGTAACTTTAATTGACATACGTTTTAGTCTACTACATACGTTTTAGTTAGATTCCGGGTAGCTACAATGCAGATTAACTTGCTAGAGAGGATACTATCTTAGAAATCCTTTCGGAAAGGAGTAATGTGGGTGCACCTCTAAGTACCTGTAATCTATTTATTCGAAAATATGCAATAAGATGCAATAAAAGCTTCAAACTTCAAATGGTCAGGTAGACCAGACTGCAACATTACCAAACCAATCTGGTTTATGCTGAACCTGAAGCGCTTCCTTGACCTACTATCTTTGAAAAAGTGTGACGTCAGCACTGTGGTAGGAGTCATTACGGGTTTTTATCTTAGTGGTAAACATACGAGAATACTTGGACTCCTCTCAAACGACTTTTGCAGAACGTGTAGAGAGGAGGAAGAAGATGAAACTGTTCAGCATCTATTCTGTACCTGCCTGGTCTTTATCACACAAGGTAAACCCATCCAGGAACCTTCTTCTCGCTGGCTGAACTTGAAGGCACTAAAATTAAAGACCTCCATCGCTGTAAAAATCTCGAAATTGTTCAACAAGTAGAGTTTTATGCAAGAAAAGTTTCCGCGGTATTACATAAGTAGTGGTCTAAGTGTGTCGGCGTACTGTCGACACCCACTACTACCTACATACGTACCTATACCTTGACATGAGATCTATTCTCCCTGACTACCTTATTTATTTTGTTAATTTCAAATTTGAGGATTTTGAAGATTTTAGACTTAAATAGTACTTGGCGACTAGACATAATACTGGTTTCTAAATAAATAATTGGTAGGCTTTTGAGCAGCATGTAATGCCTTTAGTAAACTCTAGTTCTAAAAATTGACTTACTTCCGCACTGATTACCTTGTATTCTCTCATGTTTAAAAATTCGCTTAATATTGACTTAGTTTTCTTTTGATAGCTTTACTAAGCGTCTGTAACAGCTATAAGAAAGAATTAATTAAAAAACGGGAGAAGTGTTTTTAAGGCAGCTTGAAGGTCTACAATTTTGTATATACCAGCAGTTTTATGTTCTCTTTTATTTATTTATACATATGGAATACTTATACCTCAATGGTTAATATTGCAGGTTGAAAGACAGTATAATATGTGTGCCAAGCGAAACGCTCAACTTAAACTTCATAAACAATATAAGCCCGAATTACAAAAGCTCAAATGATAAAATCCCAAATTACTAAATCCCAAAATACCCAAATTCGAAATTACAAAATCCCAAAATCCCAAATTACAAAATCCCAAATTACTAAATCCTAAATTGCAACACCCCAAACTACAAAATCCTAAAGTCGCAAATTCCAAAATTACAAAATACCAAAATCCGAAATTATAAAATCGCAAACTACAAAATTACAAAATTTCAAAATACCCAAATCCGGAATTAGAAGAGCCCAAACTACAAAATCCCAAATTAATAAATCCCAAATTACAAAATCCCAAATTACAAAATCCCAAACTACAAAATCCAAAATTACAAAATCCCAAAATACCATAATCCGAAATTACAAAATCCCAAACTACCGAATCCCAAATTACTAAATCCCAATTTACAAAATTTCAAACTACAAAATCCCCAGCTAAAAAATTCAAAAACTTTAAAAACTAAAGGCTTATATAGATTTGAGAAGTATACCTACCAAATGAGGAATTGTTTAGTACGGGCTTCTGAGCAAAAGCCTAGCAAATTTAATAAGAACAAAAATTGTTTTGTAAATATTTAAAAGAAAAATATAATATGTAAAGTATATATATACATTATGCGATATTCAGAATTAGGGACTTTTTGTTAGTTATGAAATCAAGGTAATACCTACGCTTTTTCAAAAATATTTATGTATATGTACATATGTACATATGTATATGCGAGATTCATAACTTGAAGGGATATTTTACAGTTGGTTACAAAACCTATTCTTTCCGTGTATATATCTTCTTCTATTCCGCCTTTTTCAGAATATGCATGTGCAAGTATATATGTACATATAAAATTGTCAATTAGGGCATACTTTAGAGTTAGTATTGTCTGTTTACAAATTTTGGTAATAAAAATACTTTCGGATTTTTGTATTTTGGAATTTTGGAATTTGGCATGTTGAAATTTTGGATTTTGTATTAAAAAAATTTTGTTTTTAGAATTTCATGACCAACCCAAGCAATTCATTGTTATTATTCATTGCTCTGCAAACCAGAGTGCCACATGACATGATCAGTAAAATAAAAATTAACCCACCAATTAATTTTATCCAAAAATTCAAAATTGTTATACACAACATACATACCACATTCTTTAAAAACAAAACAATTATTTCTAAAATTTTAACTAATTTTGAAAACATAAAAAATTATTTACAAAAATAAATAAAAATAAAATAAAAATTAATTTTAAATCTCCCCAAATTAACTAATTTTAAGATCTTTAATATTGTTGAAAGCATTCTATTTAATTCTACTATATTATACCATAACAATTAATTAATTAATTAATTCTATATAATAACTACCTATATTATATACATATATAGTATATACATATATATACGTAAAATAATAATAATTCAGATTTATTTGTTCATAGATTTTAAATCCTCTTCTATATTCCTCCATTCTTTGGCTCTTTTAATTGAAATTTTCTTTTATGCTCATATTAAATTTATTGAAGGGGGGTTGGTTAAATACATATACATTACATATATATATATATATATATATATATATATACATCATGATCCGGTAATATTCTTTTATTATAGCATAGAAACCACAAAATCCTCATAATAATAATAACATGTATAGCCTTTTTATTCAATATCAGTTGATTGGCGAAATATTAAAGTAACCAAGGATTAAAAAAAAAATAATAATAATAATAACAAAAAATGAATTTGTATATGTATGTGTATTTGTGTTTATGAATGTTTTGAATAAAATTTGATACAGGATTACATAGGGTTTAGTGAATGAAAACCACATGAAAAGATATTAAACAGAAAGAGAGAAAAAAAACAATAATAATAACAACAACAAAACCATTGATTTTGAAATATAAAATAACAAGGTGTTGTTATATGTAGGCATTTTAATAAAATATCAAATGCAATACATATATTCAATAATTAAAGAATGAAAATTCTCAATATTTATTTTTTTTTGTTTTTGTTTTTGTTTTTCGGTTTATTATTCTACCCAATTTCAAAAAACTCTTTAACCTTTCTGTTTTCTGGTCCTTATATTGTAAAAATCGAAAAAATAATTTTCCTTTTGAAATGTTAAAGTAACAAAATATTCAATAGTGTAGGTGTGAGTATTGAAAAAAATTATTTTTTATGTCAAAAACAGAGTAACTAATATGAATTACATTCATACATATACATATATATATCTATATATACATATCATACACTACGATTCAATAGATTAAAGGCAAATTATGATAAAAAAAAATGCATATAGACAATACATTATAGCTCCAGCTACCACACATTTCAAGTTAGAGAACAAAAGTCAGTACTAACAAAAGTTGGGGAAATTAATTCTTAGAATTTGTATGGTTGTTAAATTTCTGAGATATCGGATTAATAGCAATTTTTTCTTATTATATCAGAAATTAATGATAATGTAATGGTTTTTTTTTGTTTTTGGTTCAAGAGATTAAAGGAACATCAAAATTTATTTTGGTAATTATTGTTAACACCTACGACTTTGTATAGCACAGACATTATAATCTGTAAATTGAAAAAAGTACCGTACAATATTATCTGAAACATTTAACAATCCATTTTATTTATTATTCTTTTCAATGGTAGATATTTTAAATGTGACGTAGCGAAAATAAATATTTATTTCAATTTAAATTTTTAGTCCATGTCTTGTCCAGAATTCCAGATCTGGACATACAAAAATTTAATTTATCAAATTGCTGAAACTTACCCATTACCATTAATTCTGGTATACGTATAAATTTCATTTTATTTTCCTCAAATGAATTATTACGTACGTGGTTGTTGTCTAAGATAAATCAATAAAAGAAAATGATAATATAGAAAAAATTATATGGACCAAGAATAAATAATTGAAATGATGGAAAACAATTCATAATTAAATTGATTACGAAACTTCCTCGAATTTTATAGAGCGAGCGAATACTAATTACTAACATTAAATTATGATTTTGTTTTTGTTTTATAGATAAAAAGATTTAAAAAGTCTAATAGGAATTAAAAGGCCATGTAAAATTTCTGATTTACTACAGACTTTAATACTTTATAACATTTTCATGATAGTATTCATATGGAAGCAGCTAGTGTAATTAATCTGATAGTAATAATACTAATTTAACAATAGCTTAAAAGCTAATCTGACAATCATTTCATTTGTTCGGAGATTTTAGAGCTGTTTAAGAACAGTTAAAGTTGTTAGTTTTCGATCTTATACACGCAAAATAACGAGGCAGATTGTCACAACCACGAAATAAGTCAGCTATTGCTATATAGCTAATGCAATTGTTACAAAATAGTTACAACTATAGCTAATGTAATAGTTACAATGTCCTTTCAGCAGATACGGTGGTCACTGCATAAAGATGTGAGGGCTATTAATACGGATAATTGAAAACTCTATACTTAATATCTTCGAACTTTTTATAGTTACAATGAAATTGAATTTGAACGTGGTAACTAGATCTAGATATCTACCCAGTGGATCTACGAAATAGGTTTGTTGTTACCATTTAAAGTAATATACTTATAACCAGATTACAGAATTACAGCTATTAGCTCTGACTTGTATGTAATACAGCCAAGTTCTGTGTAATTTATCTGAAATAGCACTCAAACCGAAAGATAACATCACTTTGAAAGAGAAGTTGAAGTGGATGACTAAGAGCCTTACCTGAAGGAGCTTTGGTATGATATACTGATTTGAGCCAAGGTTCAAACTTAGTTTTTTTAAGCTGAAACCTATGTCGAGGTATTGGCATTACAATGCAGTAACAGAGGTCACAAAAGTGCCAACATATACATAGTTTCAAATAGCCGAGCTGTTTTAAAAGGTCTGGCTTAACCAATTTTTTAAATCAAAACTTAGCTATAGCTGTTATAAAAGCTTAATAAAAGTAGCGCAAATAAATAGAGTTATTCTTATGTGGACTCCTGGGACTTAAGAAAACACAAGGTAATTAAAATGCAGATACAGTTGCCAAAAAAGACGGGAAAAGTCAATTCTTGGGACAAGAACCAAATATTTCTCGTTCAAACATCTACTTCTGAAGAATTGTTTCCAGGTGAGAAACTACAGAAGTCGAAAACATCCATCTATTTATTTGCCTATGTATCTATTCACCGATTAAATCAGATAATCAATATCAAATTTCAGAACACTGACATAGTTAATCACAGATCATGGTCCATTTAAAAAACAACTGTTCAACATTGATAACACAGACAGGTGCAGATTCTGTTGCTATAGCTCGTAAACATTGTCTGGCTCGGGAATTAACATCAAAGCAATAATAGCTCGTTAATCAAGGAAATTGATCTGGAATTCTAAGAAAATAAACGGGGAAATAAAATAGATCTGAATGGGTTCCGTCTACATAGAAACCATAAAAAAAAAACAATTCAGCATCTGTGTTCGATTGACCAATCTTGAACAGTTGTTTGTTAAATGGACCATGACATATTTATAAACCATATCAGTGGTCTCACATATTGGATCTAGTCTCTTTGATTACCTGATTTAATCGGTGAGCACTAAGTTTAGAAAAGACTTTACCCTTTACCGTAACTCCTTGGCGGCAACTACTCCATATACAAAATCACAACCATGTACATTGTCTCTATGAATTTACAGTAGTTACCTTTAATTTATTGAACTAGAGTGTGTATATGTGGTGTATTGATGTCAATCAAATGAACGAATCTAAATTATAACTCTTTTGTGAAAACAATTTTCTAAAAATTTCGAAAGAGTGGGAAAAACAGGATTTGAAACGAATTTTCATTTTCTTCTATTATTTTGTTTATTTTCATTTTCCCTGTTATCGAAACATTTTTTTAGCGAAAAACCATTTTATTTTTTTTTCTACTTCATATTTTATTTTTTTCATTTTCCTAATATCGATTTTAGTAATTTTTTGGTATCGTTAGTTTTAAAAGTAAAAGTAAAATAAAGTGTAGGTGTAGTAAGTAAATAATATACAGAGTGCTTCATCGAAAATTCGGTATTATATTGTTATAACAATGAATATATATACACATATATATTATATACTATGTATATACCGGGTGTCTAAAGCATGTGTATCAGATATTTAATAGGGAAAATAGCCGTTATGTTAAAATTTAAAAAAAAAAATTATTATCTAAATTGAGAGTGATCTATCAATTTGATATATTTTCAATTACCTGGAAGGACTGCAAGTAGGCTTTTTAAACCGGAAATTCGACGAAATCGAGATTTTCTAATGGCAAGGTGTACTTTTTGATGTAAGTTCGGAGCCTACGTCAAAAAATCAGAAGCTAAAAATATAGCTAAGTGCATTAAATTTTTACTTTTCAATACTCAATGATTAGGTGTAGTACCAATAGATGAGAATAACCTATCAAAAAACCATTCACTTAATATATAAATGATTATGTGGTATACTTAGGGGTCAATCATGAAAGTCTAATAACATTAAACTTTTTCTAATAAAAAAAGCCAACAAAAAAAGTTCACGCAACCATGAAAATCTACTGAATAAAATTTACTTGACTATGAAAATGTGTTTTGGTGTCAAAAACATATGATTAGATTGATTGAGGTATATTTTAATATTATAAATAGTGATTAGATATTTCACTTAATAGAAATAATTTTGCTTTCCTTTTTATATTATAAATTGAGTCTTATATATAATTTTTTTTTAAATTTTGTGTATTTCAATTATAAGTTTTGACTAGTTTTTCCAGCTGACTTTTGTTGCTAGAAATGTTCCTAAAAATGTTTTATTAATAATTATTTAATTAAGTAATAAATTTTATAGAATTAAAAAAACAAAAATATTTGACTTATAACAACCCAGTAGACTTTCATGATAGCAAAAATTTACTTTTTTCTAAAATTGAAAAAAACAAAACCCAGTAGACTTTCATGATTGACCCCTTAGTAACCATTTCAAGTATATGAAACAGAACGATCAAAAAATTTTTATTCTGATCGTTTATATTCGATTTTGTCATCAACATGTCACAGCTAAATTCTAATTGATTTTACAGAAATAACTGGAATATTATTCAGTTGACCTTCTAAATATGCATATACATATATAGCATTACATACACTCTATGATTAGCGTAGCTTCTCTCCTTACGATTCTCCATCGTAATTGTTTTTTTTTTCGTTTTTTACCAGATCTTCCGCAATTTTTTCTTATTCTATAAATTTATAATAATTTATCGAAAATACACTCTGTAATCTGCATACCAATATTTTAAGGAAATAAAATGATCATAATATTGTGTAGCTTTGTATATATATATATATGAACAACTTGTATTGTGTAGGTTTGTATGTATATGATAAATGGTGAACATTGAATCGAATCGAAAATGACAGGTGTCAAAAAATTTAAATTTCAAAGAGATTGAATGAATATTTATATATCCTATATATATACATACATACATATATATATGAAATTCATTTTAAGGCTTAAATTAAGCTTATTTTTTTGTTTTTTTTTAATTCAAATAAAGGATAAATATTGTATTATTTTTAGAAAAAAAAGGTGAGATTATTATGTTATATTGATACTTCATTTTGGTATTATTATATTTTTATTCACAGAAATTCTAATATGAGAATATAATTGAACATCTCTAAACATTTTTTTATCAAATCAAAACCCCATCAACAATATAAATACAGTATAACCCGCTTAAAAGAAACTCAATTGTGAAACTAATTTTGTTTCTTATAAGAAGGTTTTTCTTAAAGCTTAGTTACCTATAAAAGGAAATAAAAATCTGCACAAAATATAAAAATAACAAAAATGTATGTATATGGATATAATTAAACTATTTATATAAATCGCATTCAAAAAGCCTGCATGTATTGGGTTTACACAACACGCAATAATAATATTAGAGTATACAAAATCTTGGAATTTCACAACCACAAAGAAAAATCTGGATAACCGATAACACATGGGTCTTGATTAAAAGAAGAGGTGAAATGAAGAAAATGATAAACAACAGGATGGCATCAAGAAGAGAATATGAAGAAATAGCGAAAACAGTGAAAAGAGCAGCAAGAAGAGATAAAAGGAAATTTCTACAAAATTTAGCCGGTAAATAAGAAATCAAAGCTACAATCAATATCCTGAAGCACAACAAAGCAACAGGTGAAGATGGAATTCCAGCAGAAATAGCCAAACTGGACCCCGACCTATTCGCAAAAACAATTGAACCCCACATCAGAAAAGCATGGATAGAAGAGAATATACCACCATCATGGAAGACAGGAATGATTGTCAAGATACCTAAGAAAGGAGACTTGGCAAATTGCAGCAACTGGAGAGGAATCACGGTTCTAAATACTATTCATAAGATAATAGCAATTATTATAAAGAAAAGATTAGAAGAAGTACTAGAACCAATACTACGAAAAGAGCAGGCAAATTTCAGACCAAACCGAAGCTGTGTTGACCAGGCAAATACTTTACGGGTCATAGTTGAACAATCAGTAGAATGGAATGCCCCACTATATCTACTATTCATAGATTTTAAGAAAGCATTCGACACAGTCAAGAGATGCGCAATATGGAGAACACAAAGAAGGGAGTTCCTGAAAAAATCATCAACATCATCAAAGCAATATATAAAGATGCAGAGACAACAGTTTAACACAGAGGTAACATCACTGATCCATTCTACGCCAATATAGGAGTTAGACAAGGATGTCCACTTTCTCCACTTCTCTTCAACACAATACTAGACGACATTCTAAGAAAAGTTTGCACTGGAATAAACGGAATAGAATGGGATCTCTTCGGCAACTTAGAAGACTGAGATTACGCAGATGATGTATGCCTCATATCAGGGAATCAAAGGGACCTACAGAACAAAGTCAACAGATTACAGGAAGAAGCAAAGAAATCGGGACTGGAATTAAGTATCGAGAAAACCAAGGCAATGAGGACAAACAACAGTGATAGTGAGCCAATAACAGTGAGTGGACAACAGATAGAATACGTAGAGCATTATAACATCAAGAGGAGGTACAACAGAAGATGTCAACAGCCGTATAAATAAGGCAAGAAGAACATTTGGGAGCCTAATGAAGATATGGCGGAGCAACCAAATATCGAGAACAATAAAGCTAACAATATTCAGAGCATGTGTTAAGTCAACATTAATATATGGCAGTGAAACATGGCTCACTTGGGTCAGAATCAAACAGAAGCTACAAGTATTCATCAACAAGTGCTTGAGAATTATATGCAGAATATTCTGGCCGGCAAGAATTAGCAACGAAGATTTATGGATGATAACTGGAGAAGAACCTATCAACAGACAGATAAATAGGAAAAAATGGAAATGGATAGGTCATACACTAAGGAAATCAGAAAGTGATATAGCAAGAAGAGCTCTAGAGTAGAATCCACAAGGACAAAGGAGACCTGGCAGACCATACAACACATGGAGACGCACAATCGATCAAGAATTAACAATCAACAATTATACCTAGGAGGATATTAAAGAAGTAGTACTCAACAGAGAGGAATGGAGGTTCACTATCAAAGCCCTATGCTACCACGCGGAGTAATAGGAGAAAAAAAAAAAAAAATAATAATACGCTGAGTATTAATCCTTTATATATATATCCAATTTCCTTTTCACGAGTATTCTGATTATGTGCGTTTGTATTGTACATATCCCATTTGGGATATAGATACTCATTTTATTTTATTGCATTTTGTGTGGTTCAAAATAAATTTTTATTTTATGTTTGCATTTTGATGAAATAAATTTAATCGGTTATTAGCTCAGTTGGTTAAAGCGTCATTTTAATATCGCTTTATTAATAAAATATTTTTTTTTTTGTTATTATGTTATAAAATTTATAATATTAATTTTTATAAACAAGATATTTTTTAATAAAAAAAAAAGTAATTTTTAATTACTATTCTTTTTTTTTTAATTACTATTCTCTATTACCAAGCATATAAATTTTGTACCTATACAAGTATATATATTATACATCAATACCGTACCAACCAATTCATTCAATATTATGTATTTATCTACTAATCGAAGATTTGAGGACAATGGCTCTCTCATTTTAAGTATGTATGAAATAAAATAAATAAAATTAGTTAGCACGGATTTTACAAAATAGTTTAACAATTTTTTTTTCCTGTTGTCAGCTAAATTTGGGTTGTAATTATATATGTAGTGGGGGTTTAGGGGCGGCAGCCCCCTACAAAAATAAAAAAAGGAATTAATATTTAAATTTTTCAACTTAATAACAATAAAACTAAACTGTATCTCTGTGTAATCATTGTACGCAATGTTTAAAAATAAATCAAATTTTTAGCAACATGCACTTAGCAACATTAGAAAAGTTCAAGCAAAAATTCAGAAAAAATTCAGGTTTTACTTTTTCTAAAGCGTTCTAGAACAGTTTATTGAACAAACATAATAATTGAAAGCTTTAATGTAGCAGAAAAAACTTTAAGTTATAATAAATAATAGTCTTTTTAATGGGAAATTCGTACATATTTTGTTTGAATTCATACAAGAGTTCTGACTGTAGAATTTTAAATTAACGGTAATGGTTTTTGTCTTGAATACGTTCCAGGCATCGAAATTTTAACCCTCCTAAATTATTTATAAAAACTTTTCTAAAAAAATCAAATAGGTGCTTTGTCGGCATCACGATGTAGAAGGCGCGAAGGTGCCGCAGATTTCTAGTATGTACATAAATTGATTTATTATCACAAAAATAAATGTTTGATAGTTAAAAAAAACTATATACTTACATATCACAAAATTAAATGGCCTCTTAATACATTTAAGCTAATTAAATATGTAACATAAAATTAAATCAAAAATTTGAATTTATTTTTATTAAAAAATACATGAATGTATGTAACACATTATTAAATATACAATGTACATTTATTATCAACTTATAAAATTATTATAAAAAGTAATCAGAAATTTTAGTTTGATATTTTTGATCAATATTTTCATTTAAAATATAATATTTTCATTTATAATATCAACATTTTATTCTCAACGGCATCAATGTTTCACAATTCATAGTCTTTAGCAAAAAAATAAATTTGAAAAATTTATATATAGCTTTAGCAACATCACTTCTTTTTGGTATTGCAGTGTCTTCTTTAACCACATTGCAGCAAAAAGTAAACAACTACATCTAAAATTTTCTAACTTATACTGACTAATTGGCAGATATTCACAACTCTCTCTAGAAAGAAATTGGTCCTAGTCAATAAAAGTATACTGAAACCAATATGGACTTACAGTATCGAACTGTGGAATACAAAAAACAATTCAAACATTGAAATTAGTGAATGTTTTCAAGCAAATATACTTACATAGAGTAATATTGTTAACGCGCCTTGGTAGGTTCGAGACTCAGTCATAAGAAATGACTTCAAAGTGAAATCTGTAAAAAGAAGAACTGCTCCAACCAAAAAAATATTCAACCCGGTAGGGAAATTATACCCAAATCCATTGGTGGAAAACTGCTGAGACAATCATGTATAGTCAACACAGAAAATTAAGAAGCTTCTCAACAGCGGAATATCTGTCTAGATTTCAAAATTGTACACGTTTGTCATAAAAATTTATCGAATATCTATTAACAGTTAACATTTTTAAAATAATAATCATGATACATAATCTAAATCAATAATATACAAAATTATAAAATATTTTAATTTGGTTGCTATATCTAGTAGCTCTTATAAGTACTTGGTTGTATCTAAATACAAATCGTGGGGCCAATTTAGCTGTCTAAATCAGTATAGATATTGTGCTTGATGCTTAAATCGAAATTCAAATTTAAATCCATCTTTATTTTTTCTTAGAGTACCATAGTTTATGTCGTATTCCATAACATCTGTTATCATACCTAATAAAATAACTATACCCTTTCCATGCTGGGTTCATATCCAAGTCATATAATATTTTCACGACATTTTTTGTTCCTGTTTTCTAAATTTTGACCTCAAACAAATTAAAATTTATGATAGACATTATTGTGTAAATTATTTCTATGTGAGCAATGATCATTTTTAATATTTCATTTTTTATTTCTATATAGATATACATATTATATGTTATATACATATATATATACATATAGACATATATATATTCTATAAATAAAACCAATTTCATACTACATTAAATAATTCAAATAAAATTTTATTATAAATTTCCATTCATAATTTAAATCCCAAATAACACAGAGTATAACAGTAGAATATTAAAAATATTTTTTTTATTATGTTTTTTTTTTTTTTTGATTTTTTTTCTGATTAATTTATCCAATTATTCAATATTCAATTTGGTAAATATTATCAATAATTCACACAATTATTCTCGTAAAATAATAATGAACACAAAATAAAATATTCGACTTGGAAAATCTAAATAATAACAAATCAAAAGAGCACGTTTTTTTATTCCTAAAAGTACAATTGTATATATTATATACATAATTTAACCAACACAATCACAAATATATAAAAAAAACAACTGATATGCATTTAATTCGTACGTTTACTGTACTGTTGTAATAAATTTATTATTAAAACAGTACTAGAATAAAAACCACTCATTTCTAATCGACACTCAATTTTCATAAATATATATCTACATAAATACATACTATAAACATATATAATTTATATGTTAGTATGAGTGAGATAATAACAATTTACTTTAGTTTGAAAAAAAAAAACAAATATATGCTATGCATGTTCGCAATATCTAAAAAAAAAAAAAATAAAAATAAATAAAAAAAAAACAAATAATCAATTCATTGTATTTTTACATGACAGTATAGTATAATTAATAATTATTGTTATGAATGTATCAGACTACTATCATACCACTAAATTTATATAAAAAAATAATTTTTGATAAGAAAAACAATAAAAATTAAAACAAAAACGGAATAGCTACAGAAAAAATAAACCATATTTTTCTAATTTTAGAATTTTTATTACTGTTATGACGATAACAGTCTGCTGCTGTTAGGTACTATTACTGTTATACTTATCTTTTATTATAATTTAAATTTGTAAGTTTTTTCACCTCATTTTTTTTCGTTGCAAAAAAAATAAATATGAAAACAATATTTTTTTTTTTTGTTTTTTTTTCTATTAACGAGTGTGAAAAATATTATGGGTTCTTTAGTTATTTTTTTTTTTAGATAAATGAATATTATTGTATCAAATTTAAAATAATATGATGAGTGATGATGACACTCATGATGATGATAATATTTAGTTAAAAATTAAAAAAAAAAAAAAAACAAAAAAAAAAATAAACAAAAAGTTCTTCACGTTCCTTAAACACATAAATATACATAATAGAATAGAAGATAACACAAGCCCACAAAGTAAACATTTTAAAATAGTATGAATGTAATTTATTTTAAACAACAGTCTCTTGCCAGTTTAATGGGTACATGCATTTACTTTATTCTATAAACAAAGGTGGTTTTATTTCATTTTTAAATATTTTAGATAATATTTTCAATAAAATATTTTTGTTACAAATTGATTTTTATTTCAGATGTGTTAATCACCAAATATATTTACTATGAATTGAATTTAATGTCAAGAAAGTCTTATTGGTTGCAAAATATTTGAATCATTGTAATTATTTCGTTCGGTATATTCACATTTGTTATATTCACTATGACCATCATCCAATCTTTTGACAGTTTTTGTCCTCGATTTCATTCAGCCATCTTGATTTGGGTCTACCTCTTGCTCTATTACTGTACGGTACTACGTCTAATATATTTTTTGGCATCCTTATTCATTCATAACCACCACAATATGTCCTGTCCATCTCCTAATAAATTTTATAATATTGTATCAATCAGTTTATGTTTATAGCTCCTCGTTCGTTCTTATTTCGTTCGAGGTGTCAGTCATATCATATCGGTTAATTTTGGAGAACAATAATAGCTTTTTCGTAGCAAGTGTGCTTTTATATGGCGAATTACTAGTCGAGCATCCATTCTTACTTTTATACCACAACTAAGGGATAATGCTTACAATTTTAATCTAAGAACTTGGCTAAGAATTCAATAGTTACAACACTGGGTTAGCAACTGATCATTGTCTACGGCCCTCACCCAGACCACCATATTTGTCATATTAATACCGTACGTACGTATTACGATGATAATAATTTCCAGAATATTTTAAACAAAGCTATTCTGTAACCTCTTACCTCTATATGCTACACTACCTAAGTTACTGTTAAGGACATAAAAAAATAAAATAAAATAACGCTATTAGTATATAGTAATATTCGCTATCAGTCCTATAAAACTTTTCCTAAGAAGTCTAGTATCTAAAAAGAAAGTTTGTTATTAAAAATATTTCACCTAGAGCCTGTAGGCCTGTAGGACCCTGTAGGTATTCTATAGTATATATATATATATATATATATGTACATGTACTAAAGTTTAAACATGGTCTTCTTACACGCTTCATAAGTCGCATCTGGCATAAACTAGATTAACGAAATGATTGTTAAAATTGTAACGCCCAGCTTGGATTTGTATTCTAGCTTAAAATATTTCTCGGTTATAATTCCTGCATTTTTATTCATTTTGACTTCTACAATCATAAAATTTGAAAAATTTTCATTTTTTATTTCCTTCAGCACTTTCCGGTCTAATAATTTTTTTTGTTTTTCATCACTTTTATATCGAATGATACTCAAAATTTATCACCCCTATTCTAAACTCCTTCGTAGAGTTACGTTGGAGAGAATCTACGAAAAAGCGATTTTAAATTGGGGTGTATTTCTAGATTCGTACATGTCTAATTTTTGTTAATACAAAAACGGTTGTTGTCTAAGATAAATCAATAAAAAAAAATTATATAGTACCAAGAATAGTGTTATTTCAATCTATTCGAAAACAATTCATATTGAGTACGGTTTTCTATCAAACTTCCTTCAATTTCGAAAAGTGGGCTACTGGTAATACATTAATTCAGTACAATAAAATACGTATAAATAACTTAACACCATTAAAATGTATTCCTATTATTTAAATGTAGTAGTTTTCATGGCAAAATACATTATTTATAATAATTTGACCCATATACGATAGAGAAAACTACTAAAACCAAATCACAGTCGAATTTATTGCCTAAAATTTAAAAATTAATTTTTATTGCAATTAAGTTTATTTTATTAAGCAATAATATCAATATTTCGAAAGCAAATTCATACCTCCATCAGTGCGACTAATTCTGTCTAACTAAATTAGTTGCAACCACTAATGAAAAATGTAAGTTGATCCCGAAATATCGATATTTGCAAAATTTAAAAATTAATTTATAAGTGACAGTAAATTCGACTTTTATTATGATTGCGAATTGTTGACAATAAAATCAAATCTGATTATCAAAACCAAGACCAACACTAATTATCTGGCCGATTATCATAAGACTATGTGTATTTTTTCTAAAAAAAAAACAAGCCCATCATTGAGCTTTCATCTCCGAAGGTCTCGGCCTGATAATATTTTCTCTTGAGCAAAACTAATCAAATCATAGTGTTTATCGAGCAGTAGCCAATAAATCTCAATCAACTCTATGGTCTAAACTGTCCAAATTGAGAATAGGTAACGCAAAGAACGGTGATTCTATTGACGATTTAGATGTGAATGAAATAAGGCTTGTAGGCAGGATGAGTTGGATTCAAAACTTTAAAAATAAAATCAAACAACGCAACTTATACAATGAAACTAGATCCGAGCCAATAACCTAAGACGCGTAGACAAATCAAAATTGTCCAGTAAACATTCATGAATGTTTTTCTCCGTTTCAAACAATTGGCGTGTGCGACAAAACAATATTCAAGCGACGAATATGTTTCATTTTTATTAATTTAGTTATAATTTAAGAACTTTATATTTACATTTTTCCTTTATTATTTACTGTGTTTTTTTTTCTTTTTTCTCTTTTTTTAAAGTTAATGTATTAGTTGTTGTTTTAAAAGTTATTAATTTTAGTTAAATTGTCTTATATGTAACTGAATAAATTAAATAAATAAATAAATAAATAAAAATAAAAAGCATACATGAATGTAATAGCACTTGTAAATAATTAAATCTACATAAAATCAATACATTATGAAAATCATTACACCATAAACACTCTAAAATATTTCGTCCTTTTTTGTTTATTTAATTTGAAAATCAAAGAAAGGATATTATTCAAAATTATATATATTTACTACTACTACAACACTTCAGTGTGTAATTATTAAAAACAAAATTGTTTTGTTTTTTTTTTTCGATTTCTCTCGTGACTAATTATATTTTTCTGATTTGTTTATTTTACTTATTTTTATTTTTTTATTAAAATAAAAATATTAAAAATAATTTTTTCTATTTTTTTTTTGTTTTTTTTTTTTTTATTTATATAGAAAACTAACAGGTGTTTTTAAAATAAAAACAAAACAAAAAATGCCCAATTCCATTGTGTTGTTATTGTTTTGGTTTTTTGTCCTTTTATTGATCAAACTTATATTTTTTTTTTTAAATTTAACTATTTTTAGAACATCTACAGTATTCCTACAAGTATTCTTCTAAGTTATTTTCGTAACAAAATTTACGGTCTTTGAATTGATTTTATTTTTAAAAAAATTGCTATTTTTATTTAAAAGAAAATGATTATAGATTTAAAAATCAATAGTTGTTATTTAGATAGATAGATTCAATATTATAATAGTAGTTATTTTGAAAATAGATTTTTCTTTTCTTATTTTTAAATATTGTTGAAATGATTTAAGTATGTGTATGTGTGTATTATTTAGTATGTGTGTATATGTGTATTATTTTACAAAATCTATGTTTGGTAATTTATTTATTTTTTGTTTTTATCTTTAAAGATAAAAATTTGCAAAGAGACCTATAAAAGGTTGTAACAAACTGATGAAGTGTAAAAATGTTTTAAGACTAATAGACTTACAATTAATTTTCTTCTAGGAAATAAGACACGTGGTTTGAGATGAAAATTTAAGCATAACACATTTTTAATATATTTTGAGTTGTAGTGGAATCATACTTTCATTTAATTTTATTCACCATTTAGTGTGGCTGACAATATTGTACTTTAACCCTTTGTTACGATTTCCTAAAATATTGATTAAAAAAAATTTTAAAAAATTTTTTTAGGCTTTTTGAGCTTTTTTGAAATTATTGTAAAAATAAATTATTTTAAAAAAAAAGTTGAATTGATAATGGTTTTAAGGGGGGAGAAATTTGTACAAGATATTGTACAAATTTCAACAAAGTAGTAAAAACAACGCTTTGTAATTTTGAACATTTCTTCAGTTCATACATGAAAATAATAAAAAATTGTAAATAAAATACATAAAATTCTATGTAAAAACAAACTAAAATAAATAATTAAAGCTTAAATTAAAAAAAAAACATAAAAACAAATAATATTTCACATATAGGTACGTTACCTATGTATCACAAATTAAAAAAATTATATTGTAAAGAACAAAAAAATATTTTTTAATGCATTGTATTGCTATGAAATTCAATAAAGCAGTCTTTTTCCTTTGATATACAAAGATGCACCGAACACTTCACACATTTGAAGAAAGTTCTACCTTTGCAACCTGTGTTTTTGCACCTAGTAGGATTTTGTTGCTTATCATGTGTCGGAAAGTGATCGTAATTATCTATTCGTACTTCAATGATAGGCCGGCTTGCGTATATCTTTTTAATCGGCATTGGACTTGTAGATGGTCGACCTCTTTTTTTTAATAGTCCCGTGGAAAAAGCATGCAGGCTATTCTAATTTTGCCATTCTAAAATTAGTTAAATTTAAAATTTCCTTATTTGCCAAACCAAGCTTTGAACAATGTTTTTTATAAAGTATCCAAAAACTAATGAACCTGTTACAGACCTGAAAATTTGTACTCTAATAGTCCATAAAAAAATAAATATCAAATATTCATACATTAATGGGGCACTAAGCTGGGCATATCGTTAAAGATAAATTTAAATGTTTATATGGAAAGTGCTGTAGCTGTGCGTCAACGAGCTAAAGAACATGAAGATGTCAACGTTCTTGGAAATTAATAAAATATTTATATTTTACCATTTAATTTCTATTAGTATTCAAAATAACTTATATCTATATATTATATATATATAACAAAAGCTAAAATTGGAAACAAATATTTTCATAAAATTTCCTAATTTAAATTTTGGCGTTTTCGTCAATGAATGTTTCTGTGGCAAAAAGAAATAACAGTATAAGTCGAGATATGCTCAAATTTACATTTTGTATGCATCGTTTTCTCCGTATTCGAATACATATTGTCACAGATTTTGGTGCAGTTCCGACAAGTAGCTTTGCAGATATGAGTCCGACTCTAATAGCATATCTCGTTTTGGATCTTACTTACAAATGGAATAACACCATATGTCTAGTTGTATGGTTTTTCCAAAATGTAAAACTTTGCGTTCTAAATTTATTTCATAGAACATATAACAATATAAATCGAGTTATGCTATTATTCTAAATTGAAATTTCAAATTAAGTTTTTCATAAGTCGAGTTATGTTGTTATTCCATTTTGCTTTATGTTATAATTAAAAACATATATCGAGATATACTCTTTTTCCAAAAGACAAATTTAAAAATTTTAAAGTGTAACTATAGATATGCTGTTATTCCAATTTTAGTTTTTAAAATATTACAAACATATGTCGAGGTATGCTATTACTACGTGTGCAAATTGAAAAAAATATTTAAGATATTCTATTATAGTAGCCTGGAAATATTGTATCTTGAGAACAATATTGTTTTTAGTTTAGTATTAATATGACATTTATACGAAAAAAAAAAATAAATTAATTTAGGTAGTGAAAAAGTTTGTGAAATTATTATTTAAAAAAATGTCTCGTGCACACAAATTATTAGAAATGGCTCGAGAAATCATAAATAGCAAATTGAAAGCAGATAACGATAATGATAGAGGAAATAAATGTAGTAATATTCGTAAAGGTAAATATTTTTTTGCGAATTTGATAGTTTTTAATATAATGAATTTTAGTAGTGTTTATTATTGTAAAACATGATTTTTGTTGATCCACTGTTAACTTTTCTCAATGTAAGATAATTCTGCTTTACAGATATATCATTAAAAGAAGGAGACAAAAAATTTGAAGATTTATTTCAATCGCGACAGAAACTTCAAACTACTCAATATAAACCTACCATAAAAAATAGTTTAATCATAAATACATTTTGTATGCCTATGATTAAAAACGAAACGGAATGAAGTTTCAATAGTATTATAAACATATCCAGAACACAGATTAATGCAGTACGAAACTGAATTTATTCTGATCCAAAATTTAATTATGTCAGGGACAACGCGTACCTTGACTTTGATTCAGATGACGAAATTGCAGATCCCAATTTCGAATTATTTTCTGAAAATAGTTCAAGCAATGGTTCAATATTGTTTTTAAATAATGAAAAAGTTGCTTCAGTTATTACAGAAGATCAAAGTCAGGTAGAAAACATGGATATAGAAGAGACCAGCACATCATCTGAATATGCACTAATTAAAAAAGAACAAGAATGTTATCATAAGGATGTTGAATTGGCATTTAAATCGAAACTAGATGACAAAACTTCGGCAAAATCTAATTTACATCTAAAAGTTTACACATTTGACTTACAACAATGCATGCTAACACCATTTTTAAGAACGTCAATTTCAAAAAGCAGTTATACACATATAATTTAACGATCCATGACTGCGCCAACAATCAGCCATATTGCTATATGTAGCATGAAGCTGAAGGCCGAAGAGGCGCCAATGAAATCTCGTCATGCCTATATAAACACATTAATTCTTTGCCTAAAGATGGAAGTATTGACACTTTAATATTTTATAGTGATGCGTGTGCAGGGCAAAATAAAATTCATACGTAAGTTCAATGTTTGTTACTCTTCTTCAAAATGCCCCCTATTTAAAAAAAATACATCACAAATTTTTAATTCCTGGTCATAGCCATATGGAATGCGATGTTGACCATGCTACAATAGAAAGGCAAAAGAAAAAAGATTTATAAAAATTCATCATCCTCATGACTGGTATCACTTTGTTCGGTCGGTTGGTACAAAAATACATTCATTGTGGAAGAAATGGAAGATAATATTTACGACTTCGGTAATTTATCAAAGGATAAATTTAATTGGAGGAAGTGCAATGAAGGTGGTGAAAAGTTTGTTTGGCGGTATGTAAAATGGTTACGTTATATGCAAAATAACTTGCGAATCGAATACAAAACATCATTAAATGAAGAAGAACCATTTAAAATACTAAATATAAGAAAACGGGGTATAAATATCATAAATGAAGGGGATGTTAAAAAGATTGATTGTCTACCTTGCATTTCAAAAGAAAAAAAAGCGGACTTATTATCTATGTTGCACCTGATTGATCCTATATTTCGTGATTTCTACAAAAATTCAAGTTTTAGTAATATTCGGAATATCGATCCTGATATAGTCGAAGACGGAATTGATAGGCTTGAAAACTAACATTGTAAAAAAAAATACTTTATAACTTAAAAAATTAATTAATATAAATATATAAAATTGTTCTCTCAATTACTGTTCCTGGTTTTCATACTTACATACATACGGTTTTGTTATATTTTATTTAATTTTTATTTTAAATACACAACTGAACTGAATACATGAAATCTGTTATATATTTTAATTTAATTATTAATTATGTTATTTGAAATATTTTGTTCTTATATTTTGTTAAAATAATAAAAGTATAAATAAAAAATTATTTGATTAATAAAATCTTTAAATCTTATTAAGAAGAGTTGATCTTTTTATTAAAAATAATAATTTCAGAGTTTTTTCCAATTAAAAATTATATAATTATAATTTATTTTATTACATTCTGTTACTATGGAAAAAAATATTAACTCGACTTATATGAAATGACTTTCAAAACAGCATTTTGGAATAACAGCATATCTCGGTTTATACTTTGCTGAAGCCACGAAAATTACAACATCAAACATCTGAGAATTTCAAATTCTTAAGGAAATCAAACTCTATAAAATGCAAAAGGAAAATTGAAAAAATGTTTGTAAACATTTTTCAAATTTCGTTTATAAGTTTCAAATTGCTGTAGTGAAAAATTGAGAAAAACGAGTTATATCGTTATTCCTTTTTGCCACAGGTTTTTTTATAAGCAAATACGTATGTGTTTGTCAAAATTATGATTGGTTCGGGTATTTGCAATACAACTCGTGGCCTCTATTAGTCATATTTCAAAAATCAAGGATGTTACATGTCTGAATATTTGTATTCACAGTTAGGTGTTTGTCTTTTTGTTGATCAAACTTATATATTTTTTTTAAAATTAACGACAACATTCCTACAAGTATTCTAAATTATTTTCGTAACAATATTTACGGTCTTTGAATTGATTTTATTGTTAAAAAGTTGCTCTGATATGGTTTTTAAATATTTTGACACCCTTCGGGCAGTTTCCAAATCATCAATGATGAAATGAATGTGCAATATTGTCTGGAAACATTAATAGTATTAAATTATCACCCAACTAAACATATCTGACGAAACATCTGGCTCACAAGACAATCATGTAGTGTTATATGAATCAGGACGAAGCAATAATATAATCCTATTGAATTCTTAAATTCACTTAATTTGCCAGTCTTGCCACCAAAACGTTGTAAAATTACAAATTCGGTATTCCTATCATTCTTTTTTGAAACAGTGATCTATCATGCCTTTTTTTGTTCAAGCATAAGGTCGTAAAACCTTTCTACTAAAATATATAGTTTGGACTGTAATTAATCGAACCAAACTGGCAATAAAAATTTATCAAAACAAAAATTCGAAATCAAAAATTGCACAGATGATTTCAACAGTGATAACAATTTTCGACTCTAATCGTTTGGAATTTTCAATACCCCTTTTGCCCTTGCAATAACAATAAATTTAGAAAATCCATGCTTCTTACATTTACTTTCAATCAAATAAAATCAATAAAAATAAAACAAAAATGTTAATACATTTACAAATAAAAACGCATGACAAGTCAGTTAACCAGTATAGGTATTATAATTATTGTCTTTTTATCTTATTATTTTTTTTTGTATTTCCATTTTAAAAATTTTAATCCGAAAACAATCAAAACAAGTGACGAGTAATCGAATTTTACACAAAAAAAAACATTTTATTTACTACAAAAATAAAATATAATTTGATGACAGTAATATTGAATTTAAAACAAACCAAATTTTTTTTCAATACGAATTCCATTATTATAATCATTACTCTCGTCCTGCAATCTTATTAGTGCGAGATTGGATACAAAAAATCATATATTTTGAAATTTCGAAAAAAAGTTGTAACATAATAGCAAACAGTAGTTCTAATCGGAAAATACGACATTATTATCTTAATTTTTTTAGTCTGTTATGATAGAGATTACTGTCCTGCAACCTTATATTAGTCTGGAATTGGATCCAATAAATTTTACATATTGATATTTCGAGAAACAAAAGTGGTGGTTAATATCAATTTAACGTACTTATTTATTAGAGAAACCGATAATTTTATTTTTTTTAGTTTACTATGATAAAAATACTATCTCAAAATTTTTGTACCGTTGTAATGTCATTACAATACAAGAAAACAGAAAGTTAAGTTTTGTAATAAATATACAGTACGGATATATAAATTATCCTTCATTATTGTTAATCTTATTACATTTTTTTATGTAATTTTTTTTGTCATTAACGGTATTTAAATATTTCTTAAAGACTGCAGAATATGCATACACACATTTGTATCGATACAAATAAATTTATTGACAGTAAAATTTAATATATAACTCACCTTAGTTTTGAGAGCATTTCCACAATCAATTTTCAAAGTCCATTAACACACTTTAATTTTATAGATATATATGTATATTAGTCAAATGTATATTTATGTATTTGAATTTATATTAGGATTAAGGATATATAAATGAACAATTTTAAATATGTACCTATTCCATAATAAAATAACATTTTTCCAACCATTTTGAAACAATAAATTATTCTTAATTTTTTATTTTAAATTTAATTATATGTTTTTAAATTACGAATTGATATATATAGGTATGTATACATCTATATATAAAAATATATATATATTTTTTAATAATTAATTTTAATTTTGAATTACTTGCATCGAAAAAAAAACTTATTTTAAGCATTTCGCGCCATTTTTATATTTATTGAATTTAAATCCATGTTAACAATTATTTGATTATTTAAAAATATATTAAAACATTTTAAACACTAAATTAAATAAATTAAAATATTTAATTTTAAATTATTTTTAATTATTTTATTACACTTGTTCAGTTTTTTTTTTTTTTAATTTACTTAATTTATAAATTTTTCACTCCACAATGTTAGCTTGGTTAAATTATACTGATTTACTTTATAAAATACGTATATTCATTTTAATACTAGTACAAGTCAATAATTCATTCTTTACGAACCGTTATTTGAGAGTCAATAACTATGCATTATTGTACTTACATACATAGTTATGTATTTAGTAAGTTATATATTAAAAACATATTTTAGAGGATACTGTCCTTTACGTTATATTATATATAAGATGTAAGAGTAATAATTTTCCCCGACATTTAATTGGATAGTAGCTCGCATGGTGGATTTATCAACTAGCATGATAGCTTATTGTTATACTTGTGCTATATTTACATGTGGAATTTTTCTTCATGCTTATTTTAAGGATAGTAAATGACAATAATTATTGTTAATATACAAACTGTATCATTACCACATTCAAAATCCGATCAACTTTCATGCTAGTTGATTAATATAGTTTCATACTAGTTGATTAATATAGTTGTACTATATTTGAATTTGCAAAATTATAGTTAAATTGTTAGATTTTTCACTGTTTTACCTAATATTTTGTCTGATTTTAAATTTTTTTGTTTTTATTAAAAAGACATAAATTTGACATTCTTTCATTCATCAATCACTAATCATCAATAATTTTTTTATTATACTACTTATTATTCAATCTTACATACCAGCTACCAGGATAATTTTTCATAATGCTTATTTTGAGGACAGTAAATGACAATAAATATTAGTGAACTGCATTAATATTTATTTAAACTCCGATCAGATCAACTAGCATGCTACTTACTATCCAATTAAAACGCCAGGTTAATTACCTATATAAAATTTGCATTAATATGCACGCTCTTGTAGTATTGACTCTCAAATAACGGTTCTGATATAATGAATTTGTACTTTACCTATATTGATGGGTATTAAGATAAACAGTATATTTTCAGATCAGTATAATTTAAACAAGCTAACGTTGAAGAGTGAAAGTGTTATACATTAAGTAAATTAATAAAAATTTATACCAAGTGTAATCAAAAAGTTAAAAATAATTAAAAATTAAATGTTTCAAATATTTAAATTTATTTATTTTTATATATTTAAAATGTTTTAACTATTTTTAAATAATCAAATGTAGCTAAAAAATAAATTTAATTTGTTACACGTATGTAACAAAAATATATAAAAAGGGCGCGAAAAATGTTAAAAGTAATTCAAAATTAAAATTAGTTATTAAATATATTAGTTATTACATATTAATTTGTATACATTAATTTGTAAACTAAAAATATATAAATTAAATTTGAAAATAAGAATAACTTATTGTTTCAAAATGGTTGAAAAAGTGTTATTGTAATTCAATATTTAAAAGTGTTCATTTACAAATGCTAAATAAATAAATTAGAATGTGAAAACGGTACTTTCAAAATTTTGCAGTCCAAAACTAAGGTGAGTAAATATTAATATTTTATTTTCAATAAATTTTCTTGCATTTATGCGTATGGATATACATATACATATTATAAGCTATTAGGGTTGATAATACATATGTATTACTATCATAATAAAACACTAGGCTTATAATACATTAATACATTGTAGGCTTAAGAAATATTTAAATACACATTTAATAACAGTAACAATAATCAAAGAGAACAATATGTCGTATATCTATTTTACAAACACTAAAAATATGTTGGCATTGCTTTGTCATACAATCAATCTCTTTGCAACAAATTTATTCATTCTATACAATTTAATGGAAAATACGGCATAAAAACATATATATAAAATATCCATTGTTGTTGTTTTTTTTTGACATGAAAATTATTTTATCAACACATTAAATTATTAACGACAATATTTTTAAACAAAATGAGAAAAGAAAAAAAATCTACTACAAATAATTGTACCGGGTATTGGGTGTGGTTTTTGATAAATATTATTATAAACATTATGTGTTAAATATTAAATTTTTGAAAAATAATAATTGTACATCAACATTAAAATAAATTTGTTTAAATTCAATTTTAAAAGAAAATTTTTTAGATTTTTGTATTTAAATTTATAACTTCCAAAAATTATTGAAATTTATTAGACAAAATCTTAATATGAATTTTATATAGTTTAAAATGGATTATTTTTGTATTTTTATTTCATTTGAGTCATTTATTCAAATCTCAAATGATCAACATCGCTTATATATTATAGATAGAGTATATAAATATATTACATATATTTTACATAATTCAATTTTAAATTTATCATAAATTATATTGAAATATAATACAAAAAAGAAGTTTAGAAAGATAGCACAGCTAGAGGCTTGGTATTGTGTAGCATATTGATTGTGAATGCATTCCACAATTGTGGATCAAAATTAACATAAAAAACAATACTGTAATGAAATGATTATTAAATTTAAGAATGATATATAGAAACTTTAAAATAACAAATATTATATGTAAATATTAATATATGGAAATAATAAAATGTATAACTAAGAGGCAAATATACTTACATACAACAGAACATACAAAATAATCCAAATTTCAAATTAGTTAGATTCCGTTCGCATAAATGTTTACATTAAATGTTACATTATGTAGTTATAAATGTTATAATAATATATAAATAGATACTAATCATTAATATATATAATCTAATATATATATTAAATATTTAATATATATATATATATATAAATCGTTCGCACGAAGTTGAAGTGGCATACCTATATTCCAAATACTTAGAAGCATATTCGGATGAATTTTTTTAAAACCGTGTTAAACCAGAACCGTATAAAAATAGACCTTTTTCGTGGTGGGCACAATTAGATATATATATTCTAATAGATTTCTAATTTAGATATATTCACATATTTTATTAATTTAATTTTTATTATTTTGTTTCAAATCAAAAATATTTTTTTTTTCTTTGGTTTAACTATATTTTCGAATTGTAATATTTTAATAAATATTAAATTAATAAACTTAAAAACTAAATTATTATTTATTGTATATATACATAATTTCTCATTTACTATTATAAATATACCTATAAAATATTTCTGATTAAATATTTTTTTTTTCTTTTCAGGTAAGTTCTAATAAATTATACAAAATAATTTTGCTGATCCAGTAAGTCATTAATATAAAAAATTTGATTGAAGTTAATTTTTATCATTTTAATAAAAATAGTAATAGCTTAAATTTAATTTTAGTATTTAAATATAACAATTTTTACGATTTTACGAAAACCTTTATTTTTCTTAATATGCGTTAACGAATTTCGAAAAATTTAGTATTTAATTAAATTTAACTATGTATGTTCGAATTGTAATATTTATTTATTTATATTATAACAGTAATTGATCTACAGATAAATCTACGGGTATTTTGCCTAACGGAATATAGGCCTATTTGTATATAGTAATTATTGTATCTTAAATTACTGAAAGTAATTTTCATCATAATGCTTTGGTTAGATGTTCTCTCGATCATCACTTTACACAACATTACTCTATACTCAAGTGCTTTACCTTTCGGTTACCGAGGCGATGTATGCAATATTTCAATAAAGATTAAATTAATAAGGTTAAAAACTAAATTATTGTTTTGTTTTGAAAGAAATAAAATAAATTGTGAATAAATATATATTTTTATATGTATGTATAATATATTATAATTTATTAGTAGTGATAAAATATTTTGCAATCAATACTGCTTTAATGAGTGAGCGCGTGTTAATTCCAATATACCCTATTTTCAGCTCGGTTTATGATATCACAAGCCGTTTTGAGTTTTAAATTAAACACCTGGGACAATTTTTTGGTATTTTTCCCAAATAATTATTTTTAGCATAAACTGAACTAGTTAACTAATAAATCATTATTAAAATTAAAGGAAAACAAAAATATATTGTAATTAACTGAAATCAAAAATTCGAGATGGATAGCTAGAAATAATGTTTCCTATACATATATGAGTATATGTACTTATTTTTTTATTTTAAGTTTTATTTAAGATCAAATACATAATATTTACTAAAATAAACAAACTATCTTACGATTAATATTTTACTGCTTCGAATAGAACACTCAAAAACTTAACTCTAAATTATAATCAGAGTTCTACTGTTAAGATATCCTAGATTTATAGTATTTAATTTTATTTGAATTTTGTGAAAAAATTTAAAAAACAAAAAAAAATATTTTCTATTATTTTTAAGATAACCTGAACTTATATTTATACTGTAAAATCTTAATAACTAGCACAGGAGGAGAAGCAGGGAAAGGGATAATTGGAGGATTACCACCAATAGTTTTTCTTTATATTTTGATAACTTTTTGTTATGTTAAGATAAAATTGTAAATTGTTTCCAATATTATTTGGATTAAACCGGGTGGTCCAGAGCATGTGTATCAGTTTTTTACGAGAAGAAGGAGCCATTATTTTAAAATTTAAAAAAAAAATTATTATCTAAATTGAGGGTGCTCTATCGATTAGTGATATTTTCAACTTCCGGAAAGGACCGGAAAATATATTATATTAGTATATATTATATATTATTTTATAAGTCGCATTGAATTTTACGTTTTAATCTTCTGGGTCCTGGGTCCCTCATAAGATTGTTTGCCAGGATGTTTGGATGTACTTCCAATTTACTTTTGTACTTTGAGCAGTATTTTGATATTTCATCATGTACTGAAGGAACCTGCAAATCGTTGTGGATTAAACTATTTGGGACGAACCACGGAACATTGACCACCATTCTTAGGACTTTGTTTTGAAATCTTTGAATTACATCAATGTTGGTTTTAGCTGCAGAACCCCATATAGGTTTAAGAATAGCTTTGTACAGCATCACCTTGTTTTCAAAAAACATTGTGATCCTTTAGCCATTAACAAATATAGGCTTCTCAGCTTTTGTCCCAATTGTGCTCGCTTATAAATTATGTGCTTCTTTCATATTAAACGCCTAATCAAGATGAATCCCCAAATATCTGACATAATACTCCTGAGGTATGACTGTATTGTTCAAAGTTACTGGGGGCAGTTACCTTTGCTCAGTATAAATGTCACATGGGCTGATTTGTTTTCATTGACTTTTATTTTCCAACTGTGGAGCCAGCTTTGAATTTGATTCAGGTTCCTCTGAATAAAATTTGAGGCTCATAATGAATTGATGTCTGAAGCCATAATTGCCGTATCATCAGCAAAAGTTGCTACTTTCACATCTGGTGTCGTGGGATATCTGCCGTATAGATGAGGTAGAGTGTGGTTCCAAAAACACCTCCTTGGGGCACGGCAGATTGAACATCGAGAATTTTTGTTACTGTCTGACATAAAACGTACGATTTTCTATATAAATTCTAAGCAGTTCATAGAAATCGGACGGCAGGTTTTTTTTTAGCTTATATAACAAACCTAAATGCCACATCTTATCAAAAACTTGACTTATATCAAGAAATGTGGTAGAACAATATTTTTTTTGCTCCAAATCAGAATTTATTTGCTTCACAACTCGATGAACTTGTTCCACAGTGCCATGTTTTATTCTAAAACCAAATTGGTGTTTTGGTATAAGTTTACTGCTTTATGTAACTGGGTTCAGTCTTATTAAGAATAGTTTTTCAAGAATTTTGGACAGTAATGGTATTGGGCTGATAGGTCTGTAAAATAATGGTTTTTCTGGTCTTTTTCCGGCTTTGTGTATCATAATTATTTCTGGTGCATTGTGATGGGAAGAATCTTTTCCTTACTACTACATTATATACATATTTTAGTAACTTTAAAGCTTTCACTGGTAATTCCAGTAGAATTCTTCCGGTAATAAAATCATAGCTAGGTAATTTTTTTTGGATTCATAATGTTGTTAATTTATTCCACATCATCAGAACTGATTTACTCATCCCATGGTTTAAACACATTACATAAATATTCAGCAAACAATTGTTTGACTATCTGTACATACCTACATTATAATACATACATACACAGAAAATATTTAATAAAATAGTAAAATATTTTTAAAATTAAAAAATCTGAACTAAATATCAATAATTTGTTGTCCTGCATTCACGTCAATCGAAAATAAGGGGCAATAAAATGTATTATTCCTTACTTTTTTGAAAAATCGTTTAAATTTTATTTAAATAGTTCAGTTTTTGGCTTCTCCTGTACCATAATTAATTTTACCCTACTAATAACTCCATAAAACAATATTTACAAATCACATTTCATAAAATTAAATTGAATTAAATTAATCTTGGTTTAAATTAATTCTAAATAATATATATATATAGGTCATTAAAATATACTCTTCTTAAGGGTATATGTATTAATATACATATATACTAGCAAAGTTACCCGACGTTGTCCGGGGCGACCACAAAATGAATCGAATTTATTTCAATGAAGTTTGATTTATGAATCGAATTGAAAAAAATTGGTTTATCAAAAATATTCTAATATTTTTTTTCAGTACGATAAAAAAATATCAACAATACTCCAAATTATAAGCTATACTTATATTAAAATTATTTCTTTGTAAATAATATTTTGGTGGTCTTTTCTGATGAAGTATAAGCAAATACGCTCCTTGCTGTTGAGGTATTCTTGAAATAAAGAAATGTTCGTTTTTTCCACAATCAATTGGAATTTGTACTTAAATGAAATTAGGATGCCAAGTTCTTATTCTTAATCTAGTACCGTAGTTTTGGCTTCTTCAAGTTTCGTAGAAGCAATATTGAAGCTACTAATTTTAATTCCAATTGATAAGGAACAACAACTTCATTTTCATCGATAACTGTATCTATCGATTTGTACACATGGACCCCCTGGAACACTCTGCAGTATTTTCTGATTAATAAAAATTTTATACTGATTCCTAAATTCGAAAATACTTTTTCAGGACAATACATGTTTTTTTATTTTTCATACAATACCTATGAATAAATTTTCATGCCTGTAACACAATTGGTTTTTGAAATATTCCTGAAACGTACGTGCTAGGAGCTGTACGGCAACAACCCGAACCAGTCCAAATTTTCGAAATCGGTAACAGTCGAATTTCTTTATTTGTGAAAGAGTATCTAAGTGTAAGTTTTCATGCCTGTAACACAATTGGTTTTTGAAATATTTCTGAAACGTACCGTGCTAGGAGTTGTACGGCAGCAACCCGAACCAGTCCAAATTTTCGAAATCGGTAACAGTCGATTTTCTTTATTTGTGAAAGAGTATCTAAGTGTAAGTTTTCATGCCTGTAACACAATTGGTTTTTAAAATATTCCTGAAACGTACGTGCTAGGAGTTGTACGACAGCAACCCGAACCAGTCCAAATTTTCGAAATCGGTAACAGTCGATTTTCTTTATTTGTGAAAGAGAATCTAAATGAAAATTTTCATATCTGTCACACACATGGTTTTTAAAATATTCCTGAGTCTTGGTAAGAGTTGTACGGCAGCAACCCGAATCTGTCATCTGATGGCTCTGTAAAGTGCCGCGTTATTTGCATACCGGTACCATGAATAACTGTGCAAAATTTCAGAACTCTATCTTTAAAACTGTGGGCGTGTATAGCGAACAAACAAACAAACAAACAAATAAACAAACAAACAAACTTTCCCTTTTATAAGTATAGATATATATATATGTATATTATATGGTTTTTCCAAAAGAATTAAAGATCATAATTATTACTATAATCGTTGTCAGTTAAACTAAAACATTATTTTATAACAAAAACATTCTCATAAAAGTTGAAATTATTTTAATCCTTGAATAAAACTTTAAATTGTCAGAATAATTTTCAAGATTTAATGTAAAATGTCTTAATTTTGCATTTCATATTGTTCAACATTTGAATTTATCTTCTCACAAAATATTACAATTACATTATTATTATTATTGTTGTTATTATTATTATTATTATTATTATTACTTATATAAAACTTATTAAGAATTATTTATATGTATATTTAATAATACATAATAATATACGTCTATATTCATAATGTTTATTTGAGATAACATCCCAGTAGGTAAATTCGAGTAATAATGTTCCAGAACTAGTTATTACAAATTATTAACTGATACCATTTTCGATTGCCTTAATATGTAAACATAGCATTACACATATTGAAAGGTTCATTATTAACTTATATCCATTTGTTTGGGCAATATTGGGGTTTGTTTAACCTTTAAATTAAATAAATACAGCAGGTAAATGAATGTTATTTGATTGATTACAATTTTGATTTTAATATTGTGTTATCTATTGATTACAATACAGCAGGTATATGAATGTTATTTGATTGATTACAATTTTGATTTTAATATTGTGTTATCTATTCACTTGTAAACTCAATTTCCAGCACCTGAGCTCCATACCACAAATTATTTATCGGCAAAGTGAAATTTTTTTATTAGCAATGATTCAACTGCATCTGACCTATGAATAATATTATTATGACCAACTTCTATGCAATAATCAACACAAATTGTTCCTGGCATTGAATCAATTTTGAAGCACCTGTCAACCATGTTTTTACAACTTTAAAACCTTCTCATACCATTGGAACTACTGGTCCTGAGCTCATATATTCAACTAAACTATTAAATGGTCGGTATTTAATGGGCGACTTGCAAAGACAGCTTAGTGTTTTTCTATGTGGTCTATTTTGTTGACCACATAATTTTCGTTGTCACTAATTTGAATCCTTTTTGTTCAAATCTTTCAATAACTTTCCCAACCCAACTTTTATTATGGTTGGACGGCATCGGTTCTAACCATAATAAAAGTACATTTATTATTAGTCGCATTGCCAGTGGAAACCCAAATTCGTTCCATTTTCGATCACTCTAATGTTAACTTAGCATTACATTTATAGTAAACGGTGTCGTAGGCGGAAGTCTATTTGCTAAAGTCGCACCAGACAACTCGTTTAAGGTTACAGATTGTACATCTAATGTAAATTAAAATTATTTTTATTGTCACAAAACTTTGTTTAATGGATTAACATATTTCGATGGATTACCCGAAACGATTACGAGGGATTTCGAAGGGAGAGAGAGAGAGAGAGTATATAGAGTAAATAATACATATAAACTGTTTTGTTTATTTAAACTTTCAGTTTTCATGTGAATTTGAAATTTTCTACAATTATCGAGTTTAAGACCACACTAAAGAGTAAAATTAAAAATGTGAAAAAAGTTATTGTGCATTATTATGTATTTGTGTGTTTGTGCGTATTAAAGATATTAAATAAATATTAATTGTTTGTTTGTTTAAACTTTTAATTGAAGTAGGGATGAAAAGTTTTCTACAATTATCGAATTCAGGTTCACAATAAAGAAACGACTGAGAAATTTGCCAAAAGTGATCAGTACAAGCCGAATTCAGCAATCCTAATTTTTTAAACTGACATTATTGTGTGTTTGTGTATTTAATATTTACTAAATTGTATGTATTCAACTAACGCCTCTACATTTAAAAAGCCCCGAAACAATTTTTGCTTCGTTAAAAAAAGATTTTATTTGTATTTAAAAACGAAGATTTACGATGTTCAAAAATACGACTAAAATCTTTTTGTAAAGAAGCTAAATTTGTTTCGTGGCTTTTTAAATATATAGAGACATTGACTCAATATTTAAAACCATAAAATTAAATCAATTCTTAAATATTTCATTATGTGTTATATAGCTCAGTGGCTATATAACTCAACTGCTAATCAAACAATGTGAGTATAAATCTGTGTTGTATAGGAAAAATTTCATAACTCACACAAATCAAACAAAAAAAGCAATGCTCTTCTGAGGGAGATGTTGTATCGGCGTAGGACTTAATAACCATATCACAAGGATATCTGGAATTGCTAGCTTTCCAAAAACATATGTCTTTAGTGGTGCATCTTATCATTTAAGGACGAAAAGGACGTTTGAAAATATCCTTGTTGTTTTGATGTCTTTATATAAAACCGTTATATCTGTTGATCTGTTAGATATATATATTCAGTTATATATTTTAGAAAGATAACGGTCTGGAGCATATTTTAACATTGATTTATTTGATGATGATTGGTGGCGCCGTTGTGGGAATATCGAAGTTCAAAGTAGAAAATTTTGGAAGAAAAAAAAACAATCTTTATTTTCTTTCTTGCAAAGCCATGATTTTGAAATCTTCTGAAGTAAATGTCACACCAACTAATAGTTAAGTTTCTGACTAGAGTAACGTGAAATAATATTTTCCTTTTCAAATTGAAAATAAAATTCTAGAAATTCCAATTTAGTCGGGCAACGCCCTGTAACTCTGATTATAAAGAATAAAATGCTAAGATCTCACTATGTCCATACACTCACAATTTTAATTCCAGTTGTAATAGAAATTTAACATTTTGCACCATGATTGGATCTTAGGAACACAATAAAGAAAAACCCCAAAAAAATTTCGGGGGTTGAAGAAGATGAGTAATCTTCATTTTCCAAAATAGCATGATTGTGTAATACAATTTTCAGTAAATATTCTGTTTTCAAATATTTAAAAATTCAAATTGTAAATAAACGACCGCCAGTTGATTAAAAAGTTGTATCGATGACAGTCAATATAAACTCAATCCCTTCTGTATTCATTTTTCAAAAAAATGTAATCATGGAAGGATGTAGTTCTAATAAACAAAATATATAAGCAAATTTCTAATGATTTGTGCATTAGTTTTGTTATCAAACCCTTTGAAATAGTTCGAAAACTAATTCTGGATAATCAATCACTTTTCAATTTCCCACTGGGATATTTTATTATATATATACACACACATACAAATACATTTTATATTGTATATAATAAAATCGCATTAAAACCATCAGGATATAATTTCTGAACGCAATGCAATCTTTTCATGATAATATCGAAATAATCACTGAAAAGGGAATTATTATAATATTATTACTAAATACATTTACACAAATCTATACTTACTTATATAAATAGTCCATCCATATACGATTTACAAAATTGTTTTTTGTTTCTGTTTTTATTGTAAGAAAATGGTTTGAAATAAAAAAAAGAATTAAATTGAAATTACTTGAATTTTAATATTGAAATAAACTTAAGGATAATAATTTTCTTCTTTCTTAAGAATAATAAAACTTTATTTGGCCTAATAAAGGGTTGGTTGAACTTTTTAAACAAAATAATAAAATAAAAAAATTTGAATTTTTGTTATTTCATAACTTGCCAATTTATTTCTATAATTTATTTGATCTTTTTTTATCAATTCATCAATTACGCATATTGATTTATATATTATTTCTATAGTAATATAGTGTATTTGGTAGGATTATAGAAAAAAATGCGAATCCAATGATGTGGCAAACACGGGTTCATATACTCTGGGAGACAAAATTTGTTGTTTCTACTAGACGATAAGTTATGACGCAACCGAATATTGATAGAATATAAATTTTAATGATTAAACATGAAAAGAAACTTTGTAACAGGTAATATAGTAGAATATAACAGGATAATAACAGGTTGTAAAATATAATAATTTTAAAAGAAATATGCCGATCCTGATGATACTTTTAAAAAATATTTTGCAATTGTATTGACAGGTTTTTCATGTTAATATAATTTAGAAAAACAATCCAAACTTATGAATTAATTATTTATCATCATTATTATTTCTAATTAGATTAGAATATTCAACAACAAATTCTCTCACTATTTAACTTAATTTTTCTTATTGTACTAGAGGTGTATTCTGTAATATGATAAACGATGGTAATAGAATAAAAACAATTTGATTATAACAATTTGTTGTATTCAGTTTAAACGCTCAATTAAAATATAAGTGTAGAAAAATATTAATTTGTACATTATAAATAATTGATTTACCTTGTTATGTATTTATAAGGTAAATCAATTATGGATAGTACTGCAAATCAATTTTTCAACACTTATACTGTCAGATTTAATTCTTAGAACAAGCACATCAGACTTATATTAGGAGAAAAAAATGTTTGTGTCATATTTATCACCATCCAGTGGAGTTAGTAAAACCCAACACCGTTAGAAAATAAACCAAAAAACATATTGTCAGCAGAGTAGATAAAACGTACTGTTAATAAATTCCAAAAATAAAATATTATAAAATTTTGTTTATAAAGTTAAAAACAAAAAAAAATTAAATACGGAAAAAATAAAAAATAAAATTAACCAAAGAATATAAGAAAAAACATTTAGCTAATTAGCATTACGTACATTATTACATAGTCTACATCCAGACAGTCAAAATGCTTACGCGGAAAAAAGATTGAATTAGAAATGACTTTATGAAGCATTCTACTAATTAATTCAAATCGGCCTGGGGGATTCTGAGGGAAATGTTGCGGCGTTGGACCTAAGGACCATATCCCAAGAATAGCTAGAAATCCTAGCTTTCCAAAAATATGTATCTTTAGTGGCGCATCTTTTAAGGACGAAAAGGACATTTGAAAGTATCCTTGTTGTTTTGATGTTTTTGTATAAAAACCGTTATATCTGTTGATCTATTAGATAACTAGTTATATACTCTAGAAAGATAATGGTCTGGAGCATATCTTAACATTTATTTTATGATGATTGGTGCTACTGTTATGGAGATATTGTAGTTCAAAGTAGAAAATTTTGTCTTCTTTCGAAATATTGTTATTCTCCTAAGGGATGTGTTCTACTACTTTAGATCGGAACTCTGTTGAGTTCTTCTTTTTAGCCAGTTCTGCTTCTTTCAGTTGTTCATTGAGTCGTGTTTTTATGTTTCTCCTAGTTTGCCCAATGTAAACTTTGTTGCAATGACTGCAAGTGATTTTATATATACCTCATATTTCCATTTGTTCGATTGAGTCTTTAGTTGAACCTTGAACAGATTTGAGTTGATTGGGCTGCTGCTATATACGATGTCTAACCCGTGTTTTTTTTTTAATTTCGCTCTGAGTGGGAGTGAAATCTTGCTAAAATACAATGCTACTCTTCTTTTGGGTTACTGATCAGTGAGTAGGTTAGTGGGTGAATTCCATTGTAAACTTCTGTTCCGTTTAAGTAAATCCGTGATGGTTTTTTCTGGATATCCGTTTATTCTCGCAATTTGAAATATGTGTTTAGTTTCTTTTACTAAACCTTTTTGGGAGATGGGAAGTGTTAACATTCGATGGATCATGTTATTGAAAGATGCCATCTCATGTTGATAGGAGTGGTTGGAGGTATTCGGCATGATCCTGTCAGTATCCGTAGGCTTTCTGTAAATCTCTACCTCTAGGGATGTTCCTGTTTTGGTTAACAGTAAATCTAAGAACGGGTATTGACCTTCTTTTTCTACCTCCACAATAAACTGTATATTTATGTGAAGTTCGTTAAGAGTAGTTAGTGTAGATTCTAAATCCCTGTCCCTTATTACAGCAAAAATATCATCTACGTATCTCTTCCAAAATCTTGGAGACCGATCTTCTGCTGTACAGATCCCCTCTAAAGGTGAAATCATATTCTTCCATAAAAAGGCGGATCAGCTTTACGTACTGTTTTACTTTTGTCCGCCCTGTTCTAATAACCATTCTGCTACCAGAATAATAGCCTCTTTGACTGGGATACTGGGAAAAACGGATTTTACGTCAAAAGACACTGTCGATGACCTCGTCTTTGTCAAGTCCTGCCATTGATTTTAATTCTTGAGCAAGTTCCTTAGAGTTTTTCACTGATTGGGTTTCGAGCTGCTTATCCATATTACGCGACTCCTCCTATAACCATTTGGCTATTTGGGAGACATCTTTGCTGTCACAAAACACTGAAGAAATCTACATGTAGTTGACGAAATACGCGTATCTGTATGATAAATACTAAGCCTGTTTAGTAAAATTAAATGGAAAATATTCGACTATTTTCGTGCATTTTTTGTATTTCACTTAACACTTTAATCGTACTTGATTGGTAGTTGCAATTTTTCGCTTCATCTCATGTAATTCTCACTCTTGCTAGCTCCGACCGGTATTTTTTTGACGACTAGGTCTTCTTGGACCTTGTATGTTCTATTCTTGGCTTATCCGTGAATAGAATATTGACGTCTTTCTGAATGTATGGTCTATCCATTTCCATTTTCTTCTTCTGATTTGTTTCGATATAGGCTCTTCGCCGGTTAGTATCCAGACGTTATGTTTGCGGGTAACTTAAAATAAAATTCAACTAAGTTATTTCAGAAAACCTAGTTCCTGATAATATTAAGTAGCAGCTTTGCACTTTCTAATAAACAAAATATACGATAAAATTGATAAATAAGTACTGGAAAAGCATTACTCGTCCCACCTTATGTAGTAAAAATTTAAACATCGTATACTTAATTTACACACAAATATTTCTCCCTAAAATGGTAACGAGAATATAAAAAAAAATCACTTAAATTTTTAAATTTTTATAATATTCATTTTTTTAATAATTTGTTTTTTTTTTTTTTGAGTTTTAACTCCTTCAACATAAAATTTTCGGCTTTTAATGATAATGTATTTTGGCATATTCAAAATAAACAAAATGTTTATCTGCATTGGTGTAAAAATTTAGTATAATAATTTATTCGCTAATTTTATTATAATTCCTAATACAATTCATAATAATTTTTTATTTAATAAAATTCCTTTAAAAACAAACAAAATCTCTAGAACAATGAAAATATTCGACTTTAAAACCAAAAAAAAAAAAAAAAACAACAACAAACACAGAAAAAATCGACTTAAACTGATATTTTGACATGATGATAATTCACAACTCACAATGCTACCATATAATAATTTACATTTATAAAGATCTTAAATTTCAGCTCCTTAAAAACAACTTAAGAAATACCTTCCTAAATAAAAATTTATTTCTATCCTTTTTTCTCCTGATAGGCATATAAATTATTAAGGATATTCTGGCTCAATTATTATAAAAAAAAAATAAAATAAAAATAAAATCTTATTTTTTCTTATTTTTACAGTGTGCATCAAAAGTATTTGATTAGAGTATAAATAATTTTCATGATAAATCAATGACAAATCATTGTTCTTTAATTTTATGGAATGTGCGCATAAGGTAAATAAGCAACCATTTCTATAAGGTGGTTGTCCAGGTGTTCCAAAACTGGTTTCAGGAATTAATTTATTGTAGGAACTGCTAAAATGTGGAACATGCTTCCATCTCAGGTTGTCTCCTCCAATTTACTTCCCAAGTCTCCTCTTTCATCCAAATCTTCCCTCCTTACTCGAACCGACCTTACCCGATAGGCAAGCATATTGTGAACATCTTTTGAAGAAGAAAGCAATCTGTTGAAAGAAACATAGCCATTTATGAATCTAAATTTTTTCGATAACGGGTTTTTTCTATTATGAGTTGCAATTTTAGTAGCCATATCTAACTTCTTTATCCTATACATTAATAATACATTAATACCTAGGTCCCAGGTGGTGATATTTATGTTTAATGCCGTGAGTTATTGTCTGCAGTCTTCTACCCGATCCAATAAATTTTTTAGATGTTGCCCGCTTTCAAAATTTTTTGGTTGACATTCCAGTAAACTGTGCAATTGCGTATTAGCTAAAATTCTTTTATTCTCGAACCGGTTTTTTAACTTCTCCCAAGCTATTGGGTAGTTCTCATTTGTTACCAGTGTGTGTCTCCGGTCACACAACCTAATAAATAATACAACTTTTGTACCGGATCGAGCTGTAAATTGTTAAGGATAACCGACGTAAATAGATCGTGAAATGATCGCCAATTTCCATAATTCCCATCAAACTTTGGAATATTTATTTTTGGCAGTTGGACCAAACTACTTCCGAATGTTTTTATAGTCAAATTTGAGTCTTGTTCACAGTTAGTGCTCTTGATCTTAGTAACCACTCAATTCGCTCTTCTAAGTCACATTTGCCATTCAAGTATTTTTTCTGTAAATGGTCATATTTATTTTTTATAAAATATTCATATGTATTATCTGTTTTTGTCTTGATTAACTGCAAATTGACTTCCGTATGTTCTTTGTCAAATTCTGTCCAGTATATCACTAAGCTGTCAAGTTTCATGCGATAAAATCCTATAGTCGATCTAAGTTTGCTTTCCTAATTCCGGTTATGTGGTTTTCTACTTTTTTTATCTAATTATCCTGACTGGCTAGCATATCATTTAACAATTCGGTAGTCATATTGAGTTAATGTCTGTCTTAACTTAACACAGAATAATAGTTGATGCGATTCAAAACAAAAATTTCCACAGACAATTCTGCGTATTGCCAAATCTTCCACTCACTATTATCTATATCTTAAATAAATTAAATTACTAATTAACCTATTATTAGGTTGTATGTGTACCTTGTAATATCTGTTTTTGTTTTTTATAATACCGTTTGTTCTGTTTGTGAACAGGTTCAGTTCTTTAGGTCTATAAAGATTATTCACTGTTGAACTTTATGCAAAAATAGTTTGTACGATTTAGATAGTTCCACAAATATGTGTTTCACTAATCTTCCACTTGCTATTATGTTGATTGAGTGAATTATCTTTATAGTATCCGGTTCGAAGGACCAAATGTTGCAATTTAATGTGCCTGATTACAGGCTGGGCACGACCTATGACAACACGACCCCTTTTTATTTCATATCTCGATATATATTATTGTAAACGACTACTTAATATACTCACTGTAAACAATAACATTCATATGTACATACAAGGCTTTAGATATATACAAACATACACATAAACATAATATACAGTTACATATTATTATATACACATATAAAAACATTGAACTGAAAGTCGAATGTGCTTAGATTTCTTCTACCCACAATTTCATATCTAAAACATTATCAGCTCACAGGATATTATATATCATAATCAAAATATGATAAAAAAAACAACAACAACAAATCCTAAGAAAAAAAATTTTAAATGTAGGTGTAATAAAAACCAGAAAAAAACAAATATAAATACAAAAAAAAAAAATTAGAACCAAAATGTTAAATAAAATTGAATTCGATGATAAAATTAACATCAAAAATACTTTTAAGCCTAAACGTTTTTCATATTAAAAAAAAAATAATAATAAAAAATAAAATCAAAAACATTTTCGCTTTCCTGAAATTTTCCATTTTTTTTTTTAATATGAATTTTTCCATAAGATTTTCATCAGAAATTCACTCTGTGTTGTAAAAATAAAAGCGTCGTAATTATTTAAGAGAGAAAAATAAAATCTGCTTTCATTTCTGTTTTTTATATTATGAGTAGTAGTTGGCATCCCCAGTTTATTTTAATATTTATCACACACAGTTTTTTCACTATTAAACTATACCCAGATTTTCTTATCAAAGCTTAACTTTTGTGTAAAAAAAAAAAAAGAAACAAAAACACGAAAATAAAAACTTTCACTCTGATAACTCTAAAATTGTGTAAATTTTTATTTTTTGCTTCTTGATTTCATCCATAGATGATGAAAATTATTACAGTTTGCATGTAGTTAGGATTAAGTAGTTTTTTTTTTTGTTTTGTTTATGGTTAGTTGAAAGAAAATAACTATAACTGAGTTGATTTAAGAGGGTTTTTTCATTCGTTTTATTGTACTCTCACCAAAATAACATTTTGTTGTTGTTGAAAACGTATCATAGATTCCATTTTCGATTTGGAATTCTTAAATACAAAATTTCGATATTTGATTTTTATTTTTATCAAATAACCTAAAAATAAATATGAGCTAAATAAATATAAAAATTACTATTGACTCTGGAATCTAATAGGTAGGAAAAGATAGGTCATAGGTAGATAGAAGTGTTATAGTTTCGGAAAGACATTTATAGTGTTGTACATTTCATCACTCACAATTTAATTTACATTGTATGATCCTATGAACCATAAAGTGAGTCACAACTCTCTCTAGTAGTTATGAACCGCAAAATGAATCTAAAAAAAGTGAATGTAGGGATTATACCCGAAAGCTCTCTTTGCAGTTGGGACCCGTAAAGTGAATCTAAAAAAAGGTTAATGTATTGATTATGACCCGGAACTCTCTTTGGCAGCTATGACCCATAAAGTGAATCAAAAATAGTAAATGTAGTGGTATATGACCTGCAACTCTCTTTCGCAGTTATGACCCGTAAAGTAAATATAAAAAACAGTGAATATAGTGATTATGAACCGTAACTCTCTTTGTCAGTTATGACCCATAAAGTAAATATATAAAAGGGAATTTAGTGGCTATGACCCGTAACTCTCTTTGGCAGTTATGATCCGTAAAGTAAATATAAATAAAAGTGAATGGTTTGATTATGACCCGGAACTCTCTTTGGCAATTATAACCCGTAAAGTCAATTAAAAATAGTAAATTTAGTAGTATATGACCCGGAACTCTCTTTTGTAGCTCTGACCCGTAAAATAAATCGCTTATCTTAGAATATAGGGGTTATTGAACCCGTGTATTAATTATGACCCGTAACTCTCTATGACAGTTATAACCTGTAAAGTAAGTATAAAAAAAATTAATGTAGTTGTATAACTCGTAACTTTCTTTGGCAATTATAACCCACAAAAACATTAAATGTAGTAGTATATGACCCGGAACTCTCTTTTGTAGCTTTGACCCGTAAAGTAAATCAAAGATAAGCGAATATAGGGGTTATAAAACCCGTAATTTTCTTTGACAGCTGTGACCCGTAAAGTCAATCTAAACAAATGTAAATATAGTGGTTATGACCCGTAAACTAAATCACAACTTTTTTACATTTATATATATGCTCGCATTAGAATCTGGCTTGTCATACTCTGACGATTTTCATAAAGATTTTTGTAATTTTGGAAAAAGGGGAACACTTGATTTCCGTTATATAGCTATACTGTACTCGATCTAAATAACAATATTATTTTTATCGTAACGTGAAAGTCAGAAATATTTTAAATTATTTTAAAGCTTTTAACAAAGTCGGTGTATTACGCTTTTTGCAGAATATGAGTATAAAGTATGTATGCATACTTTGTAGAAGACATTTTGTATTTTATAAAAGAGCAATGAAAATGAATATTGGTGATAAATTTCGTATGTAATTTTGACTCTGTTTTCTTCCGCCAGCTTAATTAAGCTTTAAATGAGCTGTTTGTATTGACATTGGAGTAGGCAGGACTTTTAAGACAACCTTACTATCTGAAATTGTCTATACTATATCAGACTAGATTATCTAAACTAGATATACTAAATTTGGAAAACAACCGCAAGAGGCAGAGTCTATTGGAGGAATAATGTGAAGAGAATTTTTTATATTGATGATTTTTTTTCTCTTATATTTTTTTTGTTTTGTTTTTGTTTACGGCACACAACCGATATATTACGTAACACCAGGCGGCTAAACAGTAATAATTCTTAACAGTAACTTATGTTGAATGATTTTATTGAGTACGGTACCGATAATTAATTAAGTAAATAATACATATTTTGTTCGAGTATTTATTTACAAAATTTCTAGTTTATCAACTTATTAAATGTGGAAAACTGCTATTATTGTCAGGAACTAAGCTTTGTTAAATAGAATAGTTCCATTTTATTTAATTTGTTATCAGATTTATTCCATCCCAATAACAAAAGGGTACTGGACCAGGTCGAAAACCTCATTATGCATTTTTTTGGCTTCGTATGAGTTGAACCTGGGAGCTTTCGATTTAAAAGCAGGCACCACCAAACGTGTAAAAACTATCCTAAAGCTGATATATAAGTGAGACGAATTTTTTTTTATTTCCCTATGAAACTGAATAATCTGTCGGTCAATGGGGACGTTCAGCAGTTATAGTATATCTGTTTTTATAGATAAGCAATGGATAATATTTGTCAGTTTTTTAATTGATGCTATTGGGTAGTTTCATAATATTGTGATACTGAAGTCATTTAACATCATTTGAAACCATAACAAGCTGTTTGCCAATCAATCTAGGTGAGAAGCTAATTTTTTTTTATATTTGCAGCTTGCCATTCTAATTTCTCCTTTTATTTTATTTATTTAATCTTACTCAAAAGAGCTAGCTTATAGCTCGAATAGCATGTTTCTACATTAATCAGTTATAGCAGTTTTAACTGGTGAGTCTCATTGATTGTTCATGAATAATGCTCTTAATGCTCTCTTGATTGAAATCCTGTATTATTTCAACTTTTGAATTATTGCTTGTGGCCACTCGCATAACTGGATTCCGTAACTTCATATCTGCTTTATGACTGTGCTTTATAAATCAAAATTTGTACAAAAGCTTTATTTTTGTTTTTCTTTTTATTTACAAATTTTTCACAATGAATTCTCTAGAGCTCTCAGAAAAATTTCATATAATTTTTGATCGGAATCAAAATTACCTTAGAGTTGTCAAAATCAATTCAATTTCATTTCATTTAGATATATTCTTATTTTTTGTTATTGTTACCAACAATCTGATATACTTGTAAATACATACATACATATACATACATATATAGATGTGTACTTAAACTTTTTATCATCATAATGAAAGTTTTTTTTTTGAAAATTAACGAAAATTTTTAAGGATAAAGAAATATAATGGATTAAGTCAATTAAAATATCAATAACAGAAGGGATCAGTTTAATATATCCCCTAAAAATATATAAATATCCTTTTTTGGAAACAAAAAGAAAAAAATTAAAAAGGTTTTTTTTTCTCCGTATATTTTTTTTTTTTTTTTTTTGATTTTATTATCATTTTCTTAGAATTATTATTAAGTAAAACTTTACATTTTGGCTTGAGGTTAATGCCCTTTTTTGTATATATATATATATACACATTTCTAAATATATATATATTTTTGCCGGTTATTTTGATAACTGCTTTATTTATTTTTTTATATTTGAAAGATTAGGTAATTAGAAAAAAAAAACAATTTGTTTTTAAGGATATTCTGAAATTATCCTGAAGTAAGAAGGCATATGTTTAATTTGTTTTTATGAAAGATATTCAAAAGAAAAAATATTAAGAAAAATTTAAGTTTGACTTTCAAAAAACAAAAAAAAAAAAATTTAAATTTTGAAAGTTACTTTTTGTTTGCTGTTTAAATGTTTTAAAATTTGTAATCCTAATTTGGTCATAAATTTTAATGGAGTTATTAGTATAAGTATAAAAAATGTTGGTTAAATATTTGTTATAATTCCATACCATCAATCATTATCATTATCTTAATTATAGTTTTTTTCAGTTGTGAGTTAGCTTTCGCGTTTTTTATTTATTGAACAGTGGACTTGCAAATAAATCTCCAGGTCAACTACAGGTCTTTTTTTCTTTCGGAATGTGGCCTTTTTTAATATATAAAATAAATACTTATTATACTTTATTTATATTTATAACAATACAAAACAAAAATAGCAGCTGATATACTGTACAAAATTAAATATTTTCATAACAAATCTTATTTTAGCAAAAAGTGTAAATGCTAAATACTTAATTAAGAGACTAGGAAATACAAAGCCAAAATTAATACTTAATTTCATTTTTGTTTCACAATTACTAGTTAAGGTTTTTTAAATATCCTGAGTGTTATCACTTGTCAACATTATGGACTCAGATGATTAATAGTATTAATATGGGTAATCACAATAAGCTCATTTAAGACTGTGGTGCTTTAGTGACCAAATCCCCTCCCGATAGTATCTAATCTAATTTAATTAAGATTTTGGCTGAGCTATGCCCCACGGATGGGATTACAGGATAATGATGATATACTATAAAAATAAATGATTTAACTAGGGGCCCCTGTTGAGGAATTATAATTTAAGTTAAAGCCAAATTTAAAGTTTTTAAAAGAACAGGGATTTGCATGAACTGATATAGACTTCTCATTACAAAGCAGAAACACTCATGTTTGAATGAAAAGCTTTGAAATTAGTATGTTTTCGTTAAAAAAACATAAATACCTTACTTCTCATTTTCTGTTTAGTTTCTACCTATTTCTTAATGTATTTGGTGAATAATAAAACCATATGATTAAAAAATTTACAACTGTGTGCTCATTATTGCTTTATTTACAACTTACTTATCATATATTAAAAGTTCACTATGGAGAAGAGAGATGAAATGAAAAGGTGTCTACTGCGCAGATCCTTAAATGCTTGTCTATTATAATTATAGATTATAAAGTTTATTCTAAAATGATGAAATCTTATATGACTAGGAGATTACAGAATTGAATAACAAAAAATTAAAACGATATTAAATTAAATCTTATTTCAAAATTATTTAGAGCAATAGTTGGAAATTGATTGACCTGTATTTTGTGATAGACATTAGATTCTAGTTGCCATTTTTATCTTGGCCACAAGGTCAAGAGTTTTTCTACTTTTTGATTCTATGTTTATATGATTTTTGATTTGATAATTTTACAATTTCAATTTGTTGTAATAAATGAAATAATTGAAGTTGTTGTTTTTGTATTGATTTACAAAATTGCGTTCTCCTTCTCTGATTGAGACTCTGTGATGGAAGTATTTAATTAAGGAAAATTGAGATTTGTTTACAAACAGGAGGGCTTGTATTGGTATAAAAATGTATTGGAATATGATTGCATTGTTAGGTCGGTATTTGGTAATGGTATATGTCTTTTTGTGAGGTTTTCAGGGCAATTAATACATGTCAGTGCTCGAGATATTTTCAAAGGGTCTTTGTGGGTTGGTTAAGTGTTTGTTTGATACATAGGGCGCGAAGATTTAATTTTTATTGAACCGGTAATACTAGAACTACTATTGTGGAATGTGGCAAACTGATTGGAAGAGTTACAGGCTATTCAGTGTATATACATAACATATGGTTTGTTTTTAGTTTCTTTTATTTCATTTTTATAATCTTATATATAGCAAAATTAAAGTTAAAGTTAAACAAACCTTACTTTGATTTTTTATATTTTAAATATAATTATGTAGACAGAATACAAATTAAATAACAGAAAAAAAAAATTATAATAAAATAAATGGAAAATAAAAATCCTTAGAAATGTATTCATTATTTTACAATGTAAAAAATTTATTTTATATAATAAATTAATAAATTTGAAACATATGAATGTCAAACAAAACAAAAAAAAAACAACCAATTTTAAAAATTATAAGACCACACAGCCTATGCTACGGTCACACTTAAAACAAAATTTATAACACAAAATACATTTATATTAAGCATTACATTAATACTCTGAATTGTATATAAACTTTAAAAATTACAAAAAATTATCGTATGTTCTTTTAGCATGGGTATAAGACATAATTAAACCTCCTGTAAGAGGGCTTTTGGCTCGAGGTCTGCTTTTGTGTTCCTGCTGTTATGTGCTATCTATATGCCTGGTATCCATTCAATTACAGCTTGCCATTGTTCCGGGCTATGAAGTTTTTGAGAACATTTTTCTATTCGATTCTACGTTCTACGTGACAACAATGTTTCATTTGCCTGACAGTGACAGTTTTCGATAGTGACTTTTAAAATTATTTGTCCGCCAATTAAATATGTATTTCAAATTATGTTTCCTTTTTTTCTTTTAGCTTTTATAAATCGAATTGAAAATTAAGGCATTATTACATACAGTCATGTTCTGTAATTCACTTGGAATGAATTCGGAATTAAATTCAAATTTAATTTGTGGAATGTCAAAACATCTGAGGTGCTTTTATTTTATTTTATTTATTTATTTAGCTTTAATTATAATATCAGATGTTTTGACATTTCACAAATTAAATTTGAGATTTTTTGAAAATGAAATTTCATTCCGAATCCATTTCGAGTTAATTACAGAACATGGTTGATCTTCATTTTTTATCTCAGTTTTGGGTTCCTAAAAAGTTTAAACTACAAAAAAAAAACAAAAATTTACTTAATAAAAGTTTCTTATTTTCTGACGTAGAATCCGAATTTGCATAAAAAATAACCCCTTCCGATTTGAAAATCTCGATTTCAGCCAATTTCGCCGAATTTTGAGCTGAAAATCCTTTTTTTGGTCCTTCCAGAAAGTGGAAAATATCACCAATCGATGGAGCATGCTCGATTTAGTCAATAATTTTAATTTTAAAATCACGGCTCCTTCCCCTCTTAAAAAGCTGATACGCGTGCTCTGGAATATCCGGTATGTTTTAACATGAACAACGATAATGAATTTTTTGAAAAGAAATAAAATTTTAAATAACTATTTTTTATTTTTTTCTTAGCTTATAACTGAATAGTGAAAGTCTTAAAATAACTTTTTTTTCACATAATCAGAGAAAATTTAATTTCCTTCAAAAAAAAATCTGCGAAAGGCTATACGTCGATCAGTGGTTTATAAGTTATGAACAGTTTTGAAATTACACTTCCTTTTTATTTGCAGTAATTTTTTTATTTATATATATTTATTTTAATTTTTTTTCAACATGACTTTTTATTTTAATCATCAAAAAAAAAATAGATTTCTAATGCAAGTGAAAAATCGAAACTGAATTACTAAAATTGTTTTCATTTAAAGTTGTGACTCATTGTCAAATATTATTTGTTTAATACTTTATTAGTTAATAAATATTATAACATTTAAAAATTTATATAAATAACACAAAAAATAAATAAATTGATAAAAGTAAATTTAATATGACACTAACGACATTTAGATTCTTTCTGGATTCTAGTATATTATAATTTATAATGTATGTTCGGAATATCCGTTATAATGTTGGTATTAATTGGTTTTATTTATTTAACATTATTGTAAAATTTTTTGATCCATTCTAATTATTGTATTCAGTATCTAATTTAACGGTTATTAATGCTCAATTGTTTTCAAGATAAGTAAATTTCTATGCAAATGAGTTGTAAGTCATAATTTTCATAAGCATATTAGCAGTGCAATATGTACAATTTTTTAAAATTGATATACTTACATACAACTAATATGAATTATAATATACTGCTGATTTGTTCAATTTTAACTTAAAATTCAAATATACTTTTATTTCATAATATTTTTAAATTATGTAAATTAAAATATACTTTTATTTCATATATTAAAAATTATGTAAATTAAGATGATACTTAATTCAAAAACCACATAAAACAGAAAATCAAGAATTTTGAACTATCGCTTTTTCAATAAGCACAGCATATTAATTTAACTACTTAACGTACAATTTATTTTGTAGATTATTATTTAGGCGCGGGTCTATAACAGTTTTGATTACAATTACCTATAGTTGTCTATTTCAAAAAATATACTTGTTAACTATTTGGATATTATTTTCTTGCCTCAATACACACTGCTGTCATTTTGAAATGATGTTGCGAGATATTTGATGTTATTTCAAAGTTATTTTCTGTAACTTAATTTGCCTTCTTACGACTTCTCTAAATATTTTTAAGGTGAGCCAAAATTTTCAAACTTTGTGCACTCATCGTTACATCTATTGATTGCAATCATTTTGTAAGTTCACTTCTATTGAAATTTCTTATAGTATGATGTATCAAGAGGTTAAAGAGGGAAGTAAGAAAAATATAATATTGTCTCATCCCTAATTTTATATCAAGTTTATATTAACTTTGATAAACACTACAAATACTGTGATTCAAATACAGATTAAAAATTGAATCACTCGAAGAGCTTATCTGCAGTACTTCTGCTTCTATAGGAAATATATGAAACCGGGATCATAAATCGTAACCCTTTTAGGTACTGAATCGAATGTTCAACGTCTTCCACGGGCTGATTTTCTCCGATTAACCTTTTTACTATCTATGTCCATTACAATTTATATAACAATTTTATTGAAGCTTCTAGCATTTTATATTATGTTATCATTTCATATAATTAGAAAGTAGAATAATTTTTTTTTTTGCATTGCATCATAATTCGGGACTAAAAGGAATAAAGATACGAAATTGTTTCAAATATTTTTTACATCTTTCAAAACAAATAAAACTAAGTAAGAGGTAGAGGTAATTAAATATCTGCGGCTTTGAACTATAATAAATTTAACTCCAGAATACATAATTAGTAAATTCCTGAAAGAAGAAGTTCTGCATATTCTGCCGGCAGCTACTAGCGCTAATAATTAAATTTAACTAATATTAATAATCATATTTTATTAGACTAATCATGGAACATCTTTGTAAATAAAACCTTTTTTCTTATTGTTTTGATACTTTTTCTTTTTGTTTTGAGAAAATCTAAAGTTTTGATCCTTAACAAATTGAAGAAAAACTAAACAAAAAAAAAATATATATATATTATATATATATATATTAGGGTCTTCAAAGAATACGAAAAAATAAAATAAAGAAACTTAATTAAAAAATACTTTCAATATTCATTAAAAAGTAGAAGAATTAACAAAATTAAAAATTGTAGAGTACCTCTAAGTATACAAATTATAAATAAATTATTATTAGGATATCGTTTTGTAATGACCTGACCTATACGTATATGCATCAGATACTATAACTCATCCATTTGTATATTATAGAATGTATATTTTAAATAAAAAATTTAAATTAAAATTAATTAAACTGATTAAATACATTTAGGATATGCTTCCGTCAATATACTTTATTTTTTGTTTTTTTTTTTAATTCTTTTTGAAGGTGAGAATTTGAATATTCAATATACAATATTAATAAATTTAATATTTTAATTGTTGTCACTATACTGTAATATATCATTCATATTTACTTTATCTGTAATTGAAAAAAAGTACGGTATAAATATCAGAACCATTTCACAACCATTATTATATTCTTTTAAATGATATATATTTAAAAGGAGACGTTGCGAAAATAAATTTTTTTTAATTTTTAATTAAAAATTTCAATTTAAAATTTCGCCTCATGTATAGGTATATATATTTACCAAATTCAACAAAATACAAAGCTTCTTCTTTTTGTCGCCAGAATTATATTAAAATTTAATTTTGTTTTTTTTTTTTAAATAAATTATTACGTATGCGGTTGTTGTCAAAAATAAATCAATAAAAAAAAATTATAGAATGACAAGAAGAATGAAAGCTGTAATAGTGATGTAAAATACATTCGATAAGTCCTTTTTTTATATTTTAGATAAATAAATAAATATGTGGGATATAAAAGGTAATTGGATCCTAAAATTCAATTTTTGGTTCTGGCAGCCACACTTAATATATAAATAAGTTGATGGAATTCAATATGCAATAGTGGTTATTACGTATGTGGTTATTGTCTAAGATAAATCAATAAACAAAAGACAAGAATAATGAATGCATTAGACAGGAATATGATACAAAAGATAGCTCATAATTTTTCTTGACCTACCAGTTTACACTATGTCATATTTAAATAAAGATTAATAAATAAATAGATTAAATATAAGATATAATAGTGATGTAAAATACATTCGATAAGTCTTTTTTTTATATATTTAGATAAATAAATAAATATGTGGGATATAAAATGTAATAGGATTCTAAGGTTCACTTTTCGGTTCTCGCAGCCACACTTAATATATAAATCAGTTGATTGAATTCAATATGCAATAGTGGTGTACAAAATGTATCCACTAGTTTTTGTTTTTTGGTCTCGAAATCACTACTTTAAAATTAATAAATAAATAAATTAGTGGAAATTCATTTTTGTTAAGCTCTAAATATATATTTACGAAATACATTATTGTTTTTGCAATTAAATATCGGATTTCGTTTCACTAATAAATCAACATTATATTATTAATCTGTAAATTGAAAAATAGTAACCCAGGCAAATAATGCGTACTAATTCTGAAATAATGAGTTCTGTAATGCCGTTTTTCAAACCATTGACACTTCAAAAAAGCACTCCTGTGTTATTATTCTCTACTATTTTTACACAAAATTAAAAAAATTATTTCGAATTTTAAAATTCAGAAAATTTTATAGAATTAATAATTTTCTTAATTGTGAATGGATTTAATTTGTTCGATTATTAAACCACTTAGAGTTCGAATGTTTTCAAAACTGTACAGCTATCGATAGTAACAATTAATTTTAATGTTAGTATAAATTAATTCAAAGTGTCATCATACATACATTTTTTTTTTACAAAAACCGTTATGTAATTGGAAACAAATTTTATCTTACAAAGTTAATATTACCAGGAGTTTACTGTTATTGAAAGCATTCTAAAAATTTATATAACAAACTACAAACCCAATCATAATTCTATATGCAATGAAAATCATAAATTGCAAAAAAAAAATAATGAATTTAAAAACTAAAATATAAATAAATTTAAATAAATTCTTTAGTTTTCAATTCTTTAATTTAAATCAAAATGAAAAATAAAACTATAATATAATTATATTTTTTTAAAAAATTTAAATAAAAACAAAAAATATTTTTTATTATTATTCTTATCTTTACCTTTACAATATCCATTTTTTAAGAATTTAATTTATTTAAATTCTTAGTACATAAATATTATATGTATATAATAATATATAAATGTACATACATAAAATTTTAATTTATACTATTCACAATTTTAATATTCACAATGAATATTTAAATAATTTGTGTACGTGATGCAACACCATCATTATATTTAATTTTCCATAAAAAAACTTTACATAATTATTTTTGTATAGAAATACACAGGGTGAGTCATCACGATATTATAAGAGTTAGGTAATTTAGTGAATTCAATAATTTTAAAGTCATTGTTTAGTACTACCAGCATTTGAGATGTAAATGCAATAGTTTGGGGCTTGCATATTAAGTATAGGTTTAATAATTTGGGAATTATATTTCACTTAATTGATAATGTCTCATTACAAAAATATCGTATTCAACTTAATGAAATAAAATTAATTTAGTTTCGAAGCGGTGTTAATTAAGAAAATAAAAAAAAATAATTTTCTAATAATCTGTTTAGGTGATTATTGAATTTAATTTTATTGGACAGAATTAAAGACTTAATTATTATCTAGTAATCGCCCCATCCTCGACATTCAAGGAAGTTTTAAAAGAATTCATACCCATTTTTATTGTAAATTGTTTCCCATCATTTCAGTTTATTCTATTTAATTTATTCTCTTTATACACTATCTAATGATTTTTTATTGATTTATCTTAAACAACAACCGCATATCTAATAAACTATCGAAAACAAAAATTAAATATAAATTTAATTCCTACGAGTAAAAAAGATTTCACCAGAACTCACCTAACTATGTACTTTGGTAAATATATTTTATGTAATCTATACTTTTTGAATTTGATAAAAATATTTAGTATTTGTGTACTTATAAATTGGGTGAACAATTTTTTGAAAAAACTATTGATTTTCGCTATGTCTCTTTTTAAATATGTATCATTTAACAGAATAAAAACGAAAATCGTTTGTGAAATGGTTCCAATATTTGTATCGTATTTTTTTCAATTTACATATTAGGTAAATATAACTAGTTTTCGATGCTCTTCGAAATTCGAGGAAATTTCATAAAAAAATTGTACTCAATATTGCATCATGAATATTGTTTTCTATCAATTCAATTTATCGTAGACATATAGATCTTATTTTTTTTTTCATTAATTTATCTTAAACAGCAACCAATCAATACGTAATAATTTATTTATTGTGTGGTTATAGCAATTTGATAAATTAAATTTTTGGTATGTTAAAATACATGGGGTTACGTTAAATTGAAACATTTTGCTTTCGCTAAGTCTCTTTTTAAATATTTATCATTTAATAGAATAATAATGATAATAGGCTGTGAAATGGTTCATATTGAATATAATGGTAATGATTGATGATGATATTACCACTAAATAATTAAAAATTGACAAACATTAGTACTAACTTTAAATTAAATGCCTGCTTTTATACGATATAAATAAAAAGAAATGTAATTTTAATATCTTCGCTTTTGTTCAAAAAATATCTAAATTTAACAACTTTTCGGAAAAAATAATTATTTTTAAGATTCACAGTTTCAGTAAAAATAAAAATACTAGTTAGAAATTGGAAAATGTATAATACTGATGACAGATTAATCTATTATACTTCATTTAAGTCAAACAGTGATTATGGCTCAAACTGGTATTTTAAAATAATATCAATTCCCCTAAAACAACCAACAACAAAAAAAAAGGTCACTCGAAGTAGATATAAAAAAGGCACAATTAAGTGATATTTTTAGTTGTGCGGTATGTATCGAGTTCCCGATATAATCGATATTTTGCTTACATTATAGCGATTCTTAAACTCGATAATTTCTTTTACCGATATTTGAGTACATCGATATTATTTGATTGCATCGATCTTTTAATATAGGAAATTTTTTGGAGACTTTGACAATAAAATAAAATAATGTACATTGTGTCATAGTTTCTATTTTGCTACTCCATCTTGTAAGTTTTTAAACGGTTTCAAATTTTAGCTATATTTTCGTTTGATTCGTGTGAATCGATATATCGATTTGTTTTTTGGATATCGTATATCACTGGTGCTAATTGCTTTTCCAGAAGTAAATGGAATGGCCATTTCTACCGACTTAATATACCTACTCTGTTGATACTGTCTGTGTTATATTTTCATGATAAGTAGTACTTTAAAGTACTTATGCAAAGTAGTTTGTAATGGAAAACTAATTTTTTTTTTGCGTACTACTTTCATCTATTTTTTCTTAGAGAATGAAGTGGTTGAATCAAACATTGTCAAGTTCAAGACAATATATGTATATAATAATATGTAGATTTGTAATGATATGTAATGAAATACATTAATGAGATATGCCTATTCGATTATACGAACGATGCATACGATACATAAATATAAAAAAATACACAATTATTCAGCACACACCCTGTATATACCTGAATTTATAGAATATTATACACACTGCAGACACACAACAAAATAAAAAAATTTAATTTTAAAATATTTAATTTTAATATTATATTATATTACACATAATATTATAAAGATTAACAAGTAACTACCTATGTATATATTATTTTCAACTATAAAACCTACTGAATACTGAAAACAAAACAATTATTATAATCATAATATCGTAGTTAGTTATTTTTGTTTTCTTTCGTTTTTCTTTCTTTGTTATTCATAAGTGTCGCCTAAATTTATGCAACATTAATTTTAAATCATATTATTGTGAAACTATAAAATACACCTAGGTAGGTAAAAATGCCTAAATCGACAATAAGAATTAAATTTATTGTAGTATTTAATTAAGCAGGATATAATCACATACATATTATATATCTACATTAATATATAATAGAATATAAGATATAGAGAAAATGTAAATTTAAATAGGTGAAAATTTTGTTTCAGTTTTAAATATCAAAAAATAACAATAAAAAAATTATAGTAAGAACCTGCTTCCCCCTTTGTTTCATTCATTAATTTGTTAAATAAATTTTCTATACTTTATTGTAAACGTATAAAGAAGGTTAATAAAACTTTTGTATTTACAAATTAATGATATACAAATAAAATCATCTCCATACAAACTCTGGTGAACATTTTTTTTTCAATAAATTTAATTTTTGGATCGGCAACCCTCATATTGATTAAAAGAGTGTAAAAATTTTCACCATTATTATTTATAACCAATAAATTCTATCGGTTAATTCTCATATGTATTCATAATTCTTATATAATTAATTGTGTGGTGGTAGATAGGATTTAAAGGGATTTAAAGGTAAACCTTTATCGTATAACTATTTTTTTTTTTATTTGAGATTTAAAAAAAATATTTTTAATTAAGAGATGATACCCTTTGGATCAAATTTTGTTCTTCATTTCAGGGTAGTAAAAAAGCATAATAAAACATTTTATAATTAATATAAGTGTATACAGAAAGTGTATTGATAGTTATTTTTTTAAATTGAATGTCCTTAATTTTTTGTTGAATAAATAAAGCTACAGATATGAGGGTGTTTGATTTGATGGCAAGTTTCGGTGTTAGGATTGATTTTACACAAAGCCGGAATATTCTAAGTTTAATCGGTTGCAATCTTCTAAATGCTTCTATTGCTTTCTGTAACCTGGTTTCTATGTCTTCTTGAGCCCCACCACTGGTTGTTGTAACGCTGCCCATCTAGCAGAAGTTGCTTGCAAATTCTATTTCTTCTTTTTTCAATCTTAGATAATTTGTGCTGCGGTTATTTAATCTCATAGGTCTTTTGCCAGTTATTTCCTACATGTTTAACCTTTCCTACATGTTTGATAAGTTGTTCCAGATGTTCTAATTGGTTTTACATGTCGCTGAGAGTGTGTGAGAGAACACAGATATTGTGCGGGAGGAGACAGATATCATCTGCGTAGTAAAGGTCTTCAAGTTGTTATGTAAGTGCCAAGTTATTCCTCTCTCTTTACAGCAAACAGTTTCTAGTATACTATCTAGGATGATTGTGAAGAGGAGTGGTAAGAGGAGGAGCAGCGCGCTTGATTATGTCGAAGTCTTCTTGAAGTCGATAAAGAGCATGTATATTGATGCAATAAGATGTGAGTATTAGCTGCTAAACGAGTGGAACATGAACGAATATGGCTTTTGAACTTGAATTATAATCTTATAGATAACCTGCCTAACCCATTTATTAGCGGTACTTTAAATAATTAAACAAATGTAAAAACAAATTTCTGAATTTATTTATTTAACCTAATTAGGACCACATTTTTTTAGTTTTTAAAATCTTAAGATCTAGGGAAAAATAATGTTGGGTATGCCAGCAGAATATAATAATCTTCTTTATTATCTTTTTTAATCTATATCTATTGTTATTATATAGAAAATCCGCTGAAGTACTACTTAGAAGGCCTAACATATAATGACAGTAATAACTACACCCACCCCCAATAAATTATACCAACTATTAGAAAAACTGCAGGGTTTGTATTGAATTGTTTACATCTCATTTACAAATTGTTTTTGTTCCATATCCACCACGAAAACTGTAAACTTTTTCTAGGTGCCTTATCAATTAGAATTAGATCAACCGATAATTAGGTATGTAAGCCGGAAAGTATTAATTAATATAATTCAATGCCATACTAAGATTAATCTACTTCCTGGACACATGCAAAATAGTCCAAACTATAATACACATATCTAAACCGGGGAAGGTACCGAATGATGATGTCCCTTCCTATAAACCGATCAGTCTTTTACGTGAACTATGAAAAATATTTGAAAAATTAAAATCCAACAGATTGAACAAGATAATTGCCGAACGAAATATTGTACCTGATCATTAGCTCGGTTTTCGCCACAAACATAATACAACCGAACAAATTGATAGTATAGTTAATCATATAAACAACTCACTTGATATGAAAAAGTATTACTCTGCAGCTTTTCTGAACATTCTACAATCCTTCGACAAAGTTTGGCACAAGGGATTTCTGTCTAAACTAAAATAGCTCTTCCCCAATATTACGATCAACTTTTATCATAATATTTGTCAAAAAGAAGATTCTTTGTTAAGTGAACAAACTGCAAATTGAATTTGGTGTTCTTGTTAGGGAAGTGTCCTAAGACCTTTGTTACACCTCATTTCCCCATCAGACCTTCCAAGATCATTGATTGTTCTCACGACTACTTTTGCTGATGACACAGCCATTCTGTCGTTGCATTTCGATTTACGTTTAGCTTCCGTCAAACTTCAGAACAACAGGCTACACATTTATAACTGGTTAAAAAAAACTGGGAGAATCAAAGCCAAGGAATTCAAATATCTCCATATTGTATATATTCCAATTTCTGTGTAAAAGCAGTTAGAGTGTTCATCCCATAGACTTCGAATTATATAAAAAAAAGGAAATATTACTTTTACCAAACGTAAAGGAAATCAAACAACATAAAATTGGTAGACTATGAGTCGGTAAAGTACTTATGTATGCACATGGACAGACCCCGCACTTGAAGAACTCATATTATCAGCAAGCAGCTAAGAATAAAGTTCAATGAACTTTACTGGCTGATAGTACCCTGCTCTAAGCTATCTTTAAGGTGTAAATTAGCATTATATAAAGCTATCATCTGGAGTTATGTGGTGAAGCTTTAGGGAACCTTTAGTAACTCCAACATTAAAATAATTTAACTTTTTCAGTCCAAGATACTAAAATCCATCGTAAATGCTCCCCCCTGGTTGGTGCGCAATGACAGAATAAGGCCGGATTTGATTATTTAATCTGCTAACAACATAATTTAAAAAAAGCTGGAAAATATTTATATTGCCTAGAGATTGACCCAAACTCATGTTCGTCTTAGCCAATAACGAAGCGTTAAACGAGTGTAGACTAAAATGTTTCGGACCACTGGATTTAAAAACCAGATTTATTTGAAATTCCATAAATATCAACATTAAATTTAGACTAAGAGTCTTTGGACTTTGTCAAATATTGTATTCAAAATTTTTATTAATTATTAAGAAAACAAAAAATGTGATAAGATTTAAACATAAGTTAACCGAAAACCAGTTACTATCAATAATGTTAAAAAGCAATCAGGATGCACGTTACATTTACATATTTTGTTGCTATTGCAATCTACACCGTCTTCTTCAATTTTAAATATTTAAATATTTTTCATAATTAAATGACCTCTATACTATCACCAATTATTTCTTTTGGTAAACTGCTAGTTGATCGTACGATCAACATTGTCTATATAATATATTTGAATTTTAGTTTGGTACGTCTTCTATACCAAACTAATTACATCTTAATTTAACTTTTTTGATTAATTTCACATCGTTGTAAACCTCGTCGTCGTTATATCTTCTTAACTGTTTTTCCTGTTATATTTCTGCAAAAAAAATGTATTCTATTATATAAATTAATTAAATAAATTTTTAACTTGAAAGAAAAATAGACTGTATAAGACTTATAAGAATACCATTCAGTCCAGATAATGTCTTATAATTTATTATGACGTCACATAAAAAATTTTATATAAGTATTTTCATAAATTTTCTTTTTTAAAATTAATAGCCATATAAAGTCAATACAATCAAGGAATAATATTCTTTTCCCTTATAATACAATTTTATTTAATGTAACAAAAAAAAAAATGTTTTCTTTGATGGCGGAAATAATGACATAAATTGGAACTTATAATGTTTAATGTGCAAAGCGACAAATTGCAGTGTCATTAATTATATGACTTGGCTCTACACCAGCATATATATGTACGTATATACCAGTCAGTATATAGTAGGTTAATCTGCAATAGAAATAGATAAATATTTAATTTAGTTGGAAAATACATTACTTTGAAAAAACAAAAAAAAAATAATAAAATAAGAAAAAAATGTTCACTGGCAAGCCATATAAGATATGAATGATTTGTGTAGATGGCTTGTGATCTTAAAGAAGAACATGAGAAATAAAAATAAAATTAAAAATACAGGAATTAAATTACATTTAAATAATTATTGTTTTTTGAAAACTCTGCTTTTTTCTTTTTTTTTGTTTTTGGAGTTATATATCGGTAAATTGAGTCCACAACCTATATAAAGCCTAATAAAGTTTTCTTTTCTTTGTCAAATAAAAAAAATTATTAAAATATTAACGATAATTTTTTTTTACATAGAACCATTTTTTACATAGAACAAAGTTTGTATACATTATCTGTTTTAAATACTCATACAACGGTATATTTGAAAAATATAATTCTCAAGCTTGTATAAGCTTGTGTATGTCTATAGTTATTCCCAAAATACCTTTCTAATACAGCTCTTAGCTAATACTAGGAACTAAAGTATTCTAAAAGCTCACAACCATATTTATTACACAAGCTGATAGCTTTCATTTACAAATATCACCTTCGAATAGATTCATTACCCCGTAAAACCTATATTTATTATAAGCTATTCAATAATACAAAAAATGTAAGGAATTTGCCGGTAACATAATTTTTCTGTCAAAAACCCAAAATGGATGAAAATAGATGAAATAAAATTATGCAAATGAAATAATTAGTTTTACCTTTCTTCTAAGTTGGCTAGTTTGCTTAAAAGAGGGTGATATTAACATGGCAATCACAATAAACACGTTTACGGCTGCGGTAATATAGGGGAGCAGATCTCCTTACGAAATTACCTAATTTAATCTAGACTTGACAACAATGTTGGCTCATAGTTATGCTCTACAATACAAACGGGACTGTTATTTATATATCTATATATTTCATTGGTAAGACCGTAATCGTGATAAATTCATTTCCTGTTACTCCTAGCGGAAACATATGTGTTTTGTGCAGTAATTTTGATTTCCTCCCGTGTTCGTCCATAACTAGCTAATTCAACTATTATGGTTTGCCCCAGGTATTTTAGGGGCTTCCTATCCTTCTATTGCCATATGAGTTCCATGCTAGATCCATTCTGGTTATAGTTTTGGGTGGTTTTGTACTCTGACCAATCTATTTCCATTTTCTGCACTTAATTACGTTCATTGCCGGTTTTTCACCTATTAGTTGCCATTAGTTTCTATTACTGATGTCGTTGGGTCAGAATTTTTTCCAAATTTTTATTTGTCACTTATTCGGGAATTCTTGAAGCTTAATCTATAAATTTATAGATATCTAAAATAGGTTCTATTTTATCAAACATGTTATAGTCTCTCAACTTACTTGAGTGTAAATTTTATCACGCCAAATAACACTATTGGTTTTGATGTCCTAATTACTAGACACTTTTGAAAATTATCACAAAAAATATTTATAAGCGAACTAAAAGCGATGCGCACGTAATCTACAGTCAAAATGCCAAAGCCAAAATCTTCTAGACAACATTTCCAAAATTCCCAAAAACGCCAAAAACAGAAACCCCAGAAAAAAATCGTCTATGGAACAACTAAATCTCCAATGGAAATATTTTCTTCCATTGTATCCAACAGTGGTTACGCAAACCAAATCTAGTTTTCCTAACTCAACTCTGTAAAAAGGAGATATTTTCTTTTTCCATTCCAACAGCGATATACAAATTTCTAAATCCGAAAGAAGTTGATCTTTTCTGTTTTTTGAATCCACAAAAAAGGGTTAAACCAAACAAAATCCCTTACCCTGGAAAAACGATATATTTCATACTTTTTTGTATCCAACAGCGGATACTCATAAATATATCCTTTTTTCAAAATAACTGAAGCCAAAAAAATTTTAAACTCCAGATCATGCCCCTTTTTGTAAGACTCAATATTTATTGGCTTTTTAAAAAAACTTGCTTATTTTTGTCATCCATGCATTCCACTCTATAGATCTATATACCTAATAGAATATAAAAATATTAATAACTGGTATTTTTTCTTGACAACATTCATGCCCGCAAAAACTTTACCAAGGACGATTCTCAAGACATGAGGTGTAACTGTAACGAAGAATTGTTATACATTGGTATTTTGGTCCTGAATTAGTCATTGATAATCAGCCACGACTGGTATGTTCTAATGTGACATTTTCATTTTTAATTTTCTTATCATAAATGGATTTACCAACGGTACCATTATGTTGAATCCAATCACAACCTCGGCACACAAAATTTGGAATAATACTAATGAAATGTTGATAATTTATAACCATGACATTTTTGGTACATAGCGCACGGAAATTTTTCAACTTTCTTTGTTACTACATCAGATCGAAGTTCCATTACAAGAGGACCCAATAAATAAATATCAGCGGTCCTATCAAAAAATACACGTGGCAAAATTATTTTTAAATTTTTAGAACATTTTGAAACATTCACGTGCCCACAAAAAGGGGAAATATTTAGCCGAATGACTTGTTTGGTTAAAAACTGGTAAAAAAAAAAATTTAAATTACTATTACGAATTTTAGTTTTAAAAATTTTATTTTTAAGGATTTAGTCTTTGTAGATTTTGCTGTTGGGATTTTGTCTTTTGTAAACTAAAAATCAAAAAATTTTTTTTTGACAACCTTTAGCTTATTATAGTACAATCTTATTACATATTACAATAAATTATTACTACATTCAAACAGTACTTAAAAAGCAAGACCCGTGTGGGTTTAAAGGAAACAATATTTCTGCTCCCCTATGTTTTTATTTCATCCCACTAAATGGTGGGGTTTCAGCCTTTTCTGCCTTCTTATATCTTCTGTTCTATTTAATATCTCAATCGCCTTTGAATTGATGTGTTGAACCAATCTGTGTTCGTGCTTCAGAACATGGTTCCTAACGACCTCATTGTTTGTTTTTACCTTGAGACCTCTATGGATATCATCATTTGAATCAGCCATCATCATTTGAATCATACCTGTATGCGTTTATAGTTCTAAGGAATTTATTTTGACAGCGCTGTAAAATTAATAAGTTAGATTTCTTAGTGCAACCTCAAAGCTGGCTACCATAACTCCAAATGGGCTTAATTATACTATTATATATTTGAAGCTTGCAGTACAGGCTTAGTTTGCACTGTCTTCCTACTAACCAATACATATCCCTTCTCTTTTGCTTTATTTGTATTGCTTTTTGTCTGACATGATGTTTCCAGTTTAGGAGCGAATCAAGGTGTAATCCAAGGTATTTTACTGTTTCCGCCTTTGGAACTTGTATGTTGTTTATATACACGCAAAGTTGGGGTGGTTGGGGCGTAGGTGATATGAACCGATTTTCCCTGGTTCAGTTTAATTTTCCAATTTTGTGTCCATTTACTGATTTTATCTAGCCCCATTTGGAGTTGCTCAACTGCTTGACGCTCCGATGTGTTTATGGCCATTAGAGTCGTATCATCTGGAAATACTGCTATTTCAATATTTGGTGTTGTTGGAATATCGGCAGTATATAGCAAGTATAAGATAGGTCCTAAGACGCTGCCTTGAGGAACACCTGCTAAGATTGGATAAAAATTGGATGTTGCTTCTCCGTGTGCTACTCTGAATTTCCTATTGGATATGTTTGACTCCAGTAATTTACATAAGTTGCCTGGAAGGGTGTTACACATTTTGTGTATGAAGCCTTCATGTCATACTCAATCGAATGCTTCTGAAGCATCAATAAGTACACCCGCACAATATTTCTTTTTAGCTTAGTTTTAGTTTTGGAGATTTTATTTTTAGGAACTTAGTCTTTCGAGATTTTGTCTTTCGAAATTTTGTCTTTTGGGAATTTGTCTTTCAATATTTTTTCCACATCCCATACATTAAAAAAAATCTTATGTCAATTTTCTAGCAACCTTCATGAAATAAATAAGACATTATTGCATTTACGACTCCTGTGATCGCAAATATAACAGTCGATACACAGTAAAAATATCATAACAAGTGTTATTAAAATTTATAATTTCTAAAATTTCAATTTTATTTTTCATTTTTATATTATATAATTAAAAAAAACAAAAACAACAACAACATCTTTATATTGTTGTTATTTAATATACATTATAATAGTATACTACAAGTATTCATTAAATTCTCTTTTGTTACCTGACTGTTATACAAAAATTATACATTCATTTATACATACATCATAGATTTGATAAATTTTAATTCAGGAATTCCTTAGTAAAATAATGTTTTTTTTTCTTATATTAAACAATTTCCTCTATTAAGTGCTTCCCTGTTGTTTCCCTCAGTACATTCAAAGTATTTAATATACATATAACATAACATAACATAACATAATAATGTGTATATAATATATAACAGGAAATTTTTCTTCTTCATTTTCTTCTTCTAGTATATTCTTCCATTCATTTAATACATAATATATAATAAATGTATATATATAAAAAGTATAGGTATATAATATGTATATTAAGTTCTTATGAATAATATAAAGAAAATGTTTGTTTGAAAGTTTTTGTTTTTTATAATTCCATTGTCGAAAACATTGAAATCTAAAGATATGTGTATATGTACTACACATGTATAACACCTGTAATATTTTATTTCTTTTTTTTTTCTAACTACCATTATAGAAGACTATAGGCCTATTCAAATGAAATAAATTTATGTTTTTTTTTACTTATTATATATAAACATAATATATAATATAGTTATTCGATTATTATATATAAATATATTATATATATATATATACATATATATATATATATATATTGTATAATGTATTAAAACTGTAGTATGGTAAAATACATTAGATATCAGCAGGAGGAAAATAACTAATGTGAATATTGAATATTCTACTACCATAGTAATAGTAATGATATATAATTTAAAAAAATAAAACAATAACAAAAGAATAGAAAAAATAAAAAAAACAACAATATACAAGAGATTGGAATTATAAGACCTGACGAAGTAAATTGTTCAAAATTGCTTATTCCTCTGTGGGATATCTCATCATGTATTTTACGACGGAAAGTCATTTTATACTCTTGAAGAACATAACAGAATACAACCGACATTCGATGATGAAAATTGAGTGGTATAAAAATTATATAATAAGTACAGAGTGTTACAAAAAAAAATTTTTTGTTTGATATTTGTTGTTCAAACTTTTTAATTTTTATTCTGAATATTAGGACCTTCACAAAACTTCGCCAATGAAAAAATAATTTGAGCTAATTTCTATGATGCTGTCTAATATTTTAATACGCTAATAATGTCGTTAATAATGTTGAAAATTTAAATGTGCAAATATTACCGTAAAAAAATTACCGATTAAGAAATAAAATAAATTTAAAAGTACTAATTTTTGTGCCCATTTTCAAATAAATCATATTTCAAATAATGAAATAGAATCTACATAACATTTAATATGATAATTTATAATTTATATATTTAACATATATATTATAATAATTTATAATTTATCCTTAAAAAATTTTAAATAACATTTATAACTACCAAAAAAAAAATTTAACTTTAGTTATAATTAAATACTTATTAATTACTCTAATTGTCACTGTAAAAATTACTAATATGTATATTATATGGACCCCTTCGTCGTCAAATAAATTAATGAACAAACCATTACGAACCAGCCACTGTCTTCTAAGAATTTACCTACACCTGCCAATATTTCAGCATGATGAAATTTTGTCTCACTCCTAGGTTTAGGCCTAATTATCCAAACCCTAACTGGTTTATTTTTAGCTATATATTACATTGGTGATATTAAATTAGCTTTTAATAGAGTAACCCATATCTGCCGAGACGTAAATTATGGCGGATTATTACATTACATTCTAATGGAACATCATTATTTTTTATTTGTATTTACCTTACTTGAATTCCTTAAATACCCATACTTGAATCGCCGGAATCATTTTACTATTCCTAGTTATAGGAACAGCATTTATAGGGTATGTACTACCATGTGGACAAATATCCTTATGAAGAGCAACTGTTATTACTAATTTATTATCCGCAATTTCCTACTTAGGAACAATTACAATGAGTATGAGGAGGACTTGCAGTGAGCAACGCAACATTAACTCGATTTTTAACATTTAATTATATATCGTCATTTATTGTTACAGCAAAAAGTATAATTCACCTTCTATTTCTACATTATTATTAACAATTTTAAATTTTATACGTAACATTTTATATACTATACGTAATACGTAACATTTTATTGTTATAAAAACAAAATTAGTGTTATAAGACTCCTATATGACTCCCAATAAGCACTAAAGTTGTTATAATGATGTTTTTATGGGACTAATGTGATTAATATTGCTATAAGAATGTTCTTTTAAGAAGAACATTTTTTCATTTTGGTCACAATATATTAATATAGTTATTAATATATTATTTTTATTTTACAAATATTTAATTAATATCCATCCTCCTTTCTCATGAAATAAATATAAACTCCATAAAATTATTATTTTAAAATAAAAAATAATGTCTATCTCACTCTTGTATAACATAAATTATTTCAATTCAAAAACATATACACTAATACATATGTATACTAATCCTATAAAAATATTACAGCAATTACTCTGGTGCCTTATAGGATTTTCCATTTTAGAGCTGGCCATTTAAATACGTTATATTATAACGTTTCGCAAGTGTGCAAGAGTCTAATATTAATCAAATTGTTACGTGGGTTACTTCCTAGTAGCTTCAGATAATTCATTTCATAGATTAATTCATTTATAGAAAAACATATCCAAGTTCTAACCCCATATAAGAAAACTATATATTTAATACAAGAACCATCAAATATCAAAATATAATAAAATCAAATTAAAAGTATTTTTTAAAATCATCAAAACAATTGAAATTATTAATAATTAAAAATAAAGATCTATTATACACTTTTTTATATTTTCCTGGTTTGTGTCTTTGAATTAACCACCTCGAAATGTTTATAATTGACCAAATGCACATCTTCATTTTCAAATGAGTGTTTACTTTGCAAATCAAAATATTGACAAGTAGAAAAAAAATATTCCTATTGTTGTCATGGTGGTAAATCTTGCTCTGCCACCTTTTAAAATTTTCTAGATTTACCAAAAATCCTTCTAATAGAAACAAACACCAGAAGCAACATATTGTAGAGGACATATCAAGGGTAATATTCACTATAATTCTCCAATTGGTGCTGAAATTACAAAACTACCCATCTCCACATGGTGTCTTCGTTCTAGGTAAAATAAAATTTTAAGTTAGAATGAACAATTATGCATGAGTAACCCATAGGAGGTAACAACAACCAGATCAGAGAGAACGAAAAAACTACTCTATGTAACAGAATGTTATGCTTAAATTAATGCCTAAAATAAATAGGCTGGTAAGCTAGATAGAATAGGCTAAAAAAAATAAATTGTTTTGCGGAAATAGAAAAAATTTTGAAATAAACAAATAATTTATCCCGGCTATGATGGACATTACTATTGAAATTTAGAAGAAATTTACTCTTCTTGACCGAGCGCGTATTGGCATTTTTTGCTTCTTGATGGTCATCAGGTATGTTAACCTAGAAAACGTTAGCTTCTACCTCAAATCAAATTTTGATCTGCATTTTGGCAAGGTTTATGGGAAAAATATGTATTTAAATACATTTTGTTGATGTAGCACACATTTTATTTTGTAAAATTACAATTTAAGTTTTGTTTTGCAATTTTGAGCAATTTTATTTGATCAGATTGACTTAAATATTCACAAAACGATTCACAATTTATTTTATTTTTCAACTCAAAAGAGCCAATAACTTATTCAAATTTTACTAATTAACTTCATAAAGAACAATATATTAGAGTATATATTTTTTTCCATGGGATGAACTAACCCTAACTGTTTTTACATACAGATTTGGAATGCACGATCACATACCATATAGCTTTTCTGTATCTAGACTAATTTAAATGTGGAAAACTATAATCTACTGTAGAGACTTCGCCTTCATAATAATAATGTAGTTCTATTTTAATTTTAATTTTAATGATCACCAAAACTCTCAACTATTTATCATTTATTTTATTCTAATGGGTACCTGGACCAGGTTAAAAAAGCTAGAAAGAATTTTTTGCCGTCGTCAGGAATCGAAACCGGGACCTGGGACTACTCAGCGTGTCATACACAATTTATTATTTCACATTTACTGATAAAATCCCAGAGGGATCAGAGTTAATCCGCAGGAGAGTGCAGAAATGTTGCCAAGGCCGGAATAACTGGATGAACAGACATTAATGTCAACCATACAGCAATTTGTTTTTCCAACTTCAGTTTGGAGATTAAAATTTCATATAAGTATAACCAAATAAAACAAATTTGGTCAAAGTCAAAGTTGGTTAACAATCTAAGTAACTGTAACTGAAAGAGGAGGAAGCAAAGAAAAGTCTTCACAATTTCTAAATCAGCATTTTTGAAATAAACAATTTCAAAATCACTCCAAAACCATCTCGTAACTATTCAATACCTATTTTATTTCCAACTTTAATTCAAAATTTAATTTTTAAAAAATAATCACCCGGTACAAATTTCACAATAGTTACAATATACTTCTCTAAGTACAAAAATGTATATATGTTCTGAATATAGTTATTTAGTGGAGATCAGAACCAAATATTTATTATTTTTTGTTTCTTCTTATTTTTTGTACATTATTATTGATACTTTACTACTCCCTGTAGAATTAACCATGTACTGATATACAAAAAAATATATATATATGCATATACATTACATAATATATATATATATATATATATATATATATATAAACTGAGATAGGTATACTAACTTAAATTAGAAACAAGGAAATTTAAATGGGATCCTGGATGATTAGAGAATACATAATATAAATGAATATTTATGTACGTATGTGTGTAGTATGTTTTTTTATATTATTTTTGTTTTATTTTATTTGTTTTTTTGTTTTCTCTTATAAAATATTAATGTGTGTTGTATAAAGTAGAAGAACATAATAGTATTTACCACCTGCTCGCTCAATATACTTTATAGATTTTTAATAGGCCTTTAATTTAGTAATATTTTCGCAAAAAAAAAAAAAAAAAACAAGAAAATAACAAAAGAGTTTTATGTTTTTTGTTTTTGTTTTTTTTTTTTTATTTTTTGGATAGAATTATAGATGACTAAAAGATTCTTAAGGATGAGACCTTGGAGGTGGTAGGAATTTATAAAGTGGATTTTATGTTATTAGTTTTCATGTTTTTGTTTTTTTGTTTTTTTTTTTCAAATTATTATTAATTTCTCTGTCCTTAGTTTGAATTTTTTTTTTAGTTGTAAATGAAGAAAAATATTTTTGTGATGAAATTTTTTTTTTTAATTTTTAAATGGTTTTCTTTAAATTTCTGCTATTGTCTTTAATAACTTTGATGAGTTCCATTAATTTTGTTAATGGAAATGTAGAAAATTTTAAAATTATTTTTAAGGACCTTCTGCAAAATATGTTATGGTCGGTAGTTGAAATTATGTTTTGTTTTTTACGTTTAAAAATATTTAATTTCTTGTTCGATATGAATTTATAATTTCTAAGTAAAATTACATATAGCTAGTTCATTACGCTCTATCTGTGCGTGTCCCGGTATCTATATAATTTTGATTTTGCCTATTTTTTTTTTATTTATTATGTCTCTTATAGTCGTTATGATGTGTTCTGTGTTATCTATATGTTTTTTTAATTGTTTGTGTCGTACTCAGGCTGTCTGTGCTTGTTTTTCTTGTTTGTTAGCTAACATTGTCGATTCGCAAAGTGCTGTCAATTCAGCTGTGTAGACGGAATAGGTTTGTATTTTAATGTAATTTTGTAATATTTGTATTTTTTGCGAGCTTTGAGAGCTAAATATGCATACACTGAAAAAAAAGCTGAATGCTAAATTTGTTAAAAAACATGAAAGTTTAAAAGTAACGTTTTGTGATGCGAATTATGGCAAAAAATACTAAATTATTAACTTCAAATGCATTGCGCACTGTTAACTTGTAATAAAATTTATTACAAAAAGTTAAATGCATAATATCAAATGTATTATAACATTTTTCTTTATTAAAAAAATAGTAACATTTATAATGTTTTAAAAGAAAATTAAAAATATAATTATAACAAATTTTCCATTGAACTTAAAAAGCTTAGCTATATTAACTAAAAATATTTGTTATTTTATATTACTATTTTAGTAATTTTTACTTTCATATACTGATATTTTTATAAAGCATCAGCATTGCAAATTTTCTATGTAGATTATTTATATTTGATTTGGGCACATAACAAAAATTACAAAAGTATTTATTTAAACATTGCCTAATTTGAAATAAATTGTGAGATATGCTTAATTTGCGGTTTTTAAATTCTTGTAACACAAATTTTCTAAAGCCACATAGCAATATTTACCAAAAATTAGCTTTTGGTATTTGTCGTCTCTCTTTTGCATATAAAATTCTTACGGTTGATTTTTTACAATTTTTCCGCAAATTCGCACATTATGAATTTGTGTGAAAGAAAAAATTTTAGTGAATACAGAATAATGTACTTTTGTTACCTATTTCAGTAGTTAGATATCCTTTGATTGATTTGCTCGTGTTATAAAAAGTTGAATTAAGTGATTAATAGCTAATTTATTTAGTTAAATAAATAATTGAATGTAGTGTAGTGCAATAATATCTAATAACCATAATAAAAGTATTAATTAAATGATTAAATCAAAATAGTATATGAACTAATAAGATTTATAATTTAGATTCAAAAATAATACTTAGCCTAATTGTTATGAAATAGTTTAGCTAGGTTATCCAAATAACGCATGAAGTTTTAGATACAGATTAACATTGACTATAATTTTCATATGTGAATTTTTTAAAATAGAAAAAAGAAAATATATAATTATGTGATAATAAAACAAATAATAATGCTTAAAAAATCAAAATAATATATAAAACAAAAAAGTTAAGTAAAAAAACAAAACAAAATAAATTAAAAAAAGAAAAGTTAAGTAAAAAACAAACAAAATAAATTAAAAGAAGAAAATCACTAAAATTTAGATTATAGGACCATAGTCATCTGTGATTTATGCGATTCGAAGTGCACGAAACCCTCAAAGGCATTGCTCGCTCGACAAAAACACGTTTTTCAGTGTTTCACGTTTTCAGTACAATGAAAGAAGTATATTTTTAAGTCATTTGTAATTGAATTAATTCTGCGTTTTTTTTTTTTGTAATTACAACAATTTTATGTATACATATATGTATAGGTATTTTAAATATGAAAAAGTTAAAATCTTGTAATTAAAAATATGATAATATTTAAATGTATAATATAGATTAAGGTATATAAATAACAAGTAAATATCTTTAGACTTAAATATCTATGATGTAAAAAAAGCAAATAAATACACTTATTTGCTTAAAATTTTATTATTTTTTTAATTTCCATTTTAGTTGGTACTTTTGTAACACTGTAAGTTTTAAAATTTAGCTAAGAACTGTATCAAATTTTAAAAATTTCGTGAACTGTTCTTACATATGAAGGTTATTTAAATATCATTTTTGCTTAAAATATAAAAACTTTAATAATATGTATATGTTTCATTATTGTTAATACTTTTTAAATTACAGAAACAGAACGTTACATCAGAAAGATTCAGCATTTCCTCCCAATTTATATGATATTTCTACAACAAAATAGCTATGTTTACAATAATCTTAACTAAATCATACCAGCAAGATAAAGCTATTTATTTAGTGATGTATGAAAATTTGCAATGGTGAAAGTCAATTTCAGCTAATTAAATAGCAAAATTTGCAATGTTACCTTACAAATTTACAATGTTTGGAATAACTTCTAAAAATCGAACTTTAACCTAAATTTGTACGATAACATTGCAAGTTTTGCTATTTTTTTTATTTGCTTCTTAAAGCTATACTAGCTGAAATTGATTTTCACAATTGCGCATTTTCATAAGTCAATTAATGAATATTAGCTTTATCGTGTTAGTACGATTTACTTAAAATTATTGCAAATATAGCTATTTTATTATATAAATCCTTCTTATGTAATATACCCAATATTGATTTTCAGCATTACAGCTCGTCATATTTTGTATCTAGAATTCTCCTTATATAAGCACAGCTGAATTTGATTTTAGGCATTAAAGAGTTTCTAATTATTATCGGTAAATTTATTATATTACAAAGGAATTGATTGCTTTTTCTACTAGAAATAATTAAATAATTTTTTAATACAAATTATATCATTTTATGCTATTTAGCGTCACTATCCCGATATGAGTTATATAAATGATATATGAAATAGCAATTTTACCTAATTTTTTTTTCAGTGTGTATTTCACTTACGTCTAGTGTTGGACATACTAATTTTGAATAGATATTTATTTGTTAAAGGGACCGTGTTCAGTGATATAAAACATGTCAGTGTTCTTATTTGATATTAAATCTTCTCTCCAGAATTAATTACGTAAAATTTGTTAAAATTACAAAAATTGAGTTTTTGGAACATTTTCTTCATTAAAAAACCAATTTGGACAATTTGAAAACATTTGATATTTTTTCTAATAAAAAATTTTAAAAAAGCCTATTAGTATATGCTGGAAAAAATTTGAGCAACTCTAAGTTCTCCGAGAATGTTTAACCTACTAATAATGGTCTACATATAGTCACGCACTGATATTGAAAATATCATCTATAATAGATATCACAGTTATGGGGTTATAGTTATTTGACTATTATAACACGAAGCTCTTTCTTCAAATCCAGCTTATTGCACGCATGTAGTAGAATATGCTCTTTTTTCATTAAAATTAGTTGAATATAAAATTTGCTCACTATAAAACTTATCATAAAGTCTGATGGGGCTGTGCAAGTAGTTAAAACAGAAATAGAAAAGTTATTTAAATATTTGAGAATGCGGATTATTATACGATTATGATATATATTATGATATTAGATTTCCATATTTAAATTATTTCTACCAAATGAGGTGAAGAATCAATCAAAATTTAAAAAACAGAAAACTTATTGTATGATTGTTAGTATGCAAGATTATGCTCGCAATCAGCTATTGCAACCAAAAAAAAAAACATTGAATTTTTAATTATCTTTCTAAATCGATCTATAAAATCTACCCTACAAACTTTTGAAGTTTTCATAATACCATAATTCCAATTAATTTTGAAAAATTTTATTTTAAATTTTTTTTTTTGTCATAAAACAAACAAAAACACAAAATGTATAGTTTTACTACGCAACTATTCATATTACGACAACGACACCGAAATTAATTAAATCCTTAGGTACTTATAGTTATTTTTAAGTACTTTTATATCGATTTTTTTTTATATTTTTTTAACTATAACTATAACATTCAACCACTAGTTGAATGCTTAGAATATCATGTTATACGAATGAATACTCTATATTAAATTTAATATAATTATATAAGAAATAAAAAAATAAAACCAACAAAATTGAAATGACGTAATAATAATGGTTAAAAACAAAATTTTAGAAAACGAATGACGTTGTTTTTTAAACTATAAAATTGTGTATATACCTAATTAGGTGACCATATTTATATTCCAATTTAAAATGTATATTAAGTAAAGTGTAGATGAACCAAAAATAATTATATTGGAATGTTGTAATATAGACACATTGGGTACCACTCTATCATCAGTGAACATACTCATTTTAGCTCTCAGATACCGTGATTCGATATCAGAATCTTCATTTTCCCCCTTGTGCAAATTCTAACTTTTATATACATATATCACTGATAATCACATCACCGTACTTTGGAACGAAAAGATGAATTTTAGTTGAACGAAATTTTTTCTATATGTAACTAATCGTGATTTTAGTAGTTTTACTGAGTTCTGATTTTATTATATTTACACAACTGATATATGAAATTTCTAATCATTATTACTACCTCTGATATGCATCTAGTGGTAAACCAACATACTGATGGCCATCCGACAAGAGCAAAATTCCTGACTTAATTGACTTTTCCATCACCAAAAATATAAGTAAGAACATCTCAACATCAGCATCAACTCTAAACGACCTTCTGATTATTCGCCAGTTTTACTTGAATTTAAATCTGAAATTACTGAAAAAAGGAAGCATTAAGGATCACGATAAAGTCTAGAAACTGGCTAAAATATAAAAAATATACCAGTTCTCATAATATATATTTATCAGTATATACCTTTAAAAGGCGAAAATGACATTAGCCGAGCTTAAACAAATTTTGATAAACTTTTAGTTCAACCAGCGCAGATAGCAACTCTACACAATCCTATTATTACACAACCTCAAAAATGGACAACCACATCAAATGAAATACAGTAAGCTTCAACAGACTACTAAACCAAGCTCAGAAAAAATTAAACCATTTATTAAGAAGTTCAGTTTCTGTTATTTTAAGGGTATAGCAATTCTCGATATCTTTCGCTATATAAATTTCATATTTCCATGTCACAAAGATCATATCAGATATTTATTTTTACTTGTTCGTCTTAATTTAAAAATATAGTTAATTCAAGTTCAAATTTAATTAATGTAACTCACCTATTTCCGTATCTCAACCAAGTGTCTGTTTAAAAAAAGCAGTAAAAATTATATTATAAAATGTTAGTCTTTAATTTACTTATATTAAATGAAACATAATACCTAATAAAATATAAAAAAATCACTACAACTACACGTTGATACCTCAAGCAATTTACACGAGACGTAGGAACAATTTTTCGATTAGTAAAAACCCCTCACTAAATATTGAAATTTATTAACATTTTTTTTTTTAATACCTCTCAAACAAAAGTAATAAATGGTCACCTTGATTCAACTCATAGATATATTTATATAATAATATATATCAGTAACTTTATACTTAAAACTATTTCACACCCTGTAATATCCTTGTAAAAACAAAAAAAAAAACAATATTTTCCTTATTACATATTTTGCGAAATTTTCATGTCGTATTTAAAATTTGTAGATATTAGAAGAAAATTTTAAATATTCATGAATATAAACAGAAGTTATAATAATTGGCATTAAGGATACTACAACAACAAAAAATAAAAAACGTAACTAAAAATTTTCTACAACATTTTTCTAATTTAATATTAATTTAACAATATTTTAAGAATAGTGATAAAAAATTGTATAATTAATTATAACTATTATAAAATTTTTATTAATAGAAAATGATAATTAATTAAAACTGTTATACAAAATATTATTATTAAAAAAATATAAATTATAAAATGATAATTTTCTAGGTCTAGGACTTGAAAAATGTTACATTTCAATTAAATTTATAATTAAGTAGGTAAATCTAATACTTACACCTACTTACCATCAAGTCACGATCTCATTTAATAACCACTGAAACCCATAATATTAAAAATTAAAAACTGTATACAAATCTCAATTCAAGTTATATAATAAATGAAAATATTGTAACAGTACAAGTTCTACTCTTCAGTCCCGAGACCAGGGCATTACGAAATTTTTGGTTTTGACAAATATTGTCTTAGCTAAAACATAGACAAATAACAAAATTTTGCTAAAAAAATTTGAGATTTTATTTTGTTAGTAATAGTTTTTAACGGTACACATAATGTGCACCATGTGGTGGTTTATTCAAAAAAATGTTTGTTCCACTGAACTTTTTATTGCATCAAATTCAAAATTAAATTAAACTTTTTTCATTTGTTTTATAAAATAAATAAAACAAATAAACAATAAACTTATATACTACAAATACTATTATTGTATAATGAATATTTATATCAAAAATACCCTTTATGATGACCATAGAACATGTCCTAAAAAAAATGAATTTATTGTAGTTGTAAATTTCTAAATAAATTAGAAATACTTACTTTACTTTTTATGATAATTATTTAAAAAGCAATTATTATTTGTTACTATAAATGTTTTAAAGCTACTTATTTGTAGCTATAAATTGCACTTTGCGCACAATGTTTGAATTTTTGAAGAACATCCTGGTATTCTGCTGACAGTGTTGTCATTTTACGTAATGTACAATGTATTTGACGTAAAGAAGTGTAAAATACAAGTAAACAACTAAATAACTGTAGTAAACAACTGTAAACAACTGTAAATTACTATAAAATTCTTTCTTTTTGACAGTTCGACAAAAATTTTGAAAGTGTTTCGTTTTAACTTATTATAAAAAGGGTTCTTCTGAGAGAGATGTTGTATCGGCGTAGGACCTAACGACCTAAAAAAGTTCTAATCTAATTCTAATGGATTATGTACCTACATTAATTTATAAATGTTTTAATTAATCTATGAAGGAAATTCATTTGTAATTTAATAAACCTTTAATAGACCTTTTTCGAATTCAACGTTTTCTTTAGATGGATTTAATTTTCATTTAAATGCTCGTTAATAATATTGATTTAAAAGAGAAAGTGATTTAAAAAAATAACAATTAAAATTAACAAAACGTGAACTTCAAAAAAATATGTACATACTGATTTCAAATTATATAACATAACATAATAATATGTTCATTTTTAGCTGAAAATGACATAATAATTAATAAGATAATGTATTAGATAGGAAGAGAAAGCTATACAAAGCTGCCAATCTATATTTTTAATATATCTATGCCAAATACCAAATATACTATCAAAATTTTGACAATAATTGATGCATAAAGAATCCAGATTGTAAGATTAGATATCTTAATAAATTGTAAGGTATATTCTTAGCTAATCATGATTTCAATTATTTTTTGAACATAATCACTTCATATTCGTAAGGTTTAATTTATTGATATAGAAATGTTGCAGTTAAATTATCTATTTCAAGTTGTTTACCTTATTTACATTGTTTACACAGTTACAACAAAAAAACATCCTAGTAAATTACTAAGTTCTGAGTTCAACATGGAAACAACTGTGTAAAAAACTAGACGTAATTTGCTTTGCCAACACTGATTCCATTTAGAAGCATTTTTTGCTGCGATAAACCTGGGAAAATGTTCATGCATATCGTATGTTTCTTCTGAAGTCAGACGAGATTGTACCGGTCTTCTCTTTGACGTTGATGCTTTTGGTGAATTGATACGGTAGTATATGGCTATATTAAATCATGTCAATACTTTATCGAAGTCCATTTTAAAATCAAGTATCGAAATTTTTTTTTCTTTTAAGCTAATTTGATTTATATTATGCATAATCCATAAATTTACTATTATGAGATTAATAAAGTTATTGAACGATCTTACAGCTCATTTTTTGGTGTGGACGTAGCAACGGCAGTGAGATATATTATCTATCACATAAATCTATTACACTCATAAATTTATATTGAGTATTTACTACTGCAGGTTGTTATAGCGAAATTTTAGCTTTTAACTCCCTTGACCAATGCTGACAATGTTTTTCTGGATAACCCCTAATGTATGATTAAGCAAATAAAACATCCTTGTTATCCTTCGATTTAACCAAGGAAATAGGTTGAACGTTTCTAACCCATTCCATCTTTCATTCACCTCTTTTCATTTTACTATCGCCTTTAAATTTTTTTATTAGAGGTCCAATACGATTTTTCATAATAGTATCCGTTTAATACATATTCTTCGAAGCCAACAAAATACAAATTCAACAAAGTCAATGCATTTAATGGATGTAAAAAATCTGTAGATGTAAATACAACCTTGCCTTATATTAATTGTTAACAATTTCACAATTGATGTCCCTATTCCCATATATTTCATATAAATTTCAGGAACTGAAACTTTGCCAGTGTAGATATGGAAATTTAGATAGATATGAACCCGTGCTATTTGCCAACACAAAATTTTTAAAATTTGGCTTTACTGACATATACTGTCGAAAACTACACCTTCCTGATAATGGTATCATTTACTCATCTACCGCTGTATGGTATGGAACAAGTAAAGTCTGACATTTTATTAAAAAGGAATCTACAAATGGTCTTATTTTCCACATTTTGTCTGATTTATATTAGCTGTTAAAGTATCTGTAAATCTTAAAAATGATCTCAATTCACAAAATCGATTTCTTGACATGCAATCCGCGATTTTATTTACTCGCTTATCATTGGACCAATACATTTTTAAACGTTCAGTGTACACCGAATGCAGATCCCCCCCATTTTTAATTTCTAATTCATTGCTATTAATTTTAAATTTTAAATCTAATTAAATAATTATATATTTTAAATAAAAGTAAATTATGCTTAATTTAATTTTTTTTCTCTTTTCAGGTAAGTGTTATTCAAAATTTAAATTTGGAAATTGAATCAAAATATGAATGTAATTTGATTGTAAGTTTTTTTTTTTAATAAATCTATTAAAATATTTTCAAATTTAAATTAATTTTCCGAATTTGTGTATTGCAGTATTTTACTAAAAAATTGTTTATGCGGAATAGTGATTTTATAACCGATTTTTGACTTTTTTTCTTTAAAATGGGTTGGAGTACTTAATTCTGAAATACAACATTTTCTGTAAAAAAATTCTATATAAAAAATTTGTACCAAATCAAATTCTGAACACAGTCCAAATCATAGAAAAAGCAGAACTAATAGTGTTGCTAGTGGTAGCTACCACTATGTTATAGTATTCTGGGATATTCGAGGGACTTGTTTATTTGTTTAACTGCCTCACAACAGAATTTTAGTGTTTGAATTAAATGGAGAAATGTGTTTTTAAAAAAAAACTATTAACAGAAATATATTTGAATAACTAAATATGTCCAACATATTCGAAAGTGTGGAAAAGTGTGACAAATGTTATACATACTAATTTAATTGTTTTGCTGTCTGAAGCCTTAGTTACCAAATATAATGCACGTACATACATTTGTAGAAACTAAATTCTTTATAGAATACACATACATTCATGTAGTCACATTTATATCCGTTATAAAAATGTACAGCAAAGAATATCAACTAACTCTATTATAACAACAACAACAATAATAATGAAAAAACAGTTCATTATGAATAAAAGAATTAGAATTGAGAGGAAAAATCAATTTTTTTTGTGGATACCTTGTGCAATTGCACAGAAGTAATTCTTTCCGACACGATTTTATATAAAAAAACAAAAATTGTTTTGGTATAATTGTGGTTGTTTTCTGAATCATTTGATTCTTGAATATTCATACTTTATAATGAAATCAAAGTATAATACCAATACTTTATAAGAAAATGAATACTAATTTCAATATAACTTAACACAATAAAATGTCATTACTATCAACGTAGTAGATCAATAAATTAATGATTAACCATAAGATGTTAAAGTGGATCTTAACATTTTATTGTAGAATATATTCTGAAGCGTATTTAAACAATTAATTCATCAAATTTGGTTCTTTATATAATCAAAAAATATTCGTCAATATTAAAAACCATTAATTTAGACGGACTAAGATAGTGTATAGTAGTTATATTATCCATGTAATAGTATTAAAAGATAATTTCGAGTTCAAATCCCGCTTATGTCATGAATGTATGTACATATCAGTTTCTCAATAATTCTGTGAAATTAATTTGGAATTTTTAAAATACGATGGAACTTTCCTATTATGAAGGGAAAGTTTTATTTTACAATAGATGTAGTTTTCCACATTTAAATTCAAAATTATTATAAATACCCAACCGTTGAAGCCGTTAGGATGTTAATCGTTCAGTCTCGAAATTATAAAAATAAACAATCTGATAATTTTAATGTGCTTGAATTTTATTTATCCCATATTTTTTTTACTTCTTTAGTGAGCAAATTTATTTGTACATTTTTGGTTTGTTAGCATTTAATTTTAAATGTTTCCAGTATTCGCCACCGTTTTGTATTCTTTTTTTTTTGGTTTGTGGAATATATATCTATTTTAAATGTTTCAAGTATTCACCGTCGTTTTGCATATTTTTATTTTTCACTTAAAAATTTGCAAAATTTTTATTAGTTTTTGTGGTGTAATTCACTGTTCAACCATTCTTGCTTTAATACTCCCCACGTCGTCGATCTTGTGTATTATATATAAGATTATGGAACTAGGTTTAGGTAGAATGTAGTGAGAAATATTAATGTATTATGATGAAAAGAATACATATTTACTTTATATTTATATTGTTAGTATTTTAAGTTAATAAATAAATTAGTATAATGTCTGAAATATATTGCATAATTAAAAAATGAGGAAAAATTACTGTTTAATGATTGAAGGATGTAACATTTTGTTTCATAGTGTAATAATATAATTCTGGAATACTGTTTTTGGAAACTAGCAGTGGCATTGTAATAGTAGAATAATAAATGCATCCTAATAAATATTTTTTTTTTTATTAATTTTTTATAAAAGTAAATTAATTTAATAAAATCATCAAAATACAAGCTTAACCCTTTTAGATCCAAGAACATTTTCACTTCGATTAGTTTTTTCATTAAAATTTAATACGTAAAACCGGTGTTTTTAATATTTTGTTTACACAACTAAACAAGACATGGATTGATACTTTCGAGTTTTAAACTAAACTTGTACATATTGTATAAAGGCTAAGACCTTACTTGTAAAATTTGTTGTGTAAATAAATAAATAGGTGTAAATATTACATATTAAACAGTATGCTCCTGACTATAGGTGAGGCTTGCCCTAATAATATAAGAATTATTGCGAGAAGATAAATTGGGGATCTGATTGACTTTCTAAATCTCCTTCAGAGCCTTGGGATAATGATAATGTGATAGTAATCACCTAAAACAACCAATAGCAATAAATAGGTCACTGCAAGTGCTAACTGGTTTTCCTAAAAGCAACTGGAATGACCATTTCCTACTTACACATCAGTATAGAAGTATTATATAGCATCTTACACATATTTAAGATATGACTGAAAGGGTTAAATATTTCTAACATTAAATTCTTATCTGTAAAACTGTTTTTTGTTATATACTTATATACTTTATATTATTATATATTACACTTTCAATTTAAATTAATATTATAATTAAATAAATAAAAATGTGATACTATTTAAGTCTGTTAATACATTATTGTAATCCTTGAGCAATAAAAAAAAAACGAAAATAAGTCCAGAAGATCAAAACTTTGTCAAAAAAGTTGAACTCTGAATGACGGGACTTCGTTTAGACAGTAACCGAAGATGAATTTATGTTTTACCTAATCCCTGTAAAACATAACACTTTATGCCTAACACACTTTGTTGTCTATATATATATAAACATAATTTAACGTAGAACATTTTTTCCTTTGTATATCCTAAAATTTTGGCCAGACTAATTGTAATCTTCCTCATTTTTCGCATTTGACTCATACCCTTTTCCTTTTTTACTAATAAAAACCTTTATTAAATAATAGAGTACTTGAAAATGTTAAAAATTAAAATTAAAGGTGAATTACTTTATATTCGTAGAAGTATGTGTATATATATCTTTATATAATATATTATGATATAAATTCATATATATATATATATATATACATAATTACAATATTATAAAATATAAAAATATATAAGCGAAATTCTTTATTCTATTATATTATGACACTGACACTTACTTATATAATGACTTTAATAATATTATACAACTACACAAATGCGAAGAATGACATAATAGCAAAGATTCAAATCATTTATTTATGCAAATTATATAAAATAACAAAAAAAAAACAAAAAAACAAAAAAAGAAATATACATTTTCTTCCTTCATTTTTCCTTAAAAGCTTTATTACTGTTGTAGCCTTTATTATCACATTAATTTTGAATATATAGTGACTCTAGGATGATGTTTTAATAATGGTGGATAGTATTTAAGTACATGCTCATTTAAAATTATTAAAATTTACTTTATTTTTTTTTTTATTTTGTGTCTTTTTATATAATATTTACGTATTGTACTTATGTATAGTAAATAGAAATGAAAAGTTTTCTAAAGAAGAAAATTGTTTTGGGAAAATTTAAATTTAACTGTTGTTCTTGTTGTTGTCATTATTGTTGTCAAGAAATTAATTTAGTAATTTATTTTTTTTTAGTAATTAATTTGAATAACAGTAAAATGATCTTAATATTATTATATATTCTAACAAGGTCATAACCGTTGTTACCGATGTTATTAAAATAAATATAATTTTAACTTTCCTTAGAAAACTTGCCTCACACCTGATGGAGTGTTCTTCTAATAGAAAAAGTTCTATTGAACTTACTTATTTATTTTTTTCTATATTTATACTGGATGAGTTACACATTTCATAGACCTGAAGTAAATTTTACTGATTCGAATCGGTTTAAAAACTGGACCAACATCAACGTGGAAAACTTGGGGTCAAGAAATGATGCTTGCCTAAAATTGAGATCAATGGATAAAGATTACTGATGTTTTATTGGGTCACGAGAAGCAACACGATCAATAATAACGATGATGATGATGATAATGATAATGATAATGATAGTGATAATGATAATGATAATGATAATGATAATGATAATGATAATGATAATGATAATGATAATGATAATGATAATGATAATGATAATGATAATGATAATGATTTTTTTTTTTTTTTTTTTTTTTTTTTTTTCGTAGGTCGGTGGTGAAAACCTTTTATAGGTATCTTGAAGGGTCCGCACTTCAAGGGTATGTGAGACTCCCATGATCTTGTTCGGTCTACTCACCAAATACACCACCTCCTTTTCCCACGGTGAAACCAACCCGGAACCGCTTTCGCATTACTTCAAGTTGGGCCGTGCTTGTTCCTTTTTTTTAATTTTCTTTTATGATTCTTCTTCTAGGTCCTCTAAATATCTGAGCTCTTTCTTCCTGCGTAGTATTAATTCTATGTATTTAGCTATTGCATTCCATTTTTCTTGGTTTTCAAGCATTACAGAAATTATATTTTCTGATGTTAATTCTCCTACTGCTACTATTAAAGATTCTCTTTCTGTTTCTGCTAAATCACATTCGAAAAAAGTGTGATGCGCTGTGTCATGTGTTGCGCTGCAGTGACTGCATCCTGGATTGTTTACTTTGCCCATCTTGTAGAGGTAGGATCGAAAATATCCGTGGCCTGATAGGAACTGAGTGATGTAAAAATTTACTTCTCCATGGTGTCGGTTAAACCAGACTTCTACTTGTGGGATTAATCTAGCCGTCCATCGCCCGTGCTGATCATTACTCCAGTGTTCTTGCCATCTTGTCATCGTGTACCTTCTTTCCTCTGCTACAATGACATCTCGGCTCGTTGCTTGATCCCTTATATATATATTTCTTCGTTCTTGCGCTAGCAAATCAATCGGAATCACGCCCGCGATTACCATGACCGCCGAATGTGAAACTGTTCGATAGGAGCACGCGACTCGGAGAGCCCCTCTTCGTTGCACCGCTGCTATGCGTTTTTTACAATACCTCTTGTCCATCGCATGTGCCCAGATTTCAGCTCCGTATAGAAGGATTGATTCTGCGGTTTTCATAATGATTCGTCTTTTTTCTGGTTTGGGTCCTCCAATGTTTGCCATAAGTTTGCTTAGCTTGATTGTAGCTTCTGCTGCTTTATCTGCTACTTTTTGGATTTGTTGCCAAAATGTTAGCCTTGTATCAATAGTAACTCCTAAGTAATTTGCTGATTCTTTGGTCATTATTGTTTCTGGACCTACTTGCATTGGAATTATAGTTGGTATTCTTTTCTTAGTTAGCATAACGATTTCTGTTTTTGCCGTTGCTAATTCTAATCTATGTTCCCTCATCCAACTATACACTCTTCTCATAACTTGATTCAGCCTAATCTGTGATTCTGCTATATCCCGTGCCGTTATAATAGCTGCTATATCATCAGCATAACCTACTAGCTGTATATTTTCAGGCATTTCCATACATAATAGACTGTTGTACAGAACATTCCATAGTTCTGGTCCTAGTATTGATCCTTGTGCTACTCCTGCCGTAAGATCCTTTATCCTCTTTCCATCTAGCGTGTTGTATATCAATCTTCGCTCGCTTAAGTAATCTATTAGAACTTTCAGAAGGTACGTAGGTATAGTAAACTTATTTTGTAATGCGTCTATGATGTCAGTCCATCTTGCCGAATTAAAGGCATTTTTGACATCCAAGGTAACAAGTAGAACTATTTTTCTCGAGTGATGTGTTTCCATTCGTGTGGCTTCCGCAGTTTCTGTTACCACCTTGATAGCGTCAACAGTCGACCTTCCCTTTCTGAACCCGAACTGTGTGTTCGCTAATCCACCAGCTGTATGAATTGCTGCTTGCAGTCTTGTTTTTATTAACCTTTCGAAGAGTTTCCCGGCCGTATCTAACATACATAGTGGCCTGTATGACGATGCTGCTCCTCTTACTCCTTTAGCTTTGTCAATTAAAACCAGTCTTGCTTCTTTCCACCTTTTGCTGAATACTCCTTCTTTTAGGCAGCAATTATACATATTCAGCATCATTTGTGGATTATTCGAAGCTACTAATTTGATGACCTCTGCTGGTATTCTATCAGGTCCGGGGGCTTTCTTGTTTTTCATACATTTTACTGCATCTTCTAGTTCTATTTGTGTAAAAATTGGGGCTTCTCCTGGTTCTTCGTGCCTCTGCAATACATTTCTTCTAGGGTGTGTAGGGAAAAGTGTGTTTACAATATTTTCCATAACGTCCGCTTCTAGCTGATTTTCTGATGCTGGTGCTCTGATTCTTTTCATTACAATTTTGTATCCAAGTCCCCAGGGATCATTGTTTACTTCTTCACACAAACTTTTCCAGTTTTTCATTTTACTCTTCTTTATTATAATTCGGAGCGTTTTTCTCGCTATTCTATATTCCTCTATTTTGCTTGTTTCTGCTGCTCCATTTCTCTGTCGCTGTGCTATGCGGCGGAGACGCAAACATTTTCTTCTCAATTCCGCTATTTCTTCTGTCCACCAGTATACAGGGCATCTGTTTCTATTTCCAAACTTCTTGGGCATTGATTCTTCACAAGCTCTTGCGATGGTGTCCATAGTAACTTTCACCACTGCTTCTGCTCGTTCTCTGCCTGTTTCGTTCTGTGGCACTTGCATTACTCTTTCTAGATTTCTCCTTATTACACCGGCCATTTTTTCTTTATCCAGCTTATTGACGTTCCATGTACCTTCTCGCTGGTTGTTGCGATTTCTTTCTCTCCTTCTCGTGCATATTTCGAATTGTATATACTGATGATCGCTGCCAGTATAATCCTCTAGAACCATCCAGTTTTCTATGTTGTTAGCAAGTTCTTCTGTTGCTAGGGATATATCGGGTATAGTTTCGGTGTACCCGGGTCTCCTGAATGTGCTGGTATTTCCTGAGTTTAACACAATTAAATTTTGTCTTGCTACCATTTCCAAAATTTGCCTTCCCCTGTTATCTGTAACTGGCAATCCCCACTCCACTGCTTTAGCATTGAAGTCACCGGCGACTACTACATTTCCTCCTAGTTCTATTATCTTATCTTCTAGTTGCTCCATTTTCTGTCGATATTCCTGTGCCGTTTGATTTGGAGTTAGGTAACAGCTTATTATTGTTTCTTTGCCGTTTGTGATCCATACAAACCCATTTCCGGCTCCATGGCTGTTAATTTGTATTTTCCCTTGATTTACTACCCAGATGGCTGCTGTACTTGTGACATCCGAGAACCAATTCTGATAATCTTTATTTTTGTACTGCTCGCTGATAATTACTACGTCGATATTCTTTTCTCGGACGAGCTGTAAAAGTAGATCATCGGCCGTTTTGCTCCTGTGCAAATTACCTTGTAAGAGCTTAATTATTTTTATGCTTTTTACTCTCCTCAAGTGCAGTTCGAAACACTCTACACAAACCGGATCCTGACACGTGCTCCAGACTTTCTGCTTTTATTTCTGCACACAAAAAGCACCTTGCCTTTTGCTTACAGTTTTTGACTGTGTGTCCTTTTTGTCCGCACTTGTAGCAGCAGTCTCTACGATCTTCATATTTGCATTGCCTCCTTAAGTGGCCGAAGTTAAGGCATTTGTAGCATCGCTTAACTTCTGTTCTCTCCCTAATTCTGCATCTGATCCATCCAATTTTTATTTTCGATGTTACCAGTAATTTTTTGGCATCGCTTTCTTCCATAACTACAACCGCAGTTATCTGTTCCCTGCCATTTGGTGCTGTCAAATGTATTTTGCATTCGACAACTTCCGTTAATTCCTTATTTATAGCCTTTTGAACTTCCTCAATGGTTGTTACACAATCCAAGTCTTTAATCTCTATCGCAGTCTTTGGTGTGAGATTCCTTACACTAGCCGAAGTCCCTAGAGCTTCCTGTAACTCCTTGGTGAATTTACCTTTTTCTTTCGGGCCTTTCCCCATTTCCAGCAGCACATCCCCATTTTGAGTTCTGCGGATTCCTCTGATTTCGATCTCTGTTTTTTCAGGGTTTACCCTTCCTTTTATTTCCTTTAGGATTTCAGCGTAAGTCTTCCCTGTGGTGGGTTTTATCAGTATTGCTTCTGATCGGGGCCTTGTACTCTTCTGCTTTTCCGAGTGTGACATCTTACTTCTTCTCTTCCGTGTTCTTTGGCTACTCGCTGCTTCTTTTTTTCCTGGCAGTACTTTACCTTCGTTCGATCTGGGTTGTCGCTGCGCTGAAGTTCTAGTTTGCACAAGTGTCCAACCACTTTCTTCTGCTTCTCTTCCTTTCTTGTATGCAGGAGGGGTGTCGGTGTTACCATGCTCATCTGCATAGATCTCTCTGCCTCGTTTCTTACCATTTGAGGAGGTTAATGCTGCATTTTGCTCTCCTATGCTGGGGATTTCGCTGGTATTTTTCGTTTGTTCCTTCCTTTGGATTCTGCCTTCGAAAATTACTTCTATCGCTTCCTGTAACTTTATTAGGCCATTTTTGATGTCCATACTAATGTTTTTCTGCTTGGCAGCAGCTTGCAGCATGATTTCTGTCAGATGTTGTATTTTCTGAAGTTGCTGTTCCTCCATATCTTCAGGGATTTTCCTTGATGTTTCAATTTGGGAAACTGATAATTTGTGTATACCTTCTTTCGGCGTTCCTCCATTTACCGTCTTTTCTGGTATGATGATCAGTTTCTTACTGCATTTAGTGAGTTCGGCTGATGCTCCTTTAATTGGAGAACGAGCTATTTTGTTGCTTCTTTGAAATGGGTAACTTCCCATTTTTGGTTGCTGCTTTTGTTTCTTCTGTTCTTCGGTAACATATTTAACACTTAGAGGCCCGCATACCTCTAAGCGCCGGTTGCTAGCCGGGTCATTTGGCACAGATTTATTTTTTAGCAATAAGCGATCCCCCCCAGAATCCGTGGGATCGGCCTCCTTGGAGGATGGATTCTCTAGCATAGCTAGATTACCACCTGGGGTATTTATATATATTGTTTTATCCATTGCATATTTATAAACTGAGTCTTTATGGAGTTACTCATCTCCGTTTTTAATTCCGGCCGCTCCTAACATGGAGTACAGACGCCGACCAAGTCGCCGCTCGCTACGAATACAGACGCGCTTGGATTTCGAGCATTTCGCGCTTGTACGAGTAATACACGCCCGTCCTGCACCAACGTGTTTTATTTAGTTAGAGCGCCAAATATTCGCTTTTACCCTATCTCGTTAGCCATACTAAGTATGTTACCAGGAGGTGCCCGGCAGATAACTATGTTACCTACCTTCGAGGAGGTGAGATTAGGATTTGCTGGCAGAGCTGATAATTACAGTAGGCGTTTCCCAGTTTTTTTCAAGACGTCCGTTGGTAGAACGTTTGTCTGAGACCATATACCAGCCTTTACCTCCCGATAATGATAATCATAATGATAATGATAATGATAATGATAATGATAATGATAATGATAATGATAATGATAATGATAATGATAATGATAATGATAATGATAATGATAATGATAATGATAATGATAATGATAATGATAATGATAATGATAATGATAATGATAATGATAATGATAATGATAATGATAATGATAATGATAATGATAATGATAATGATAATGATAATGATAATGATAATGATAATGATAATGATAATGATAATGATAATGATAATGATAATGATAATGATAATGATAATGATAATGATAATGATAATGATAATGATAATGATAATGATAATGATAATGATAATGATAATGATAATGATAATGATAATGATAATGATAATGATAATGATAATGATAATGATAATGATAATGATAATGATAATGATAATGATAATGATAATGATAATGATAATGATAATGATAATGATAATGATAATGATAATGATAATGATAATGATAATGATAATGATAATGATAATGATAATGATAATGATAATGATAATGATAATGATAATGATAATGATAATGATAATGATAATGATAATGATAATGATAATGATAATGATAATGATAATGATAATGATAATGATAATGATAATGATAATGATAATGATAATGATAATGATAATGATAATGATAATGATAATGATAATGATAATGATAATGATAATGATAATGATAATGATGATGATGATCATTATGATGATCATGATGATGGTGATGATGATGATTATGATGATCATGATGATGGTGATGATGATGATGATGATGATGATGATGCAGTGTATCCAACTTGAATAATATTGTTATTGTGTATAAATATTAACAAAAAAATTCCAACCTACCACATAAACCTAAATATAAATAAATAGACACTGGCAAGTTAATATAAAAGTATATAAAAAGATGTGAATCATTTAAGGATTCATCTCCACAGACATCTTAATTGATTGTAAGCCATATTTTCAGCAAAATAAATATCTAGGACAAAAAATAACTTAGAAATGTGTACTGAATGATGGGTAAAATGACCCCATAATAATTTTTCAAATATATTTATTTCTTTATCTATTTATATAAAAAGAGACCAATGGTGCGTACTAAAAGTAATATTCATAACTATGTAGATTGTAAACAATAAAAATAAGCAGCTCAAAAAACATATATATATATATATATATATAGTTTAAGAATTTCACAATAAATCTCCCAGACACAGTCAGAATCAATCAGATATCAGAATCAATTGCAAATATCACAAAGTAATTCCACAATAAAGCTTGGCAACAATGAGTATAATGTATGAATCAGTTTTTTCCTACAGAATGGATTAACTTTTTTTTAAACTATTTCCAGTAGCAATTTAGAAATATCTCTCATATATCTAAAAACTTTTATAAGGTAGAGATTAGATTATCATCAAATTTTCTAATGTCAGCTTCGACTATTCATAGAAAGATAAATAATTTGACACTTAGTTTTTCCATCCCCTTTCGTTCAATCTTTTCTTTTAAATATTTTTATCAAACCTATATAAATGACAAACACATAGCTTTTTTTCTGTTATTCATGCCATTCATTTAAAATATCTTAGTGAAAATATATTATAATCGGATAGGAATATATCCCACTGTTATTGCAGCCGCAAATTTATTTATTGTGACTGTCCATATTAATGCAGTTATGTATCTGAGTCCTTATGGATTTCTAATTAAATGATTATAACCAAATAGATTTGCAGATGGCATGTTGGGTAGTTCTAATTTGTTTTTCTTAAATCAGGCAATGATAATGGGTCAAGTACTGTACCCACCTTCGGAGAATTTAAGCAATTTACAGGATTAAAAAAAGAAGGATAGTAAAGAAATAACACTAGGAACTTATAAAAGAATATAAAAGAAATAGAATAGAATGGAATAGAATGGAATAAAATGGAATAGAATAGAATAGAACAGAACAGAATAGAATAGAGTGAATCGGAATAGATTAGAATGGAAAAGAATAGAATATAATAGAATTGAATAGAATAGAATATAATGGAATATAATAGAATAGAATAGAATAAAATAGAATATAATAGAATATAATGGAATAGAATATAAAAGAATAGAATATAATAGAATAGAATATAATAGAATAGAAGAGAAGAGAACAGAAGAAAACAGAAGAGAAGAGAATATAATAGAATAGATTAGAATATAAAACAATAGAATATAATATAATATAATATAATATAATATAATAGAATAGAATAGAATAGAATAGAATATAATATAATATAATATAAATATAATATAATATAATATAATATAATATAATATAATATAATATAATATAATATAATATAATATAATATAATATAAAATAATATAATATAATATAATATAATATAATATAATATAATATAATATAATATAATAGAATAGAATAGAATAGAATAGAATAGAATAGAATGGAATAGAATATAATAACAGAATAGAATAGAAGAATTTTTCTGTTGTACACATTCTGTACAAGTTGTTTTCGGTTAGGTCAATTTTACATACATGCTTCTATATTAGATATTAACTAGTAATTATCCTTACCTTGTTGATTACACATTTATAATCGCACATTAAATTCAAGAACTTTCTTCAAAATCAAAAATTCTTAAAACTTTAATTAAAATACATAATTACACATGCACATATGCTTAATTAATATAATATAATATAATATAATATAATATAATATAATATAATATAATATAATATAATATAATATAATATAATATAATATAATATAATATAATATAATATAATATAATATAATATAATATAATATTATATAATATATATATAATATAATATAATATAATATAATATAATATAATATAATATAATATAATATAATAGAATAGAATAGAATATAATATAATATAATATAAATATAATATAATATAATATAATATAATATAATATAATATAATATAATATTATATAATATATATATAATATAATATAATATAATATAATATAATATAATATAATATAATAGAATAGAATAGAATATAATATAATATAATATAAATATAATATAATATAATATAATATAATATAATATAATAGAATAGAATAGAATAGAATAGAATAGAATGGAATAGAATATAATAACAGAATAGAATAGAAAAATGTTTCTGTTGTACACATTCTGTACAAGTTGTTTTCGGTTAGGGCAATTTTACATACATGCTTCTATACTAGATATTAACTAGTAATTATCCTTTACTTGTTGATTACACATTTATAATCGCACATTAAATTCCTTCAAAATCAAAAATTCTTAAAACTTTAATTAAAATACATAATTACACATGCACATATGCTTAGTTTATATAATCACTCAAAATTCATTAAAAAATTAGATTGAAAATAATAAAATATAATATAAAAAAATTTAAGTAAAGAAAAAATAATTAATATTATTTGTCGTCGTCCCGTTTTGTACATTGAATTCCCATTTTGATAATATTTTTTTTAAATTCCTATAAATTTTACTTTAAACATTGAAAAATAATTCAATAAATCTAGTAGTATTTATTTTGCAACACTAATATTACTGCATTCATCTAAATAGAGTATACTTAACAAATTGAAAAACAAAAACAATAATAATAAAAAGCAAAATTCATAACATCTGTTAAAAAGTTTTCTTTTAAAATTTGTTGTTTTTTTTTTTCTTATCTTTTCTCTCGAAAATATTTTTCAAAATTTTAAATATAGTTTTTGAAAGAATAAACATATATAAATATATATATAGCAACATAATAATAATAATAATAAATTTATGTCCTTTCCCAAAGGATCTATCATTAAATGTTGACTCTATATAAAACGAAAGAAAATATTTATACCATTTTCTTATTTATTTCTTTAAAATTGTCATAAAAATTTTTAAAAGTTTAAAAAATTACTATAAATAAGAAACAAAAAATAAAAAAATAAAACTTGTTCCTGAAAGAAAACAAGTGCAAAAAAATCATTTCTATTCATTTACTTTTGTAACATCTTGTATTGAAATCCCAAAAGGACATAATAAAGAAAAAAAAAACAAATCATCTTTCTTAAAACATTTTTGCTACTGCTTCTGTTATATCACTACTATTGCTATACTACAATACAACTACACAACAACAACTATTTAACTTCAGTTATTGCTTTATAAACTTATAATGGCTCATGATTATAATGAATGGTAACTACATAATGACGACAGAATTTCAACGTGTTTTGAGTTTTAAGTTAAATCTTCCTTAAAAATATTTGAAAAATAAAAAAAAAAAAAACAAAAAAAAAGTATTTTCCAAAAAATAACACGAACTGAACTGTAAAGATAAATTATTATTTCTTGTTTTTTTTCGAGTTTAAAGATCCCTATAACAGTTCTGAGCTTTTGTATAACATATACACAGAGATGAATGAAGAAATTTTAACGCCTACGGTAAATTGCATTTAAATCGAATAAAAACGATATCAATTATTTGTTTGTGTTTGTAAGTTAAATATGTTGTATTGTATACAATATATATTATATATATATATTGTACATTGTATAACACAAATATGTTGTATTGTCTTATATATTTTATAACACAAATATTTTGTGTTGTGTATAATATTGCTCGCAGACGCGGTGACATTGGAACGAAAGAACCAATCCTTAGTTACATATCCAAATAGAAGGTATCATACTCAGGCTTTCTCTGTAAGGGTTAATCAGGTACTTTATAAGGACTTGTAAACAGCATTTTCATTACTAATATAAGTATGCTCCTACATATATAACTTTGATACGACTTAAGGGAGAGATTATTCCGACCAGGTTTAGTCCGTCAATGTCTTCAACTATATAATACAGCTCGGTTTTTTCTATTAAACAAACCAATAGCTGATGCACTTGGGTGCATTAGTATTCAGAGAACTTTTTTTCTAAGTCAAAACTTTAAAAACTTCTGTTTTATATATTTCTGTATATATACCACAGTGTAAGAGATTAATAAGAAGCTAATTGAATAATAAGAAGTTTTTGATTATTTAAAATATAGATTTAATGTGAGGTTGACATAGCACAGTATTAGTTATTTCGTTTGTAGAGTTTTATGCTGCGCCCACCAATCTCCTGGGTTTTGTCGGGCCCAGAATATGCTTACATTTTATTTTTTTTAAATCATCGCTAATTAGTTCATATTAAAGCTACTTAAAACTAGTTTAACAAAATTTAGCATAAGATTCTCATTATACTTTTCTAAGCTTTGTCTAATACATTTCGATTATCATAATTCTTTGTTTTGATGCTTAAAAGATGTACCTCCATTTTTTTTCACAAGTTATAATTTTTTAATTGTTTGTTTCACCCTTGATTAGTCTGATAAATTCGATGCATTACTAAAATTTTTATATTATAAAATGTAAACATAATAATAATTTTCCACTTTCTTTTTTGTTATTATTTTTTTCTCTTTGTTAGTGAAAATTTTGAAAAATATCCTATCAGTAGAGTTCTGCTCTGTATAACGGTATATGAGTATACTTGTAAATTGAAAAAGGGATGGTACAAATATCTGAACCATTTCACAACCGATTTTCATTATTATTCTTTTAAATAAGTAATAGATATTTCAAAGGAGACGTAGCGAAATTAAATATTTTTTTTTTAATATTCAATTTAAAATTTCAATTAATATAAGTGTACACATACATTTATCAAATTCACCAAAGTATTAGATCTTCTTCTTTTCGTCGCCAGGATTAAATTTAATTTTAATTTTTTTTCTGAAAAAATTATTACGTAAGCGGTTGTTGTCTAAGATAAATCAATAAAAAACAATTACATGGTGTCAAATTTAATTGAAATGATGGAAAGCAATTCAAATGAAGGAGTGAGCGAATACTAGTATATATACTATTGAAGCACATTCAATTTTAATACCTTTTATATTAAAGGTCATTTTTATTAATTTGATGAACTTCAGTTAATATCCTTAAGCTGTGTTTTAATTGACCAATATTTAAAATCTTAAAATTTTTATCGGCTCTAAAAAGGGAGATAATATGAAATGGCATTATTTTATATTAGAGCTCAATGCGTACGACAAGGACAGAAAATATCATTTATCGGGGATATTTTCACAAAAATTGGGGATATTTTCAAAAAATTTGGGATATTATACTTTGATAAAGTATATTTTTAAAATATCGGGGATACTTTCTTTATGTCGGCAACACTGTTTTTAGCAATTTTTTGTATAATGTATATAAAAAAAATGATTTTTTTCAATAGATAGTTTTGAGTTTAGTTAATAGATAGAATTGTAGTTTTTTTGTGTATAAAATAAATTTCCCAAATAGAAATTTAGAGAATTCTTTACAGCGGTCTATTTTTTTCTTACATAAAAATTCAAAAGGCTATCTCCCTTTTTAGAGCCAATAAAATTTTTAAGATTTTAAATATTGCTCAATGCAAATCCACCTTTATTGAGCATTTTTTGAAATCAAATTATTGAGAACAGGTATTATTATTGTTTTGCTATGTATTCTTTTATTTTAGTACATTAACTGGGTGGCCACGATCTCATTGCCGAAATATATAGATTATTTGGTATATATCAGTATATAGATATAGATTCTTTGGCTGTTGTTGTATATAAAATATATTAATAATTTGATGATGGACAATTAAAAATTATATAAAAGAATACGTCAAAATAAGTAGATGAAGTGGGAAAATTTAAATTAGCTTTTAAAGTTTAAGCATTTCTATAATATTTTTATTTTTGATTACACCCAACACAAATTTAAATGAAAATATATAGTGAGCAAGGTCAAATGATGATGAATAGTTCAACTCAAATTAAAATCGCTCATGACGCGTTTTGTCCACGTTCTCCAACAACTTAGAATATCCCAATATCATCCTTAGAAAATTTTCTGAATCAACTGTTGGCCAATCGCAGTTAAAAAAATTTGGTTTTTGTAGTAACTGTATATCTATTTTTTTTTTCTTTAATTGCTTTATGACTGTCTCATACCCTCATACTAAGACTTCCCTTTGTTTCATAAAATCTCTGCAAAGTAATAATTATCATTTGCGACAATATATTTCATCTAGGTTGACAGTAAAAACAACTGTTCTCCCACCTATTAGACTATACTGAGAGAAATATACTAAAAACATAAATTTTTTTTTTTTTTTTTATTTCCCAATGAAACATTACAATCTATGTATCTCTAAAGGAGGCATTCAGTAGTTTGTATAACATTTTTTATGCAGGTAAATTGCACTGACTAGCGGATGAGATAAGCCCAGTGATCAACCATCCATTATCCCAACATGATATTCCATTGCATTTCTTGGCCCCCATTTGATTGTTTCTATTGTCTACTGGGTAGCTACAAGATGCTAGGACGCTTAAGGCGACTTACATCACTTGTAAAACATAAATAATATACTAAAATTCATCACTTAGGTCCTGGACCTGACTCTTCAACGTCTTTTATTTCTGTTGGTCATAGGCAGTTTCTCTCCAGTTGAAAATACGAAATTGTTTTATATCTGTGTGACATTTCATCTCTCTTAAGAAAATTTATTCTTCTCGACGTCTTATACCTTCGGGTCTGGGTTCAAACATTTTATTAGTTACAACATTTTCATCCATTCCACTTTAGCTGTCCGAGTCACTATAGTCTTTGAACTTAAATTTTTATGACTACGTCTATCTCATTATCCTTATTCAAACTTATAGAGTTTGGAATTATATATATTTTCATTCACGCCCCATCGTAATTTTCAGGGTCATAATATACATCTTAAAGAAATTTATTCCTTTATATTAGTTGTGTTCTTTTTTGAACCATATTCAAGGTGTAGGTTTTATGAAATTCAAAAAAACGATGTATAGGTTAATGATATGGATAATTTTTTTAAGTTGGCAAACCTGTTATCTATTTATTTATTTTATTCATTTATTTACTCAAATGAGCTCAATTTCTCTTACAGAGTGTTTTTACAATTTTAATATAAAAATTTATTTTTTTTGTTAATTGAATTATCAAAAATTTGTTTTTAAAAAATACGCAAGCGTGACTCGTGATAAATATAATTACTAAATATTTGAGACCTGTATAAAAATCAGATAAATATCTTGGTTTTGAGTTGTTATTGTAATTTCATATTAAAATATTGACCTAGACCGTGAACCGGATGAAGAAAACACGGTGTTATTAAAACCCATATCAATTATTGTAACTGTATTTAACATTTTTTTTTAAAATACAGTCGGTGATTTCTGAATTGCAAAGAATTTAAGTAAAACAAAATCATTTCTGCAGTCAGTAACAACAATATACAAGATGCTAGAACACAAATAAATTGTGATTAAACTTATAATTTTAACTGTAAATTTAAATTAACAGTTTTTTCTTGAAACTAAAACATTTTTTCAAAACTTTTTTCTTGATTTGCTAACCATCAGTCTACGGGTTTTCCGTTACTTTTGTTTGTTTTTTTTTTTTAAATTATTGTTATTTATAACTTAAAAACATTGAAAATTCAATTTAATCACACACTGACAACGCTACTGACACACATACTCACCCACACTTCTTAAAAATATTATTAATGAAAAAAAAAAAAAAAAAAACAAAACAAAAAAATTAAAATAAGAAAATTACCTTTTATTAAATATTTTATAATTATCAAATAATACGAACAACAACAAAAACAAAAAACAAGAATAACAAAAATAAATAAAAGGATGCCTTAAAGCCTCTTGTAATAAGATTGTAAAGATATAAGAAATGAAAATAATAAAAGCAAAATGAAAAAGGTTTCTGTTTATCTTTTAAGGATAACAGAATGTCCTGTTCTTATCATATTATTATATGGTATAAGAAGAAAGCCATTTAAATTTAAAATTATTTTGTTATTAATATCATAATGTCCTGCTCTTGATGTATAATAATATACACTCTTAAAAATGCAATTAAAGTCATTTATTATACAGTAAAAAGCTTGCCTTCGGATATAATTTGATCAGGGTAGATTTTTTGTATAATAAAAAAATGTTTATTTTGTTATATTTTGTTGTACTCATTTGATTAAAGTTTTGGCACTTTGAACTTTTAATTCGGTTGTATCTACGATAATGTATGAAGTGTTAATACATTGCAATACTCGTTGAGTTGATAGCTGAATACTATTTTGATCCATACACCCTTTTTCACGTGATTCGACTTAGGGATATATTTCTAGGTTTTGGAGGGTGCTGCATCGAATGAAAGTGTCAATTCATGCCTATCTTTCTCGATTTAAGAGATAGATGTCAGTTTCATATATAGCCTTTTTTTGAAAAATTTGAAAGGAATTTTGATCCATATCCAAAACTGGTGCCGTATGGATCAAAATTTCATATATTTTTACGAAAATAAAATAATCATACTAATTTGATCCAAGAACATTATCATGTAACATCAGTCATAATAAAAAAAAATTATTTTAAATACTCCATTGATACACGTGCATAGAGATTTCTAACGACGTAATCAACTTTTGTAATATTAGAGGTGGATAAATAAAAATTTATTTTTATACTAACCTACTGCTATCATCCATATTAATTTATCGTATGTATTGCAGTGTTGGTATACAATAAACATCGATCATTTTAAATAAAAATGTTTGAGCATTATTGATTTATATAGTTAATTAATCATATTCATAGTAAATAATATAGTTAGTTAGATATCAAAAATTCCATTTATTAAACTAAAAACAATTCGATATAAAAAATGTTAAGTAGAATTTGTAATATTGTTGAAATATGAAAAATTGTTTTTGGAATGCATGTTTATTTGATCCATATCCAAAATATTTTGATCAATGTCAAAGTAAAAAAAGTGGATATGGACCAAAATGGTAATTTTCATTTTTTGTGAAAATGTTTACAACTTCGCTTACCTTAACTGAAATTATATGAAATTTTGTATACAAACTCTATAAACACATGTCAGTGGATTAGCAAAATTTAAAATTTCAAAAATTCTATCACACAGTTTTTGCTCTTAAAGCTTAAACTTGATTTTCTCCGTTGCAGCTAAATGGCGTATGGAACAAAATAGTACTCAGCCGACCATACATATTTAGTTTCTGAAGAGGGTAATATTCCTTACACTACTGGCTATATTGAAATGAAGATAAGCCGTTGTTAGAAAAACGAGTCTTTAATCCCAGTACCCGCTGGAGCCAAATAAATTAAGTCTAGTAGAAGAAATCATTGGATTTTCTCTCTTCCACAAGCCTTCATTCAAATCAAAATGTATACATGGTATCTTGTATTTTATTTATAATAAAATTATTAAGATAGTTGTAATGAAATTAACAAAAAAAAAATTCCAGTACTTTAGGAGTTATGGGGCTGAATTATTTTTAAAAATTTCAAAATGCTTTCGATTAGATGCATGTCAATAAAATCAGTAATGATAAGTGTCAAATCTGCGGCGGTCCTGATATCAGAAAAATATCAAATTTATTTTCTGCAACTGTCAGGTCTGGGGAAAACTAGGTTCAGATATTTTTTTCTTATATAAACAGCTAACCGTTAGGATGTAATCTTTAGTACTAACATACTGCTTGCTCGGAATAAAAAAAGAGGGAAGAAATTTATCAAAAGAATTAGCAGGAATTTACAGAATGAATTTTATTTATGTTTTTCTTGGATTTTTGTAAGTTGTACACTATATTGTGCTGTTTGAATTTTGAAACACACCAGAAGGAATATAACTTCATATTCGTGAAGTCCGGACTATAAACGAATTTCCCCAACTTGTTTTACGTCATCTATAGATATTTCTACTATATATAGGGATGGCCATCTGCGGCTTCTCTTGTTTCGCGTTGGAAATGTTTAGTTGAATTTTACTTAACTGTTAAAGCTCTTTAATCTCTAATGAACATGCGGTGTCCGCATTACTACGAAGTATCTATGAAAACCGAGAAAAGCACTTCTACTATACTACGATGTACAAAGGATGTTGAGAACAGTTGGGTCGCCAATTAGACAAATTGCACGATTTTGAACGCGGTCAAGGTAGTCCAAGACTGAAAGGGAAGTGCCAGTCCAAATTGTATTCCATCCTGGCTTGTACAAACAATTTACAGATCCGTTCGAAGGTGAAAAGAAAGCTTTAAATCGACTCAAGTATCCCAAAAACTTGAATTTCAAAAATGTGATCATTCCAAGTCATTTTTTGCCCATACCTATAAATGCTTAGGCTATCTGAGTTTTGTAAAGTAACACCTTGAAAACAGAGTTTTGGTTCATACTTTAGTAGTCTGCGTGAAATTAGACAGTTTTGAGCTTTTTAGTCAACTAGTTCAACTTATTTTTATTTGTTTTGTTCCAGTCAACAATTTTTTTTAAATCATAATTAATGTTAACCATTATTTGTCTTTTATTGGTAAGTGCGGCAATTGTTGTATTATACAACTTCTAACAAAATCAAAGGATGCTACAAGAAATCGGCGAAGAGAAGCAGAGGCTGGTAGAAAATAATGTTTTGACAAATTGACAGAGATCTCATAGGCTTATTTTCGCGATAGCCACATATTTGTCTAGTACATTATTTGGCTGGTTGCCATCGCCTTTTATACTGAACTAAACTGATGGGTTTGTTACGGCTAAAAATCGTTTTTAAGGTCACAATGTTAAGATATTTATTTATTTAATTTATTATTCACTCAAATAAGCTTACATCAAGCCCTTACAGAGTATGTAATTGATACAATTAGAACATCAATTCCAACAATGAAATTCGTAATGTGATCGCTAAGATCAAGTCATAGATAAGAATCCATAGACAAAAAATTGTATTAGCCAATTTAGAATTCGTTATTCACTTACAAACAGTAATGAAAAAAGAAAAACTAATAGAAAATAAATAAAAATAAAATTTAATTTTTAATTGATTAAGAAAAATTAAAAATTATTGAATATATAAAAAGACTTATATACAAACAAAAAAAACATAAAACACGAACTTTCTTAAATAAATTCCAACATTAGAATATTTCAATTTTGGCAAAAAAATTTCAAATTTGTACCATTTTTCTTCATAATTGAAAATTTTTTATATGAATTTCAAAAGATTTACAAAAAAAGGTTTATAATTTTTTATCCAAAAAACAAACAAAAATATGTATATTTCTGGAATTTTTGGATTTAGTATATTAAATACATACATACATAAAAATTGACAATGTATTGAATTTACGAAACACTATAGTATTAAAGTAAAATCATTGTTTGTACACTTACTATTTTATTTTATATTAGATTTCTATTCATTACCAGGGACTAATTAAAATTTTCAATTATTTATATATATATATATATATATATATATATATATACATATATGTATATATATGTTATATCAATGGCAAAAATTAAAATTAGAGAAAATAAAGTAAAATTTATATCCTAACAAGGATATAAGTATCTAATTTATTTATTAGATACTTAAATTTACTAACAAAAAAAA